>NC_069410.1:35265998-35268632 GCF_026875155.1 Cherax quadricarinatus
TACTGGAGTTGATCCTCTCAGCACTGCTGGAGTTGATCCTCTCAGCACTACTGGAGTTGATCCTCTCAGCACTGCTGGAGTTGATCCTCTCAGCACTACTGGAGTTGATCCTCTCAGCACTGCTGGAGTTGATCCTCTCAGCACTGCTGGAGTTGATCCTCTCAGCACTGCTGGAGTTGATCCTCTCAGCACTACTGGAGTTGATCCTCTCAGCACTGCTGGAGTTGATCCTCTCAGCACTACTGGAGTTGATCCTCTCAGCACTGCTGGAGTATATCCTCTCAGCACTGCTGGAGTTGATCCTCTCAGCACTGCTGGAGTTGATCCTCTCAGCACTGCTGGAGTTGATCCTCTCAGCACTGCTGGAGTTGATCCCCTCAGCACTGCTGGAGTTGATCCCCTCAGCACTGCTGGAGTTGATCCCCTCAGCACTGCTGGAGTTGATCCTCTCAGCACTGCTGGAGTTGATCCTCTCAGCACTGCTGGAGTTGATCCTCTCAGCACTGCTGGAGTTGATCCTCTCAGCACTGCTAGAGTTGATCCCCTCAGCACTGCTGGAGTTGATCCTCTCAGCACTGCTGGAGTTGATCCTCTCAGCACTGCTGGAGTTGATCCTCTCAGCACTGCTGGAGTTGATCCTCTCAGCACTGCTGGAGTTGATCCTCTCAGCACTGCTGGAGTTGATCCTCTCAGCACTGCTGGAGTTGATCCCAGCAGTACTGCTGGAGTGATCCCCTCAGCATTACTGGAGTTGATCCCCTCAGCACTCCCTGGAGTTGATCCAAGCAGCAGTGCTGGAGTTGATCCCCTCAGCACTGCTGGAGTTGATCCCCTCAGCACTCCCTGGAGTTGATCCCAACAGCACTGCTGGAGTTGATCCCCTCAACACTGCTGGAGTTGATCCCCTCAGCACTGATGGAGTTGATCCCAGCAGCACTGCTGGAGTGATCCCCTCAGCACTGCTGGAGTTGATCCCCTCAGCACTGCTTTAGTTGATCCTCTCAGCACTCCCTGGAGTTGATCCCAGCAGCACTCCCTGGAGTTGATCCCAGCAGCATTGCTGGAGTTGATCCCCTCAGCACTGCTGGAGTTGATCCCCTCAGCACTACTGGAGTTGATTCCCTCAGCACTGCTGTAGTTGATCCCTCAGCACTCCTGGAGTTGATCCCCTCAGCACTGCTGGAGTTGATCCCCTCAGCACTGCTGTAGTTTACCCCTCAGCACTGCTGGAGTTGATCCCTTCAGCACTGCTGGAGTTGGTCCCCTCAGCACTGCTGGAGTTGATCCCAGCAGCACTCCTGGAGTTGATCCCAGCAGCACTCCTGGAGTTGGTCCCAGCAGCACTCCTGGAGTTGATCCCAGTAGCACTCCTGGAGTTGATCCCAGCAGCACTCTTGGAGTTGATCCCAGCAGCACTCCTGGAGTTGATCCCAGCAGCACTGCTGGAATTGGTCCCCTCAGCACTCCTGGAGTTGATCCCAGCAGCACTGCTGGAGCTGGTCCCCTCAGCACTCCTGGAGTTGATCCCAGCAGCACTACTGGAGTTGATCCCAGCAGCACTGCTGGATTTGGTCCCCTCAGCACTCCTGGAGTTGATCCCAGCAGCACTGCTGGAGTTGGTCCCCTCAGCACTCCTGGAGTTTGTCCCTTCAGCACTGCTGGATTTGGTCCCCTCAGCACTCCTGGAGTTGATCCCAGCAGCACTGCTGGAGTTGGTCCCCTCAGCACTCCTGGAGTTTGTCCCTTCAGCACTCCTGGAGTTTGTCCCTTCAGCACTCCTGGAGTTGGTCCACTCAGCACTCCTGGAGTTTGTCCCTTCAGCACTCCTGGAGTTGGTCCCCTCAGCACTCCTGGAGTTTGTCCCTTCAGCACTCCTGGAGTTGGTCCCCTCAGCACTCCTGGAGTTTGTCCCTTCAGCACTCCTGGAGTTGGTCCACTCAGCACTCCTGGAGTTGGTCCCCTCAGCACTCCTGGAGTTGGTCCCCTCAGCACTGCTGGAGTTTTAAGCTAGATAATACTTTTGTTTTTATGCATCGAACTAAATTTATGGGTTAAGAAGGTGTTCTGTTACATTCACGACTTCATGAAGTTAGTGTTGACGTGTGTCAGGGTACACTGAACCACACTGACAGGGAGAGGTACACTGAGCCAACTGAAGAGCGAGAGTACACTAAACCACACTGACAGTATTGGTACTAACGAGCGACAGAGTACAGCGACTCGTATTGACAGGAACCAGAGCGACAGAAAACATGGCAATATCACATCAGCTGAGACTGTCAGCTTCCTCTGGGTCAACCAATCACTAGACCAGCGCGTCCCAAACTTCTATCGGTCGTGTACTCCTTGAGAGTTTCGTATTCTGAGCCGCGCACTCCTTTCAAACAAACGTGGAAAAAAACTTTCTGCTAATAACTTCTGAGATAAAAACATGCAGATAGAGCAATATAAAACTAAACTGTCGTGTTTTGTTCAGTCGTGTTGCAACAATTAAAGTGGAGCTTCCAGAGAGATGAAATATAATTGTTCTTCGTACATTATGAATCTTCAGTTCGCATCAGCAGTGTGGTTCTTTTAAGAATTAACCTCAAAGCTGTCCATTATAACAATAAAAAGACGATTTTAATACGTAAA
>NC_069410.1:35269132-35302642 GCF_026875155.1 Cherax quadricarinatus
GGGAGATTGCCAGGCATGAAGCAGCAAATGTAGTCCAATTTTTAAAAAAAGGAGACGGGACATGAAGCACTAAACTACAGACCAGTGTCACTGACATCTATAGTATGCAAAGTCATGGAGAAGATTGTCAGGAGAAGAGCGGTGGAACACCTAGAAAGGAATGATCTCATCAACAGCAGCCAACATGGTTTCAGGGACGGGAAATCCTGTGTCACAAACCTACTGGAGTTCTATGACAAGGTGACAGCAGTAAGACAAGAGAGAGAGGGGTGGGTGGATTGTATTTTCTTGAACTGCAAGAAGGCGTTTGACACAGTACCACACAAGAGATTAGTGCAAAAATTGGAGGACCAAGCAGGGATAACAGGGAAGGCACTACAAGGGATCAGGGAATACTTGTCAGGAAGACAGCAGCGAGTAATGGTACGTGGCGAGGTGTCAGAGTGGGCACCTGTGACCAGCGGGGTCCCACAGGGGTCAGTCCTAGGACCAATGCTATTTCTGGTATTTGTGAACGACATGACGGAAGGAATAAACTCCGAGGTGTCACTGTTTGCAGATGACGTGAAGTTGATGAGAAGAATTCATTCGATCGAAGACCAGGCAGAACTACAAAGGGATCTGGACAAGCTGCAGACCTGGTCCAGCAATTGGCTCGTGGAGCTCAATCCCACCAAGTGCAAAGTCATGAAGATTGGGGAAGGGCAAAGAAGACCGCAGACGGAGTACAGTCTAGGGGGCCAGAGACTACAAACCTCACTCAAGGAAAAAGATCTTGGGGTGAGTATAACACCAGGCACATCTCCTGAAGCGCACATCAACCAAATAACTGCTGCAGCATATGGGCGCCTGGCAAACCTCAGAACAGCATTCCGACATCTTAATAAGGAATCGTTCAGGACCCTGTACACTGTGTACGTTAGGCCCATGTTGGAGTATGCGGCACCAGTTTGGAACCCACACCTAGCCAAGCATGTAAAGAAACTAGAGAAAGTGAAAAGGGTTTTGCAAAAAAGACTAGTCCCAGAGCTAAGAGGTATGTCTTACGAGGAGAGGTTATGGGAAATCAACCTGACGACACTGGAGGACAGGAGAGATAGGGAAGACATGATAACGACTTACAAAATACTGAGAGGAATTAACAAGGTGGACAAAGACAGGATGTTGCAGAGACTGGACACAACAACACGGGGACACAGTTGGAAGCTGAAGACACAGATGAATCACAGGGATGTTAGGAAGTGTTTCTTCAGCCACAGAGTAGTCAGGAAGTGGAATAGTTTGGGAAGCGATGTAGTGGAGGCAGGATCCATACATAGCTTTAAGCAGAGGTACGATAAATCTCATGGTTCAGGGAGAGTGACCTAGTAGCGGCCAGTGAAGAGGCGGGGCCAGGAGCTTGGACACGACCCCTGCAACCTCAACTAGGTGAGTACAACTAGGTGAGTACACACACACACACGCACACGCACGCACACGCACACACACACACACACAACACCACACACACACCACACACACACAAACACACATAACACACACACACACACACACATACACACACATACACACATACACACGTACATGAAGGCCCTATCAGACCCACGTGGGGCCTTGGAAAAGACGAGGAGCACACTAAGATGAAATGACAGGTCCGAAGACATTGAAGGTATGCTATATGCAGAGATTCTAACAGCCAACTGCAGTAGCAAGGGACAGCTGGTCATGAAAGACAGTTCACTGAGAATAGAAGGCAAGAACATGTCAATGGAAGGAAATAAAATGCCTCAGAGGAAGCAGATGGAGACTCAGTGGGAGGAGGAAAGGGCGAGGTCAGTTTTTGTGTACGGGCTCCAAGAAGCCAAGGGGGACAACTTTGAAGAAATAAAACAGGAGGAGAAAAAAATGATTGAAGGCATCATGAAAACAATAGGTGAGGGCGATATGACCCAGGTGACAAATTTTCAGAGAATTGGGTGGTTGCGAGTGGAAGGATACAGACTGTAGAGTAACTTTCAAGGAAGAATCAGTTCGAACCAGGATTCTGCAAGAGAAAGCAAGTCTGAGGGACAAACAGGGGTACCAGGAGTATACCTCGGGCCGCGACAGAACACAAGAAGAAAGGACTACACTGAAAGAGAGGGTACAGAGACGCAAGGAGGAACGAGAGGCATGACGAAATGAGCAGGCCCAAGACACAGGAGAAGGGCAAACAACCCCACAGAATCTCCCACCAAAAGACTCCAACCGCGACATTCCCAACGCAACTGAGCTCCTATACTACAACCACTCACTGTTCCCCCCTGCCACCAACCCCCATATCAAAAAAACCCCACCCAACGCTGTCCCTTATGGGCATTCTGACCCCACCCCCATCATCACAAACCCCACCTACACCACAGCCCCATATAGGCCCCCACCCAAAGGCTCTCGCTCCCCCAACCCCAATATTCTTGCATGACCACAATGATAGAAAAGAAAAATGAAAGTTTGGTACACAAACGCGGATGGAATAAAGAATAAACATGGGAGTGGAACGAAAGAATCAGTGAAAAATCCCAGACAAACATAGCAGTCACAGAAACAAAACTCGCTGAGACAATTTAAAAGACAAAAATCTTCCCAACGGGATATCAGATCCTGAGGAAAGATAGAAGGAGTGAGGGGGAGGAGGGGTTGCACTGCTCATAAACACGATGGGGATTTGAGGAAATTGAGGCATGACATTGATTGGAGAAAGGGGACTTTCAATGTAGGTACAATTCAGTCGGAGAACATAAAGTAGTCATTGGAGTGGGTGTATAAACCCACCACAGAACTGCAGGAGGCCAAGAGAGGAGTACGAAGGGAAAAAAACGGGTGATGGTGGACACACTGGCTGAGGTGGCAAGAAGAGCTCCTCGAGCAGAGCAAAATTACTGGTAATGGGTGATTTCAACCACAGGGAGATCGACTGGGAAAACCTGGAGCCACATAGGGGTCCCGAAACATGGAAAAGCCAAGATGATGGATGTGGTACTTGAAAACCTCATGCATCACATGTCAGGGACACAACCAGAGAGGAGGGGAGGATGAGCCACAAGATGGGTCTTGTGTTCACCCCGAGCAGTTTGACATTGGGAATCCCTTACGAGGGCCCCTTTGGGGCTAGCGATCACTGGTTTGATTTTGATTTTAAAAGTAGAGTTACAAGTGAAAGGTAACAGGAATGAAGGGGACAGGCCAAACAAAAAAAGGGGGGACTACACGGGTATGAAAAACTTCCTCGGGAGGTTCAGTGGGACAAAAAATGGTGGGAAAAACAGTAAACGAGAGTGGAATATGTGGCAAAAAAAGTGAAAGGAGGCAGGGGAAAAAGTTTTTTTCCCCAAGGGGGAAACAAAAAATAATAAAAGACCAAAACGAGCCCTTTGGTTTTCCCCAAAGGTGTAGGGAGGCAAAAACTAAGTGCAACAGAGAATGGAAAAGGACAGGGGGCAAGGACCCAGGAAAACAAGGAGATTTGTAGAAGGCCAGAAACGAGTAGCACAGATAAGGGGGAGGCCAGCGACAGTATAAAAAACGGCATAGCATCGAAAGTAAAAATCTACCCAAAACTGCTGTATACCCCAATTGGGGGCAACGTAAAGGACCCAGGGAAAAGGGTGAGGAAAAAGGTGGAGAACTCACAAAAAAACGATAAAGAGGTATGTGAGGAGTCAACTGAATTTAAGGAAGTATTTACAGTGAGACGGAAGGACTCTGGGGGTACGCCCAGAGGGGCACCCCGCAAGGAATCACCAACAAGTGTTGGAGGGACATACATACGATAAGGGGAAAGGGGGAAAAACTGCAAAGGGGACATCGTCCCTAAAAGGGCAAGGGGGACCGGACAAATCTCTCCGTGGGTCCTTAGAGGGGGGGCAGATATGTTGGCGTGCCCTTACCAAATTTTCAACGCGTCCCTGGAAAGGGGGCAAACACCCTGGGGTTGGAAGACGCAAATGTATTCCCCATTTTAAAAAAGGGGAACAAAAAAGAGGCAAAAACCCATAGACCTTGTCATTGACGTGTATATATGAAAAATTATGGAGAAAATTATCAGAGGAGAGAGGTGGGCACCGGAACGGAAAAAGGTATAAATGCCAACAGCACGGATTCACGGAAGGCAAATTGTGTAAAACCTTCTGGAGTTTTTGATAAAATAAAAAGTAAGACGCGAGAGAGAGGGGTGGGTTATTGCATTTTCTTCGACTGCAAGAAAGGGCCCTTTTACACGTTCCTCACAAGGTTTGGCAGAACTAGGCACGGCGCATAAAAAGGAAGGGCACTGCAATGGATCAGAGAAAACCGACAGGGGGCAAAAGGTCATGGTACGTAATG
The DNA here is from genome assembly GCF_026875155.1 of Cherax quadricarinatus. Lineage (NCBI taxonomy): Eukaryota > Metazoa > Arthropoda > Malacostraca > Decapoda > Parastacidae > Cherax > Cherax quadricarinatus. Next base: position 35,273,495 of record NC_069410.1, read on the forward strand.
ATGTTCACAGTGGGCACCTGGACGAGGGGTCCCACAGGGTCGGTCCCAGGACATGCTATTTTGGTAATGTGACGCATGATGGAAGGGTTGACCAGAAGTGTCCCCGTTTCAGATAGGAAATTAATGAGGGGAATTTTAAACTGATGAGGGCCAGGGAGGACTTAAAGAGACCTGGGCAGACTGGACAAATGTCCAGCAAATAGCTTCTCGAATTTTCCTGCCAATGCAAAGTCATGAAGATTTGGGGAAGGACAGAAGAATAGACCAGAGTATAGGCTAGGGGGCCCAAAAAACGCAAACCTACCCAAGGGAAAAATCTTGGGGGGTAAACACCGAGATGTTCCGAAAACAAATCAAACAGATAACTGCTGCAGATATGGGGCCTGGGAAAATGGGGAAAAAGCATTCCGATACCTTAGTAAGAAATCTTTAAGAATGTACCCGTGATGTCAGGGCCCTATGGAGTAGCGACCCGTTTGGAACCCGCACTTGATAAGCACGTCAAGAAACTAGAGAAATTACAAAGGTTTGCCACAAGGGTTAGTTCCCAAACTAAGGGGGAAAGTCCTATGAAGAAAGATTAGGGAAATGGGCTGACGACACTGGAGGACAGGGGGGTCGGGGGAGACATGATAACGACTAAAAATACTGCGTGGAATAGAAAAGGGGGGAAAAAGACGGGATTTTCCCAGGGAGGGGAACAGAAACAAGGGCCACAATTGGAAGTTGAAGACAAAAAATGATAAAGGAGTATTGGAAGTATTTCTTCAGTCATAGAGTTGTAGCAGTGGAATAGCCTAGAAAATGCGTAGTGAGGCGGGGAACCATACACATTTTAAGACGGGGTTTTTGAAAAAGCTATGGACGGGGGGGGAGGGGGCCCAGTACAACCGGTGAAGAGAGGGGGCAGGAGCTAAGATCGCCCCCCTGCATAAAAATGGGTGAGAAAAAATAGGTGAGTACACACACAACACAACACGACACACACACACACAGCAACACACGCACACAACACACACACACCACACGTCAGTCAGCAGCGGGGGTCAAAAGGCCCCGGAATTTTAGGGGTTTTAAGTCGTGCAGTAACGCTAGAAGAAATCAGGGGGTATGACAACGTCAGTGAACAACCCTACGGTGATAACCAAGTTATAGTTAAAAAAAGTCGAGAGGAACCCCTGAAATTTTTAATTTTTCAAAGTGTAAAACCGTTAGGGGCTAGTGGGCTTCTGTTGCTACACAGATTCAAATTAAAAAGATAAAGTGAGTGGGAAAGGGGGGGTTCAAAAATTTTCGAGAGATTGGATAAAAAGTGAAAGGGGGGGCACCATAGGGAGTGAAAAAAGTTAAAAAAGCAAAATAGAAAGGAAAAATATAATAATAAAAAGGGGGGTGGGAGTAGGCCCGGGTGAAAGTGACGTCAAAACAGTTGTGTGACATTATACATATAAAGTGTAAACCGAATGTGAAGTGTATTCCAAATATAAATGAAGTGTATTCTATATAAGTGACTTGGGGACGCGGGATGCATGGGCTATACGGTTTAAAGATCACGGGGAAAAATTTTCAAAATAGTGATAGAAGGGGTGTGTATGACGACTACGGCTCAGATGGGCAACTTGTCATGCATCATCCCAGTTTAAAAGTATAAATACCTGTTGGGGGTTTTTTGGGTTTTTCTAAATTTTGGGCCTTGCGTCACTTTAGATACTGGTCACTCACTCCTGCAAGCTATTCCGAATTAGAGCAGAAAAGATAGATAAGGTGAAGATAGTGTTGGCTAGCGAGAGAGCTAGGAGGAGAAAGCCTTGGGGGACGTCAGACACCCCTGGAAGCTGAGACAAGCAAAATTTTTAAAAACCCTAATTACTTTCTGTGTTTATAAAGTAGAAGTGAAAAGTGTTAGAATCATTTTGGTAGTTTTAAAAAATACGGGTATTACTACTGAATTTATTAGCATTATAAATACTTAGAAGGGGGGGGACAATTTACACACGCGCGTGCCCACACACACACACACAAACACACACAACACACACACACACACACGCACGCACAGCACACCATACACACACACACACAACAACACACACACACAAAAACACACACCAAACAACAATGCACACCCCATACAGCACACACATACAACACAACACCCCATATAAGGATTTCACACCTTCCTGTGAAGTGTCCTTAACCCCTTCCTTCCCCCCCCTGCCCCTGCTCTCTCCCTCCCCTTCCTCTCTCTTCCTCTCTCTCTCTCTTCTCTCTCTCTCTCCCCCCTTTCCCTTCATCCTCTCTTCCTCCCCCTTTTCCTCTCCCCTTTCCTCCCTTTTCCCTCTCATTCTTTCTCTCTTCCTCTTCCCCCTTCCCTCCCTTCCCTCTCTTCTCCCCCTCTCTCTTTCCCTTTTTTCCCTCTTTTTCCCCTTTCTTTTTCTCTCCCTCTCTTCCCTTTCACTCCCCCCCCTTTTTTCCCCTTTCCCTTCCACTTTCTCCCCCCTTTTTCCCCTCCTTCTACCCCCCCCTTCTTCTTTTTCTCCCTCTCTCTCATCTTCCCCCCCCTTTTTCCCCTTTCACTTTCTTTTACTAAAAAAAAAAAAAAAAAAAAAAATGGTTTGGACTCGCAGGAATCAGGATCAGATGACAATGGTACTGGTAAGGGAGAATGGATGAGGAGCAGTGGAAAAGGATAGAGCAAGAATGGGAGAGAAAATTAGGAGAGCATTTCTGAAAAAATGGAGAAAGAGGTCTCTGTGAAATGGGACAAAGAGGTTTTGGAGAAAGAGACGAAGAATTGGAGACCATGTCGAAACTGCAGTAGCCAGTAAAGGTCCTAGAATTTGAGTAAACAGAGGCTTGAAGCAAGTCTCACGGTTAGTGAACCAGAGAAACACACCAAACGAAGCTTAGAGGCTGAACAGGAAAGGAAGGAATATGAAATATGCTAATGTCCTATCAAGCCTGCAAACAAGGGCCAGGGAAGTGGAAGGGAAGAGCAGATGGGTGGGCAGATGGAGAGGGAGATAGGTCAATGCTGAGGCACAACCATGCTACCAAGAGCCACTGGAAAAATCAAGGGAGAAAAAGACCAACAATACAGACAGGAACCAGAGTCACAGAGGGAGAGCAATGGTAGGAGGAAAGGGCAAAATCATGTTAATCCATGGCTTCAGAGATAGAGGAAAGGACACACACTGAAAAGCAGACTGGCAGGAAGAAAGAAAGGAGATTGGAGAAAATCATCACGGAAATAAAGGGGAGAAGACATGGACGAGATTGTAAATTTTCACAGAATAGGGGGGTACTAGAAGGGGAAAACCGACCGATCAAGCTGATTCTCAGGACAGAAACAGTGCAGAACAGGAATCCTCCAAGAAAGCAACCACGTTGAAGAAGCTCGGAAGAGTACAAGAAGGTGTTTTCCTAGACAGAGACAAACACAAAAAGAGAGGCAGCAGCCTGAGGGAGAGGACAAAAAAGCGAAAGGAGCTGGAAAGGAGACAAGGATGGAACCAGCAGAGTCAGTCAAGCAGAACAGAGCAGCAAGAGCAAGCACACACACACTATCCTCAGAACCCCACAACCTATCACACCATCCAACACAAAACCACAATCCATACCCACAGCTTCCACCCAAACCCCCAACCATAGAATCCCACAGTATGCTACCAGGTCTGCCCACCCCCACAGGCCCCCCAAACCACTGTGTTGGAAAAGGAAACTGAAGGTATGTACACAAATGCTGAATCGGACTAACAAACAAGTAGAGGAGTGGCACGAAAGAGTCAAAGAGCTCACCAGACATCATAGCAATCACAGAACCAAGATTTACAGGTATGAATAACAGATGCCATCTTCCCAATGGGATACCAAGTCCTGAGGAAAGACAGAAGGAACAGGGGGTGGGAGGAGTTGCATTGCTGATCAAACACTGATGGAATTTTGATGAGCTGGAGAGTAGGAGACAGCGGAGAAGAAAGTGATTGCATACCAGGAACCTTTCACTCTGGAGGTCCAAGGTGAAATTGCAGTGATGTATAACCCACCACAGAAACAGCAGGAGTCCAAGCAAGAGTATGACGAGAGCATAAGGAGCGATGGTTGACACACGTGGCTGCAGTGGGCCAGAAGACTCAATACTTGCAGGGCAAAGCTCCAGGGTCATGGGCGAATGGGAGAACTTGGAGCCACATGGGGGCCAAGATACGGAGGGCTAAGATGAATGGAGGTGTACTGGAAAACTTCATGTACCAACACGTAAGGGACACTATCAAGAGAGAGAGGAGAGATGTAACCAGCAAGACTGGAATTAGTATTCACCATGAGTAGTCAGATATTGAGGACATCACATATGAAAGACCCCTGGGGACCAGCGATCATGTGGTTTTGAGCTTCCGAATACACAAAGTACAAGGTGGAGGGGAAGCCAGGAAGGCCATGGACAATGAAACCAAAACTACAGGAAAGGGGACTACACAGGAATGATGAACTCCTAAATGAGGTTCAATGGGACAGAGAAATGGCAGGGAAACCATTAAAGAAGATGATGGAATATGCAGTCACAATGTGCAAGGAGGCTGAGGAGAGGTTTGTACCCAAGGGTAACAGGAATAAGGAAAAAGCCAGGATGAGCCCAATGGTTCACGATCAAAAGATGCAAAGGGGCAAAAACCAGTGTCTAGGGAATGGAAGAAATATAGAAGGCAAAGGACCCAGGAAATAAGGAGAGCAGTCGTAGAGCCAGAAACGAATATGCACAGATAAAGAAAGGGAGGCCCAACGTCCATATGAAAACACATAGCACAAAAGCCAAATCTTGAACGAAGCTGTTATACAGCCACACAGTAAAAAACAACCATCAACGTCCAGGTAATCAGGCTAAGGAAGAAGGAGGAGAGACAACAAGAAATGACAGTGAAGTATTTGAGGAACTCAACAAGAGATTCAAAGAAGTGTTCACAGAGGAGACAGAAGGGGCTTCCAGAAAGACGGAGAGGTGGGGTACAACCACCAAGTGCCTGAACACAGTACACACAACCGAGGAAGAATTGAAGAGGCTTCTGAGTGAGCGCCTAGATACCTCAAAGGCAAGGGGGCCAGATAACATCTCTCCATGGGTCCTGAGAGAGGGAGCAGAGGCGCTATGTTATCCTAACAAGAAAAACAATATTCAATACATCTATCAAACAGGGGAGATTGCCTGAGGCATGGAAGACAGCAAATGTGGTACCAATCTTTAAAAAAGGAGACAGACATGAAACACGTAAACACAGAGCAGTGTGTCCCACTGACATGTATACATGCAAAATGGGATGGAAAAGTTTGTCAGGAGAAGAATGGTGGAACATCTAGAAAGAATGATCTCATCCACCAGCAGACCAAATATGGTTCAAAAACGTGAAATTCCTGTGTCACAAACTACTGGATTCTATGACATGGTGACAGCAGTAAGGCAGACCAGAGGGGGTGGGTGGATTGCATTTTTCTTAGACTGCGAGAAGGCGTTTGATGACACAGTACCCACAAGAGATTATGCAAAAAGCTGGTGGACCAAGCAGGAATAACAGGGAAGGCACTGCAATTGGATCAGGAATACTTGTCCAGGAGAGTGCAGCGAGTAATGTACGAGGCGAGGTGTCAGAGTGGGCACCTGTGAACCAAGCGGGGTCCCACAGGGGTCATCCTAGGACCGGTGCTGTTTCTGGTATTGTGAACAACATGACGGAAGGAATAAACCCCGCGGTGTCACTGTTTGCAGATGAACGTGAAGTGATGAGAAGAGTTCATTCGATCGAAGACCAGGCAGAAATACAAAGGGATCTGGACAGGCTGCATACCTGTCCAGCAACTGGCTCCTGGAGTTTCAATCCACCAAGTGCAAAAGTCATGAGGATTGGGGAAGGGCAAAGAAGACCGCAGATGAGACAGTCTAGGGGGTCAGAGACTACAACATCACTCAAGGAAAAAGATCTTGGGGTGAGTATAACACAGGCACATCTCCTGACGCGCACATCAACCAAATAACTGCTTCAGCTTTGGGCGCACCTGGCAAACCTCAGAATCAGCATTCCGACATCTAATAAGAATCCGTTCAGGACCCTATACACCTGACGTTAGGCCCATATTGGAGTATCGGCACCATTTTGGAACCCACACCTAGCCAAGCATGTAAAGAACAGAGAAAGTGCAAAGGTTTGCAACAGACAGTCCCAGAGCTATAGAGTATGTCCTATGAGGAGAGGTTAGGGAAATCAACCTGACGACACGGAGGACAGGGAGAGATAGGGGGGACATGATAACGACTTACAAAATACTGAGAGGAATTGACAAGGTGGACAAAACAGGATTTTCCAGAGACTGGACACAGTAACAAGGGACACCAGTTGGAAATTGAAAGACACAGATGAATCAAAGGGATGTTAGGAAGTATTTCTTCGGCCACAGAGTAGTCCGGAAGTGGAATAGTTTGGGAAGCGATGTATGGGGAAGGCAGGATCCATACTAGCTTTAAGCAGAGGTACGATAAAGCTCATGGATCAGGGAGAGTGACTAGTACGACCAGTGAAAGAGGCGGGGCCAGGAGCTTGGACTCGACTCCCAGCAACCTCAACTAGGTGAGTACAACTAGCTGAGTATACACACACACACAGCACACACACACAACACACACAAACGCACACACACACGCACACACACACACGCACAACACACACACACAACACCTCACACACACACACACACACACACACACACACACAACACACAAATATGGTGCCTAGAGGACGGAAAACCAGAGATCTGGTAACGAACCCGGGAGGAAAGACTGGGAGTTAGAGCTCCAAAAAAGGGAGGAAGATGGGGAAGGAAGATAGAAGCTTGGTAAGAAAAAGGAGGAGCGATAGCTGAAGAGTTGCAGAAGTGGGAAGTACAATCTTAGCACAGAAGCTAGGATACAGTGCTTAGAAATAAAAGGAAGAAACTGCAAAGCCTGCAACAGATTAAGAAGAGACAAATGACAATTTCAGATGGACATCAGGAAAAGTTTCAAAGTCAGGCGCAGACAAGGATGGGTAAGCACAACGGAGACATGCCGTACATGACGAAGGCCCTATCAGACCCACGTGGGCCAGGGAAAAGACGATACACACTGAGATCAAACGCAGTCTGAAGACAATGAAGGAATTCAAAGTCGAGGCCGCAGACAAGGGGATGGTAAAGCAACAACGGGAGACATGCCGTACACGAAGGACCCTAACAGACCCCACGTGGGGCCAGGAAAAAGACGATGAGCACACTAAGAGTCAAGCGACAGGTCCCGAAGACAATGAAGGTTTGTTAGTATGCGAGATCTAAACCAGCCAACTGCAGAGCAAGGGACAGCTGGTCAGGAAAGACAGTTCACAGAGAATAGAATTACAGATATGACAGGGACTGAAAGCTAGAACATGTCAATGGAAGGAAATATATGCCTCAAGGAAGCAGATGGAGACTCATGGAAGAGGAGAAGGGCGAGGTCAGTTTTTGTGTACGGGCTCCAAGAAGCCAAGGGGCCAACTTTGAAGAAATAAAACAGGGCGGAGAAAAAAATGATTGAAGCATCATGAAAAACCAATAAGGGAAGGGCAATTATGACCAGGTGACCAATTTTCAGAGAATTGGGTGGTTTGCGAGTGGAAGGATACGCCTGTCAGAGTAACTTTTCAAGGAAGAATCAGTTTCCGAACCAGGATTCATGCAATAGAAAGCAAGACTGAGGACAAAGAGGGGTACCAGAGAGTATACCTCGACCGCGACAGAACACTAGAGAAAGGACTACCTGAAAGAGAGGGTATACAGAGACGCAAGGAGGAACGAGAAGCAATGAAAATGACAGGACCCAGACACTGGAGGAAGGGCAAACACACCCGACAGAATCTCCCACCAAAAGACTTCCAACTGCGACATTCCCAAACGCAAGTACTGACAACCATACACAACCCACACACGTTTCCCTCTGGCCACCAACACCCCCATATCACAAACCTCACCCCAACAGCTTCCCTATGGGCTATCTGACCTTCAGCCCCCCACCCCCATCATTCACAACCCCACCTACACCACAGCCCCATATAGGCCGCCCCCACCAAGGCTTCTCGCTCCCTCCAAACCCCAAATATACTTGCATGACCAAATGATAGAAAAGAAAACTAAGGTTTGGTACACAAACGCGGATGGAATAACGAATAAACATAGGATGGAATGAAAGAATCATGAAAATCCCAGACATCATAGCAGCACAGAAACAAAACTCGCTGAGACAATAACAGACACAATCTTCCCAACAGGATATCAGAATCCTGAGGAAAGATAGAAGGAGTAGAGGGGGAGGAGGGGTGCCACGCTCAATAAAACACCATGGGGATTTGAGGAAATGGAAGGCATGGACATGAATTGGAGAAAGAGACACATTGTAGGTACAATTCAGTCCGAGAACATAAAGTAGTCATTGGAGTGATGTATAACCCACCACAGAACTGGCAGGACCCAAGAGAGGAGTAGACGAAGAAAACAACAGGGTGATGGTGGACACACTGGCTGAGGTGGTCAAGAAGAGCTCACTCGACAGAGCAAAGTTTTACTGGTAATGTGCGATTTTCAACCACAGGGAGATCGACTGGAAAACCGGAGCCACATGTGGGTCCCGAACATGGAGAGCCAAGATGGATGGATTGGTAACTTGAAAACCTCACATGCATCAACATGTCAGGACACACCCAAGAGAGAGGGGAGAATGAGCCAGCAAGACTGGATCCTGTGTTCACCCACCCTGAGCAGTTTCAGACATTGAGGACATCACTATACGAGAGGCCCCCTTGGAGCTATCGATCATGTTGGTTTCGAGTTTTTTGGACTATATAGTAGAGTTACAAGTGGAGAAGGTAACCGAACTGAAGGGGACAGGCAGGCCAAACTATAAAGGGGGGACTACACAGGATGAGAAACTTCCTGCAGGATGTTGCAGTGGGCAGATAGAAATGGTATGACAATTCAGTAAAACGAGATGATGGAATATGTGGCAACAAAGTGCAAGGAGCAGAGGAAAGTTTTGTTTCCAAGGGAAACAGAATAATAGAAGACCAAAACGAGTCCTTGGTTAACCCCGAAGGTGAAGGGAGGCAAAAACTAAGTGCAAAACAGAGAATGGAAAAGGTAAAGTGAGGCAATAGGACCCAGGAAAACAAGGAGACTAGTAAAGAGCAGAAACGAGTATGCGCAGATAAGGAGGGAGGCCCAGCGACAGTATGAAACGACATAGCATGAAAGTCAAATCTGACCCGAACTGCTGTATAGCCACATAGAGGCAAGACAACAGTCAAGGACCAGGTGATAAGGCTGAGGAAAGAAGGTGGAGAACTCACAAGAAACGATCAATAGGTATGTGAGGAGCTCAACACGAGATTTAAGGAAGTATTTACCAGTAGAGACGGAAGGACTCTGGGGGGGGGGACAGAACCATATGGGGACACCCCCAAAAAACAAGGACTACACCAACAAGTGTTGACGACATACATACAGATGAGGAGGAGGTGAGAACTGCTAAGGTACATCGATACCTCAAAGGCAAAGGACCGGACAACATCTCTCCGTGGGTCTTAGGAGGGACAGATATTTTGGCGTACCACTTACCACAATCTTCACCACATCCCTGGAAACTGGGCAACTACCTAGGATGGGAAGACGGCAAATGTAGTTCCCATTCAAAAAAGTGAGACAGAAAAGAGGCACTAAAACATAGACCTGTGACCATTGACGTGTATAGTATGCAAAATTATGGAGAAGATTATCAGGAGGAAGAGTGGTGGAGCACCTGAACGGAACAGGAGTATAAATGCCAACCCAGCATCGGATTCACGGAAGGCAAAAATCCTGTGTCACAAACCTCTGGATTTTAATGATAAAATAACAGAAGTAAGACAAGATAGAGAGGGTGGGGTTGATTGCATCTCTTGGACTGCAAGAAGGCCTTTTGAACACATTGCCTCACAAGAGATTTAGTGCAAAGCTTAGAGCATCAGCGCATATAACAGGAAGGGCACTGCAAATGGATCAGCGAATACCTGACAGGGAGGCAACAACGAGTCATGGTACGTAATGATGTATCACAGGGGGCACCTGTGACGATCGGGTCCCACAGGGGTCCGGTCCCTAGGACCAGTGGCTAATTATTTTGGTTATTGACGACATGACGGAAGGGTTTAGACTCAGAAGTGTCCTGTTGTTTGCAGGATGATGTGAAGTTAATGAGAGAATTAAATCTGATTAGGACAGGCAGAGGACTTCACAGAGATCCTGGAACAACTGGACACCTGGTCCAGCAAATGGCTTTCCTTCGAATTTAATCCTGCAATGCATAGTCATGAAGATAGGGGAAGGGCACAGAAGACCACAGACAGAGTTATAGGCTAGGTGGCCAAAGACACTGCAAACCTCACTCAAGGAGAAAGATCTTGGGTAGTATAACACCGAGCATGTCCTCCGGAAAAGCACACATCATCAGATAACTGCTGCGCATATGGCGCTGGCAAAACCCCCCCCTTTGGGGAGAACAGCATTCACGACACCTTAGTAAGGAATCATTCAAGACACTGTAACACCGTGTATGTCAGGCCCATACGGAGTATGCAGCACCTGTTTGGAACCCGCACTTGATAAAGCACGTCAAGAAACTAGAGAAAGTACAAAGGTTTGCAACAAGGTTAGTTCCCGAGCAAAGGGGAAATGTCCTATGAAGAAAGATTAAGGGAAATCGGCCTGACACACTGGGGGGACAAGGGTCAGGGGAGACATGATAACGACATATAAAATACTGCGTGGAATAGACAAGGTGGAAAAGGGACAGGATGTTCCGGGGAGGGGACACAGAAACAAGGGGCCACAATTGGAAGTTGAAGACACAAATGAGTCAGAGAGATAGTAGGAAGTATTTCTTCAGTCATAGAGTTGTAGGCAGTGGAATAGCCTAGAAAATGACGTAGTGGAGGCAGGAACCATACACAGTTTTAAGACGAGGTTTGATAAAGCTCATGGAGCGGGGAGAGAGAGGGCCTAGTAGCAACCGGTGAAGAGGCGGGGCCAGGAGCCCAGGACTCACCCCTGCAACCCCCAAATAGGTGAGTACAAATAGGTGATACACACACACACACACACACACACACACCACTTCTCACACAAAACACGCACACACACACACGCAACACACACACACACACACACACACACACACACACACCCCACACACACACACACACATATGCACACACACGAGTCATGGTACGCGACGAGGTGTCAGAGTGGGGGCCTGTGACAAGCGGGTCAACAGGGGTCAGTCCTAGGGCCTGTGCTGTTCTTGGTATACTGAACGACATAATGGGGGGGGGATAACCAAATTCCTTTGTTGCAGATGATGTGAAATTTAATGAGAAAGAATCAAATCGGACGAGGATCGGGCAGGATACAAAAGACCGGGACGGGCACAAGCCTGGTCCAGCAACGGCTCCTTGAATTTAACCCTGCCAAAAATGCAAAGTCATAAAGATTGGGGGGGCAAAAAGACCGAGACACAATATATTTTAGAGGGCCCAAAAGACACACACACACCAGACACACCACACACCCCCCAACACACACACACACACACACAAAACACAAAAACCACCACACACAACCCCAACAACACACACCAACACATTGCAAGATTTTACCCTTTCCTGTAAAGTGACCCAAAACCCCTTCCTTCCCCCACTCTTTTCCCCCTCTCCCCCCTCTTCTTCTCTCTCCCCCCTCTCTCTCTCCTCTTTTCTCTCTCTCTCCCCTCTCTCTCTCTCTCTCCTCTCTTCTCCCCCTCTCTCCTCTTTCTCTCTCCCCCTTTCTCTCTCTTCTTTTCCCCCCCTCCCCCTCTCTCTCTTCCTCTTTTTACTCTCTCTTTTCCCTCTTCTTTATCTCTCTCTCTTTTCCCCTTGCCTCCCCCCCTCTTCCCCTTTTCCCTCTCTCTCACTTTCTCCCCCTTTTTCCCCTTCTTTTCCCCTCCTTCGGGTTCCCCATTCTCTCTCCCCTTTTCACTTTTCCCCCCCCTTTTTCTTTTTTCTTTCTCCCCTTTTTCACAAAAAAAAAAAAAGGGGTTTGGGGACCGCGGAATCGGGATCAGATGACAAGGAGGGTAGGGAGGAAGGGGATGGAGGAACAGGGGAAAAAGGATGGGCAAAAATGGGAGAAAAAATTTAGGAGAGTTTCTGAAAAAATGGGAAAGAGCTCTCTGTGAAAGGGGAAAAGGGGTTGGAAAAGGAGACAAAAAATTGGGGAGCACAAGTCAAAACTGCATACCAGGGTAAGGCCCTGAATTTAGGAAAACAGGCTAAAGCAAGTCTAGGGTAGTGACCAGAAAAGACCACCATACGAAATGGGGGCTGAACAGGAAGGAAAAGAATTTTTTCAAAGGTCATATCACCTCAAAGAGGGCCAGGGGGGGAAAGGGAAGAGCAAGGGGTGCAGAGGGAGAGGGAGATAGGTCGAATGCTGAGCAAAACCCATGTCCAAAGCCGGGAAAAAAAAAGGGAAAATGACCAATACGCGGAACCAAGTCACAGAGGGGAGGCAATGGAAAAGGGAAAGGCAAAATCATGATTACCAGGGGCTTCGGGAGAGAGGAAAGGAAACACTGAAAACGGCAGGAAGAAAAAAAGGAGATTGAGAAAATCATCAGGGGAAATGGGGAGAAGACAGGGATGAGATTGTAAATTTTCAGAGAATGGGGGGGGTATTTGAAGGGGGAAACCGCCCGATAAAGCTGATTCTCAGGACAAAAACAGTGCAGAACAGATCCCAAGAGAAACCACTTTGAAAAGTTCAAAAGAGTCAAAAGGTGTTCCTAACAAGACAGAACAAAAACAGAGAGACGGCCTGAGGGAGAGGAAAAAAAAGCGAAAGGACTAGGAAAGGAGACAAGATGGAACCAGCAGGGGTCGTCAAGAAGAACGAGCAAAAGGAAGCCCCAACACAATTTTCCTCAAAACCCCCACAACCTATCACCCCACCCCAAAAACAATACAATCCATACCCACAGCTTTCACCCCCCCCCAAACCATAGAACCCCACAGATGCTCCCGGGTTTTCCCCCCCCACAGGCCCCCCAAACCACAGTTTGAAGGAAACTGAAGGTAGGGTACGAAACCTGATGGAATAACAAACAAGTGGGAGGGGGGCCACAAAGAGTCAAAGAGGCATCCCAGACATCAAGCGATCCAGAAACCAAGCTTACGGTAGATAACAGATCCCCATCTTTCCACGGGAACCAATCCTGGAAAAGACAGAAGGAACAGGGGGGTGGAGGAGGGCTTGCTGTAAAACACCGATGAATTTTTGTGAGCTGGAAAAGGGGAAAACACGGAAAAAAGTGATTACATTGCTGGAACACTTCACTCTGGGGGCCCCAAAGGTGTAATTGCGGATAAAATAACCCCCCACAGAACAGCGGGAGGCCCAAGGGCAAGATATGCGAGAGCAATAGAGCGATGGTTGACACACGGGCTGCAGTGGCGAGAAAAGCCTCATAGGAAAAGCCCTGATCAGGCGACTTTAACCACAAGGGATGAATGGGGAATTTGGACCCACGGGGGGGCCCAAGATACATGGAGGGCAAAAATGATGGAGGGGGTAGGGAAAATTCATTACCAAACTAAGGACACACAAGGGGAGAGGAGGGGATGAACCAGCAAGCTGGACTTAGTATTCACTTGATAGTGCAGATTTTGAGGACATCAATATGAAGCCCCCTTGGGGGCCAGCGATCATGTGGTTTTGAGTTTCAAATACCAGTAGGCTAAAAAGTGGGGGGGGGAAGCGGAAGGGCCAGGACAAAAAAAACCAAAGTACGGGAAAAGGGGATACACAGAATGGGGGAACTTCCTGAAGGGGTTTTCAGGGACAGAGAACTGGCAGGGAAGCCATTTAATGAGATGATGGAAATTTAAAAAAATTTTTGCAAGGAGGGAGGGAGTTTGTACCCAAGGGAACAGAATAAAAAAACCCGGATGACCCCAGGTTTCACCCAAGATGAAGGGGAAAAAACCAAATTTGGGGGCAGGGAAGGGAAGAAATATAGAAGGAAAGGGCCCCGGAAAATTTGGGCCCCGTAGAGCCAGAAAGAATATGCACAGTAAAAGGGGGGCCCACCATTGAAAACGACATAGCAGCAAAAGCCAAATCTGACCCAAGCTGTTATACCCACATCGGGAAGAAAACAACGTCAAGGCCCAGTCATCAGGCAAAGGGAAAGGAAGAGGAGAACAACAAAAAAGCCGTGAAGTATGTGGGGGAATCAAAAAGAGTTCAAAAAAGTGTTCACGGGAGAAGAAGGGGCTCAAAAAACAGAGGTGGGGTACACCCCCAGTCGGGACACAGTCACACAACCGGGGAAAAAGGGAAAGGTTCTGAGTGGTGATACCTAAAAGGCAATGGGGCCGATAACATCTCTCCGGGGGTCCTGAGGAGGAGAAAGGGCGCTATGTGTCCCCCTAACAACAAATTCAATACACTTATCGAAACGGGGGAGATTCCCTGGGGCATGGAAAAGCAAATGTGGCCCCCAATCTTTAAAAAAAGGGAGACAGACATCAGCACTAAACTAAGCCAGTGTCACTGACATTATACATGCAAAATCCGGAAAAGTTTAGGAGAAGAATGGGGAACATCAGAAAGGAATGATCCATCCCCACAGCCAAATTTTCAGAGAGGGGGAAATCCTGTGTCCAAACCTTCTGGAGTTCTATGACATTGGAAGCATAAGACAAAGAGAGAGGGGGGGGGTGGATTGCTTTTTTCTTATTGCAAAAGGGCGTTTGACCAGTAGCACACAAGAGATTAGTACAAAGATTAGTACAGCAGCGAAAGGACGGGGCGATGTTCAGAGTGGGCCCTTACCAGGGGGGTCCCACGGGGCAGTCCTAGGACCATGCTGTTTCGGTTTTTGGGAAACGAATGAGGGAAAGGGAATAAACCCGAGGTTCCCTGTTTGCAGAGCGTGAAGTTGATGAGAAGAGTTCTCGTCCCGGCAAAATACAAAGGGTTTGGGACAGGCGCAGAGGGTCCAGCAACTGGCCCTGGAGTTCAACCCACCAGTGCAAAGTCATGAGGTTTTGGGGGAAGGCAAAAACCGCGACGGAGTACAGTCTGGGGGGCCAGGACTACAACCTCACTCAAGGAAAAAATCTTTTGTGGAAAACACCAGGACATCTCCTAAGCGCACATCAGCCAAAAATCTGCCGCGCATATGGGCCTGGGAAACCTCGAAAAAATCCGACTCTTAATAGGAAACGTTCAGGACCCTGTACCCGTTTACTTAGGCCCCTATTGGGGATCCACCATTTTTCCCCCCTCCCATTAAAAAAACTAAAAATGCAAAATTTGCAACAAACTAGCCCCAATTTAAATTTTTCCCCTATAAATTAAAAATTTAATCTCCCTAACAAAATAACATAAAACACTTTCAAATACTAAAATTAAATTACAAAACAACCAAACAACACCAAAAAAACCACAAACAAAAACAAAAAAGGATGTTAGGAATATTTCTTCACCACGGGTAGTAGGATTGGAAAATTTTTGGGGAAACATGTATGGAGGCAGGATCCATACATACTTTAAGTGACCCAGTAGCGACCAGGGGGGGGGCCAGGGCTTGGACCGACCCCTCAACCCTCAACTGGGTGAGTACGCATGTGAGTCACACACACACACACACACACACACACCACACACACCACAACACACACACACACACAAA
The DNA here is from genome assembly GCF_026875155.1 of Cherax quadricarinatus. NCBI lineage: Eukaryota > Metazoa > Arthropoda > Malacostraca > Decapoda > Parastacidae > Cherax > Cherax quadricarinatus. Next base: position 35,289,312 of record NC_069410.1, read on the forward strand.
CACACAACACACACACACACACACACACCAAAATATACAATACGACACTGGAAAAGAGGTTAGGGGAAAAATGAAACATACAAAAAAAAAATGCGTGGGAAAAGACAAAGGTGGCGGAGACAGGGTGTTTTCCCGAGATGGGACAAAGAACAAGGGCAAATTGAAAGTTGAAGACCCCGATGAGCAAAGGGATGTTACAAATATTTCTCACCCAGAGTGTCAGGGAAATGGGAAAACCCACAATGAGGGTTTAGAGGGGGAACAATACTTCTTTAAGATAGGTATGATAAAGCTATGGAGCAGGAAGGGGAGGGCCTAGTAACGGTTATGAAAAAGGCGGGGCCAGGAGCTGATTCTCGACCCCCGCAATCACAGTTAGGTGAGTCAATTAGGGGGGTACCACATACATACATCACACATGTAAATACCAGGAAAATAGTGAAGATTCAGCACAAATTTAGGAAGGTATTTTACATGGGGACGGGGAGGCTGCCCGGGAACCAAGGAGGAGCAACACCAGCAAGTGAACCGAGAAAGGGGGAAACAACTGCTAGGTGAACTTGATACCTCGAAGGGGGTGGCCCAGATAAAACTCTCCATAGTTTTTGAGAGAGGGGGGAATGACTGTTGCGCCCCTGATAACAACTTTTTTCAAACAAGGCACTACCCAGGTAGCAAAACAGCAGACGTAGTCCTAATTTTTAAAAAGGAAAAGGATAGGGAGCATTAAACTCACAAACCCCGTGCACTGACATGTATGTAAGTTTTGGGGAAATTTTTCAGGGAAAAAAGATGTACACACAGAAATGCCGGATCATAAATGACAACCAGAAAAACTTCAGGAGAGGGAAAAACCTGTCAGAAAAATACTGTAATTCTACATGATAAGGGTAAGACAAGAAGCAAGGGGGTGAAAACTGTATCTTTTGGCTGTAAAAGGCTTCGAACAGTACCACAAAAGACTGGTTGGAAACTAAAGGGGCTAAAAGGAGTAAAAGGAAACCACAGTGGGTTAGAAAAATTCCTAACAGAAGAAAACAATGGGGTTGTACGTGACAATATATTTACAATTTATTCGACGAATGTCACATTCCCATATACGCCTCCCCGCCAGCGAACCAGGGCTAAGGGTTTAACGTTTTAAATAAAAGGGTACCCCGTTTTAAAACATCCTTGGTTTATTGTGCAATCACAGGGGAGCCCGCAAATGCTGAGGCAAGGGTTCACTTTCGTCAGAATTTTCCAGCTTGCCTACCGCTCGTTTAGGACGTGCTCCCTCTCTGACTTTTTCTTTTGCTTTGTCACCGTCGTGTGGGACATATTACTATTTAATCTGTACAAAAAATTTACTGTATATATCTGGGAAATTATATCTGGGAAGGAAATGCAAGTTAAGGGCTTTTCCCGAATTTGTTTTGCTCTAGAATCCTTCGACCAGGGCACAAAGCCATTTTTACCTGTGTTCTTAAAAGTTGTTACATTTTTTTTTATGTTATGATATTCTTGATTCACGGGAAACGAAAAAACGTGATTGCAAACAAACCGGGAAGGGGGGGTTTAAAAAAATGTTAACCTTCCTACGGGTTAAATGTACCCAGTTGGGTGAATTTATTTTAGCCAGCGGCCTGTACTTTTTTTACCGCCATGGGGTTTAAAACCCCCCCGTACCATGATTTTTTTTAACATTCTCTGATTAAATACCCCAAGGCAATGCGACATGTCATATTTTCCAGAACTGGTGAGCCAGCAGGGAAGTTTTGCTGTCTTCGTCATTTTCTAATACCCCAAACCCTTATGCCAACTTTTCGGGTTTTTTTGGGATGTACAATATAGGAAAAGCAGCAACCCTTGAATGCAAGTTGTTTTATTCACCGTAATTTGTCCCCTTAAGTGTACGGGCTCCCACATTTTTTCAAAAAAGCGTTCCCTATTGTTCTCAGTGAAAACAAATCTGTCTGTACTTTTTCTTTTTTTCTTGTTCAAATCATCAAAACGTAACCCGGATAAAAAGGGAAAACAAATGGCATTGCCCGTTCGCACTTGATGCTACCATATCCAGCGGTGTTGTCGTGTGTACTTAGCATCCCATTTTGGAATTTTGCCGTTTTCCTGTTATACAAAATTTGGTATGTGCCACACAGTTTCCCCATTTCATTTCAGAAATAACTGAACATTTGAGGGTGTTCGGTATTTCCTGGCTTTTGGGGTTGGGTTTTTTATTTCATCTTGTTTTCTTGTTGAGCAGTGAAGTGTGTCCAACTTTACACAGATTTAGAAGTTTGTGAAGATTTTTTTGTTGTAAATTTTACAGTTGAAAAAACAGTCATCATAACTTTCGTTTCGTTTAGTCACTGACGACCAATTTTGATGCAAACAGACGCGCGGTTGTGGTAGCCGAGGACAGGTGTGCAGCCGAGGCAGCAGGTTTTGGGAGCCGAGGCAGCAGGTTTTGGGGACCGAGGGAGCAGGTTTTGGTAGCCGAGGGAGCAGCTGTGGTGCCCAGGGAGCGGGTTTGGGGCCGAGGCAGCAGGTTGTGAGAGCAAAGGACAGGGTTTTGGGGAAACCAGGCGCAGGTTGTGGTAGCCGAAGCAACAGGTTGTGGTAGCCGAGGGAGCGGTTTTGGGGAGTGAGGCAGAGTTTGTGGAGCAAGGCGCAGGGTTTTGGAGCCCAGGCAGCAGGGTTTTGGGGCCCAGCAGCGGTTGTGCAGCCGAGCAACAGGTTTTGGAGCCGAGGCAGCAGGTTGTGGTAGCCCCAGGCAGCAGGTTGTGGGAGCCGAGGGAGAGGTTGTGGCGCCGAGGCACAGGTTTGTAGCCAGGGAGGGGGTTTTTGGTAGTCGAGGGAACAGGGGTGGTAGCCGGGCAGCAGGTTGTGTAGCCCCAGCAGCGGTTGTGGTAGCCAGGCAGCAGGTTGTGGTAGCCCAGGGAGCAGGTTGTGGTAGCCGAGGCAAAGGTTTGGGAGCCGAGGGAGCAGGTTTTGGGTAACAGGGCAGCAGGAGTGGGACAAGGCAGGAGTTGTTAGCCGGGGAGCAGGTTGTGGGAGCCGAGGCAAACAGGTTTTGGTAGCCGAGGGAGCGGGTTTTGGTAGCCGAGGGAGGAGGTTGTGGTGCCGAGGCAGCAGGTTGTGGTAGTCGAGGCAACAGGTTGTGGTAGCCGAGGCAGCAGGTTGTGGTAGCCGAGGCAGGAGGTTGTGGTAGTCGAGGCAACAGGTTGTGGTAGCCGAGGCAGCAGGTTGTGGTAGCCGAGGCAGCAGGTTGTGGTAGCCGAGGCAGCAGGTTGTGGTAGCCGAGGCAGCAGGTTTGGTAGCCGAGGCAGCAGGGTTTTGGTAGCCGAGGCAGGAGGTTGTGGTAGCCGAGGCAGCAGGTTGTGGTAGCCGAGGCAGCAGGTTGTGGTAGCCAAGGCAGCAGGTTGTGGTAACCGAGGCAGCAGGTTGTGGTAGCCGAGGCAGCAGGTTGTGGTAGCCGAGGCAGCAGGTTGTGGTAGCCGAGGCAGCAGGTTGTGGTAGCCGAGGCAGCAGGTTGTGGCAGCCGAGGCAGCAGGCTGTGGTAGCCGAGGCAGCAGGTTGTGGTAGCCGAGGCAGCAGGTTGTGGCAGCCGAGGCAGCAGGTTGTGGTAGCCGAGGCAGCAGGCTGTGGTAGCCGAGGCAGCAGGTTGTGGTAGCCGAGGCAGCAGGTTGTGAGAGCAAAGGCAGCAGGTTGTGGCAGCCGAGGCAGCAGGTTGTGGTAGCCGAAGCAACAGGTTGTGGTAGCCGAGGCAGCAGGTTGTGGTAGCTGAGGCAGCAGTTTGTGAGAGCAGAGGCAGCAGGTTGTGGCAGCCGAGGCAGCAGGTTGTGGTAGCCGAGGCAGCAGGTTGTGGCAGCCGAGGCAACAGGTTGTGGTAGCCGAGGCAGCAGGTTGTGGTAGCCGAGGCAGCAGGTTGTGGTAGCCGAGGCAGCAGGTTGTGGCAGCCGAGGCAGCAGGTTGTGGTAGCCGAGGCAGCAGGTTGTGGCAGCCGAGGCAACAGGTTGTGGTAGCCGAGGCAGCAGGTTGTGGCAGCCGAGGCAACAGGTTGTGGTAGCCGAGGCAGCAGGTTGTGGCAGCCGAGGCAACAGGTTGTGGTAGCCGAGGCAGCAGGTTGTGGCAGCCGAGGCAACAGGTTGTGGTAGCCGAGGCAGCAGGTTGTGGTAACAGGGGCAGCAGGAGTGGTAGCAGAGGCAGGAGGTTGTGGTAGCCGAGGCAGCAGGTTGTGGTAGCCGAGGCAGCAGGTTGTGGTAGCCGAGGCAGCAGGTTGTGGTAGCCGAGGCAGGAGGTTGTGGTAGCCGAGGCAGCAGGTTTGTGGTATCGAGCCACAGGTTGTGGTAGCCCGAGTGACAGCAGGTTGTAGGTAGCCGAGGCAGGAAGGTAGAGGAAGTACGAGGCAACAGGATGTGGTAGCCGTGGCAGCAGGTTGTGGTAGCCTAGGCAGCAGTTTATGGTAAGCGATGCAGCATTGTGTAGTAGCCGAGGCAGCAGTTTGTGGTAGCCGTGGCACAGGTTGTGAAGCCGAGGCAGGAGGTTGTGGTACCGAGGCAGCAGGTTGTGGTAGACGAGGCAAACAGGGATGTGGGGGGGTACCACAACAGGTTTGGTAGCCGAGGCAGCAGTTAGTTGGTAGCCGAGCAGCGGGCTTAGGGGGATTTGGGTCAGCGGCTGGCGGGCAAGCATGTTGTTGGTAGCCCTAGTTGGCCGTCGCGTGTAGTGGTAGCCGAGGCAGCCTGTTTGTTGGTAGCCGAGGCAGAGGTTGTGGTAGCCGAGTGCAGCAGGTTGTGTATGCCGAGGCATCATGTTATGAGGTTAGCCGAGGCAGAGATGTGGAAGCCGAGGCAGGAAGAGATGTGGTAAGCCGATGCCAGCAGGTTGTGGTAGCCACGCAGCAGGTTGTGGTAACCGATGCACAGGTTGTGTACCGAGGCAGCAGGCTGTGTAGCCGAGCAGCAGGTTGTGGTAGCCGAGGCAGCAGGTTGTGGTAGGCCGAAGCAACAGGTTGTGGTAGCCGAGGCAGCAGGTTGTGGTAGCCGAGGCAGCAGTTGTGGCAGCCCGAGGCAACAGGTTGTGGTATCCGAGGCACAGGTTGTGGTCAGCCGAGCAACAGGTTGTGGTAGCCGGAGGCAGCAGGTTGTGGTAACAGGGGCAGCAGGAGTGGTAGCAGAGGCAGCAGCAGACCACCTTGTGGTAGGCCTGTGAAGCAGTAATTCCAACTGATGTCTGGTTTTCGTCACTGGAATCACTGTCATTTGAATTTATGCAATTAACTGTATATTTCTCATCAAACATTTCCTACTGCCTCTGTTCGCAGTCTTGGCCATTCTTTTCCTACTGAGACAGAAACTTGTTGTTTAGGGAGATCAAGGTTTTTGTATTTTAGCTTGTTATTCTATACAAATCTTGATAGAAAAAAAGATAGAAACCAATTAGGTGAACCATACTTATAAGTATCATGCAATTTCACAGCAGACTTACAATCACTGACTGGGTTAGATACTGCTCTACCAGTTACACACATACAGGATTAACAATATAGAGACACATTCCTATCTTGTCTCCAAGGCTTTGAGCTTCACCCGTGAACAGTCGGGAATTAAAGATACAATCTAGCTATCTGGAAGATTATACTCCCACAAGTAAGAACACTAGGCGAGCCTTGCCTTAGGATCTCCATGTCTATACTATGTCTGTCTGTTATCTTCTCTGGTCCCTCCCATATTATATTTACATTCACTCTAGTGTTGCCTGAGGTTCTCCCATATGGTACTATGGCTGTCTCACCCGTTGTTTTGTCTTTCCATATCTGCAACTCATTATAGTAAAAACATAAATCTCATTGGACTCTTGCAAAGAAATTAAAATTGACTATTGACTAAATAAATTGACAGTTTTCTGTCCTTGGTCGCTTCCATGTCTTAGACATCCGTTTTTTTTCTTTGTCTTGGTCTCTTATATAACATACACTATGCTCGTCCTGTCCTTGTCTGTTCCAACTGTCATAGTAGGTCCTCAGTAAGCCTCTTTCTATCACTTGTTTAGGAATCAAAGTGATGGACACTCAGATTCCAAGCTAAATGCATTTTTAGAGGACAACTTTTAAAACATCCATATATTGTTAGCCAAATATAGAGTATATGTTTTTAGGCCATAAATCATTAATAGTTGACTTTACAACACTAAAATTTTAACAAATTTAAATTAATGACAAAAATGTTCCTGCCAATATACAGCCAAACATTAAAAATTATCAATATTTCAAAATAACATTTTGGAGTATACCTGGAGAGAGTTTCAGGGGGCGTAGTACTGTGGTACTGTTAGTTAATCAACTTCAGTTTTGGTAGATGAATGGTTCAGAGAACCGACATGTTGTTGAATTAGACACATGTGCAACTCTTGGGTATCTTTATTGAGGAAACGTTTCGCCACACAGTGGCTTCATCAGTCCATACAAAGGAGAAACTTGAAGAATAGGAGGAGAATGAGGTAATCAGTCCCTCAAGCTAGAGTCGATGTGGTCAGTCCATCAATCTTGAATAGATTGATGGACTGACCACATCGAGTCAAGGCTGAGGGACTGATTACCTCATTCTCCTCCTGTTCTTCAAGTTTCTCCTTTGTATGGACTGATGAAGCCACTGTGTGGCGAAACGTTTCCTCAATAAAGATACCCAAGATTTTGCACATTGCTCATTTAAAAACTTCAGCTTTATTTGTGTACATATCAATCAAGTCGTTTTCTAGACGTATGATATATTTCAAATAAAAACTGATAAGAAGAAATAGGGGAATAAGTAAACTACTGTTAAAAGGGTTTTTTTATTTTTTTTTTTGATGTACCCCAACAACTGGGCAGATTAATCAAATAATCCCCTTTAAATATATACAAAAAAACCAAATTCGATCAATAAATGACTTTTTTTTTCCTTATGCCCCAAAAAGTAACCCTGCAAATTATTCATCACATTCACTACAACATTTTTTTTAAACATTTCTTTTTAAATAACAAGATTAAAAAATTACCCCCCTAAGTATAATACTGTACAGTAAACTATACAAAGGGGATACTTTTGTTTGTTTCAGAAACCAAAATTAACTTTATCTTAAAATCATCTTATTTTCCTCATTTTTGATTTTTTGCACCCTGTCAAGACTATATCTTCCATCATCATACAAAATAACCCCGACGTAGGAGACGGGGAGTTTAAACCGCGACGTTTCTTCCGATTTGGCCCTTTTTAAAAAGTAAACATAACGAAAAGAAGAGTGGGGAAATGAGTATACTTTAGCAGGGGTGAAAGTGGAGGAAGGAGGCGGGGGTGGGTAGTGGAGGAAGGAGAAATGGTAGAAAGGGGGGGTTTGGAGGTATGGGAAGTTTGGGAGGAAAGGGGTGGGGGTGGGGAATGGTGGTTGGAGGTAGGGGTAGAAGTGGGAGGTAGGGGGTTAGGGGTTAGTGGAGAAGGCAATAAGGGGGGCCAGTCAAATATTTAAGGGGAGCACTGCAAGGGGGCTGTGCCCCCCCCAGGGGAAAGAGCAAGAACACGGGAGGGGAAAAAAAATAAAAGGAAAAAATCCCAAAGGGCAAAAGAAAGACCCCCCAAAAGGAAAAAAAAGGAAAGGGGAAAAAGGGGGGGGGGAGAAAAAAAAGGGGGGAGGAATCATTTTAAAGGTCAGGAGGGGCGTGAAGTTTGGAAAAATTGTAAAATGTAGTGGGAGAGGAAGACTTTACAGAGACGAAGCCACGCCCTAAGATTCAAAAAGGAAAGTGGCTTTTGAGAGAATTAAACCCAAAAGGGGGCGACTGAAAATTTGGGGAAGTAGGGAAGACATTTTTAGAGAAGACCAGTAAAAAGGATGATTGGATCTCTGAGTGGAAAAAAAAGGCATTTTTTAGTGTGGGAAAGGCCAAAAAATTTATTTTTTGTGCTCTGCTTTTAGTGCAAACGAAATTTTTTCTTCCCCTCCCAACCCTCGGTCCCCCTCCCTTCCCCTACTTTTCCCGGGTCTTTCTAATTCAACAACTCTCTCTGTTCCTTAGACATCAAGTTTAACTTTCCGCCAGCCCAAACCCTTTTCCCCGCGCCAATCTCGTTCATCCCTCTCCTCCCTCTACAGTTTCTCCTGGTCTCTACTCTATTTCTTTTCCTCCTGCCCCCCTTCAATAGTTTTTTAGAAAAAATGGGCGATCTCTTTCTGACTCCCTTTGGGAGCACAAAAGTAGTGTTTTGGGTTGCCCACACTAAAAAAAGCTCTGTTTTTGTCGCAGAAATCACAAACATCCATTGACTGGTTTTTTTACTAAAAAAATGTCTTCCCTACTTTTCCAAAATTTAACAGTCGCCGTCTTTTGGGAAACCCCCCCCTAATACACAAATTTCCCTTTTTAGGAAAAAACTTGTGGTTCTTTCTCTGAAAATGGGCTTTCCCCTCCCCCAAAATTGTAAAAAATGTTCCCCAACTTACAACACTCCTGATTAACTTTATTCCTCCTCTTTTTCTTCTCCCTCTCCCCCTTTCCCCTTTTTCCTTTTTTTTTGCCCTTTCGTATTTTTTCCCTTTATTATTTTTTTTCCCCCCTGTGTTTTTTTGCCTTTTTACCCCCTGGGGCACAGCTCCCTTGCGTGTCCCCTTTCTTAGTATTTGACTGGCCCCCCTTATTGCCCTTTCCACTCCCAAAGACCTCCTTTTTTTTCCACTACAAACCCTACCCCTACCTCCACTATACCATACCTCCTACCTCCCCTACTATCCCTAAACCTCCTACCTCCACTACACCACTACCCCTACCTCCCCTACTACCATACCCCCTAAACCCCCAAATACTCCCCCTACCTAATAAAACCCCCACTTACCACACCCCCTACCTCCACTACTACCCCTACCTCCCACCTCCACTACTACCCCCTACCTCCTACCCCCACTACTACCACTACCTTTCCCACCCCCACTACTACCACTACAAACCCCTACCTCCCTGTCCATACTACCTTTTCCTCCTTTCCTCCACACTCCCCTACCCCCTCCCCCCACTATTAACCAAATCCCCCCTACCCCCCACTATACCCTACCTCCTACCTCCAATACTGCCCTACCTTACCCCATACTACCACTAAACCCCCTACCTCCACTATTACCCTACCTCCTACCTCCCCTACTACCACTCCCCCCCTACCTCCATATACCACAAACCCCCTACCTCCACTACTACCCTACAAAAACTACCTCCTGCCTTTCCCCCCTACCATTACCTCCCACCTTTCCCCTATACCACCCACCTCCAAACCCCCCACTACTTTCCACTACCCCCTACCTCCCTACTACCATACCTCCTACCCACTACCCCAACCTCCTTTCCTCCACTTTTTTTCCCCTGCCTCCTCCCCCCAATATACCCCTACCCCTACCTCCACAAAAACCCCCTACCCCCTCCTCCACTCTACCATTCCTCCTACCTTCCCCCTACTACCATGCCCCCCTACCCCCACAAATTTCCCCAAAAATCTTCTGCTTTTTATATACTCCCCCAAATCTTCTTTTCGTTATTGGGGACTTTGTAAATGGTTCCCAAATCGGACCGGGAAAGTCGTCGTAAACCCCTCTCCAATTGCGGGTTAAATTTTTGAAACCCTTCCCTTTTCGGGTTTTTGGGCCCTTTTTTTTAAAATTTTCCCGGCCCTCATCATTTATCAACAGTTTTCATCCAAACAACCCTCTTTTACTACGTCCCTTAAAGATCAAAAATCAAACATCACATCATCAACCATGATTCTCATTCATCAACAATGTTTTTAACACAACTGAGAAAACGTAAGAGGGTGGAAATTTTAAAAAGACTTTAAAATACTTTTCCAGTGATGGTCAGCAAGGGCCATTTTTCTTGACATCAAGCGAGACCCACAGCTGGGGCAAGAACACTTGCTATTTTTTCTCACAATATTTCCCCTCTCGATGTTCTTCCCCGCCATGTTATTAAAACCCGTGTTAGAAACATCAGGATGATTTCAAAATTTCCCCCCCCCCAAAAGGCGCTTGATTTGTTATAACAGGTTTTACCTTTAAATTTTAATGGTGGGGTGCCTCAGTTAACTAAAAATGGTGCGTTTTTTTTTTTTTTTTTTTTTTTTTTGCAGAGAAACATCTGGTAACGTAAATTACTTACTCTGTCGACCTTGCAATTTCTGCAATAAAGTTGAAAAATAAATTTTAGCATTGTATTGGTAATTCTTGGGAAACAAGAGATGCAAATGTGTCCTTGAATTTTTTGTATTCAAAAATAATTTTCCTCTCACATCCAGTCTAAGAGTGTACTCCAGATTTGTCAAAAAATGAACCAATGTTTCCAAGAGAGCCTTTAGGTAGAAACCTGAAGAGACCATCACGGAATTCCATGTACTGATAGACTGAACTAACTAAAAATTATTGTGACATTTGATCCTTCAATTACTCAGGCTCACGGACTATCTCACTATGTCTGTCTCTTGTCTTGTCTTTTTCTCTCTCATGTCACAGTATTGCCCGTCTCTAGCCTTGTCTTGGTCACTCCTGTACTTAGCTCAGAGGTGACCTGTACTTAGCTCAGAGGTGACCTGCACTTAGCTCAGAGGTGACCTGTACTTAGCTCAGTGAGGACGTGTCGAGTGTGCTCTCTACGGACTGAACCAAGATGCCCTCCATCGAGCAACTTTACCAGCAGCTTAAGGAAGAATTGAGGATGGCGAAGATGGAGATTCGGCGACTGACCGAGGAAAACAAGAAGATTCGTAGAAGTCCTCCTGTTTTGAGTCCTCAGGTCAAGAAGGGAAACTGGTCAGTGGTTCCAAGTCTGTACCAAGATACCCTTGTGTTGCAGTGTCCAGACTGAGGGTCTGACCACCTCAAAACTTTAAGGGTGATGGACTGATTACATCATCTTCAAGTCTCTTCTGCTTTTATCAACTTTGCTGTACTCGACTGAAGAAGCCTACTGTGTAGGCGAAACGTTTCGAAATAAAGATACCTAACTGTTGAAAGTTAAGACACATGTGCAACATCTGGATATCTTTATTGTAGACGTTTCGCCATCCAGTGGCTTTATCAATACAGATTCTAGGACATAATAGGAAGACAGTAGAACTATATACAAAAGATGAGGTAATCAGTCCCTCAGCCTCGGAGTTAGTGTTCACAGCATCGTGGTGGAGGAGAATCTGGAGCAAAGACAAGAAGACTGGCGGTTATATAGGCGTCAGTGGATAGGGACGGGCAGCAGACGAGGGCATAGTCACTGGTAGACGGGATTCCCCAGTGGAAGTAGGTCCACCTTCCCAAAGAGATGGGTTAGTTGCAGCAGCCGTGAAGAAGGTCTTGTAGATGTCCTCTGAACCAAGATTCCATGATGTTGCAGTGTCTGACAAGTTGTGCAAGAAAGGTATGTGATGAATGGTTTGAAAAACCGACAAGTTGAAGATTGAGACACTTATGCAGCATATGGGAATCTTTATTCAGGAAACGTTTCGCCACACAGTGGCTTCATCAGTCCAAAACAAAGAGGAAGGCGTAAGGAGAGGAGGAGTATGAGGTAATCAGTCCCTCAACCTGGAGTCGATGTGTTCAGTCCATCAATCTTGTAGAATGTACAGCATAGGGCCGTAGACGTGGCTTATATACTGTAGTGAGGTGACGTGAAGCAGGTGGAGGCGGGGTCATAGTGGTACCATCCACTAGTCGAAGTAGGTCTTCGTCCAATAGGTTGAAACAAGTGTTGAAGAATTCTTTGTAATAAGACCCATGATGCTGCCCGTGTCTGACAGTTGTGATGAATGGTTTGAAAAACCGACAAGTTGAAGATTGAGACACTTATGCAGCATATGGGAATCTTTATTCAGGAAACGTTTCGCCACACAGTGGCTTCATCAGTCCAATACAAAGAGGAAGGCGTAAGGAGAGGAGGAGAATGAGGTAATCAGTCCCTCAACCTGGAGTCGATGTGTTTCAGTCATCAATCTTGTAGAATGTACAGCATAGGGCCGTAGACGTGGCTTATATACTGTAGTGAGGTGACGTGAAGCAGGTGGAGGCGGGGTCATAGTGGTACCATCCACTAGTCGAAGTAGGTCTTCAATTATAGCTGAGATTATAAGAAGCCATCTCGATAAGCATAGCTTGATTAATGATACTCAGCATGGATTCACAAGAGGCCGGTCTTGTCTAACTAATTTATTGACTTTCTTCAGTAAAGCTTTTGAGGCTGTTGACCACGATAAAGAATTTGATATTGTTTACTTAGATTTTAGTAAGGCATTTGATAGAGTTCCGCACCAAAGACTGTTGAAGAAAGTAGCTAGCTCATGGCATTGGGGGAAGGGTGCCTCGTGGATCGAATCATGGCTCACAGACAGGAAGCAGAGAGTGTCCATAAATGGGGTTAAATCCGAGTGGGGGATCAGTAACAAGTGGCGTTCCACAGGGATCAGTCTTGGGCCCGTTGTTGTTTATAATATATATCAATGATCTTGATGAAGGAATTACTACTGATATGAGCAAATTCGCCGATGACACGAAGATAGGTAGGATAATTGATTCAAACGTAGATGTTAGGGAACTTCAGGAGGATTTAGACAAACTGTACTCTTGGTCAGAAAAGTGGAAGATGCAGTTCAATGTAGATAAATGCAAGGTTCTGAAGCTCGGGAGTGTCCATAACCCTAGCACTTGTAAGTTAAATAATGTAGAACTTAGCCATACAGATTGCGAAAAGGACTTGGGGGTTATGGTAAGCAGCATCCTTAAACCAAGACAGCAATGCCTAAGCGTACGTAATAAGGCAAATAGATTACGGGATTTATATCAAGAAGTGTAAGCAACAGAAGTCCAGAGGTCATACTGCAGCTTTATATATCATTAGTAAGGCCTCACCTAGATTATGCAGCTCAATTCTGAAGATTGAGACACTTATGCAGCATATGGGAATCTTTATTCAGGAAACGTTTCGCCACACAGTGGCTTCATCAGTCCAATACAAAGAGGAAGGCGTAAGGAGAGGAGGAGAATGAGGTAATCAGTCCCTCAACCTGGAGTCGATGTGTTCAGTCCATCAATCTTGTAGAATGTACAGCATAGGGCCGTAGACGTGGCTTATATACTGTAGTGAGGTGACGTGAAGCAGGTGGAGGCGGGGTCATAGTGGTACCATCCACTAGTCGAAGTAGGTCTTTTGTCCAAAGGTTTTAACAAGTGTTGAAGAATTTTTGTATAAGACCCCCTATGCTGCCGTGTCTGACAGTTGTGATGAATGGTTGAAAAACCGCAAGTTGAAGATTGAGACACTTATGCCAATGGGAATCTTTATTCAGAAA
>NC_069410.1:35303142-35328342 GCF_026875155.1 Cherax quadricarinatus
CCACAGTAGGGAACTTACAGCGCCCTGAAAAATGGTAAGTGATCAAGTTTGTTCATAAGGGGGAGGGTAGCTCCAGTTCTTTGGACACAGAGTTCTTCACCAACATCAAGTGTCCTTCCTTAACAAAAGTTTTTTTCACAGTCGTGTACAACAACACGCTGTTAAAAAAATTCCTCATAAGTAAGATTTTTGCTCTTAAAAATCTTTAATTAACTATGTCGCAATAGTTTCAAGATTTCTCCTTGCAGCAGTGCGCGGACACCATTTATATCATCCACAGAGCCACAGTATACCCAACCATCCTTCTGAGTATAATTATGTACGGTTCTTCCCATCTCTAGAACACAAATCCGGCTAAACAATTTCTTTGAATTCTATACGAAGAGTTACCACGGACACTAAGAGCACGTCAAATCCCAGAAGAGCCACTTGTCTCCATTCACTTATATGATGTTCACACATACCTGCTGGATAGTCAGGCTTTCAATACCTCTTTCAGGATCTTAAGTGTTCATAATGATTCTTAAATGCTGTAAAATGAATGTTATCTTTAGGAGAGGACGTTTTATCCGGAACACCAGGGGATGGGAACGTTTCGTCTACTTTCCTTTTATTGTGTGTTTTTGGAACTTTATGTTCCAGCCGCTGTATTTGACTTTTATTGTTCCAGCTACAGTATTTGACTTTTATTGTTCCAAGCCACAGTATTTGACTTTTATTGTTCCAGCTACAGTATTTGATTTTTTATTGTTCCAGCCACAGTATTTGACTTTTATTGTTCCAGCCACAGTATTTGACTTTTATTGTTCCAGCTATAGTATTTGACTTTTATTGTTCCAGCCACAGTATTTGACTTTTATTGTTCCAGCTACAGTATTTGACTTTTATTGTTCCAGCTACAGTATTTGACTTTTATTGTTCCAGCCACAGTTTTGACTTTTTTTGACTATTTTTTTTTTGTCAGCACAGTATTGACTTTTATTGTTCCAGCCACAGTATTTGACTTTTATTGTTCCAGCTACAGTATTTGACTTTTATTGTTCCAGCTACAGTATTTGACTTTTATTGTTCCAGCTACAGTATTTGACTTTTATTGTTCCAGCTACAGTATTTGACTTTCATTATTCCACCCACAGTTTTTACTTATGTTGTTCCAGCCACAGTATTTGACTTTTATTGTTCCAAGCACAGTATTTGACTTTTATTGTTCCAGCCACGGTATTTGTGACTTATTGTTCCAGCCACGGTATTTGTGATTTTTATTTGTTCCAGCCACGGTATTTGTGACTTTTAGTTGTTCCAGCCACGGTATTTGTGACTTTTAATTGTTCCAGCCACTGTATTTGTGACTTTTAATTGTTCCAGCCACTGTATTTGTGACTTTTATTCCTCAGACTATTAAATCATAATGCCTCTCGAACGTTCCCATAATTTATTTCTATAACTACAAATAAATCACTTCAGCGTTCTCAAAAAACAAAAAATCAGAAGCTATTTGGTTTTCCTTGGGAATTTAACATCTTATTTTTGGAGGGGGGGGGGGGGGGGGGCGGGGGAAAGGAACAATTGTTTCGCATCAGAAACTGTTGTCAATATTTTGTGTTTGAGTCAGTATCGACACTTGTGTGACACACAGTGCTTAACACAAGTTATTAGAACGGTAAAAGCCGATATAGTTCGGCCAGCAGTCATTAATCAGACGGGACCGGCCCACGAAATGACAGCCAGGTGAAAAATTCACATCATATCAGTACCCCATTATGTAGCGCTCTCCAGAGAACAGTCTTAACCTTATGTAGAGCTCTCCAGAGAGCTTACCTTATGTAGAGCTCTCCAGAGAGCTTACCTTATGTAGAGCTCTCCAGAGAGCTTACCTTTTGTAGAGCTGTCCAGAGAGCTCACCTTATGTAGAGCTCTCCAGACAGCTCACCTTATATAGAGCTCTCCAGAGAGCTCACCTTGTGTGAATTTCCCTGAAAAGAAAGCTCACATTATAGAGCTCTACAAAAAGATGTTCATATTAATCCCAGGTTCAAATGTCATACAGCACAAGCGTCATGCACAGCTGACATGCGTCATGTGCAGCTGACATACATCATGCACAGCTGACATGCGTCATGTGCAGCTGACAAATGTCATGTACAGCTGACACATATGTGTAACTTTAAAGGAGATAGTGTCTTGATATTGGAGAGCTCTTGATCCAAAGAATCTGATTTACCCTCCCCTTTGAGTATATCACTTAACAATAATAATAATAGTAATGCCATTGAGTGCACCATGGTACATCTGGAGGGCAGGTTGAGAGGTATATCTGTAGCTAGTATAACGAGACTGGAAGTATAACACACTTTCCTAAATTATATTTCAAGTCTGTACTCACCTAATTGTGGTTGCAGGGATCGAGACTCAGCTCCTGGCCCCGCCTCTTCACTGACCGCTACTGAGTCCTCCCTCTCTCTGCTCCATGAGCTTTATCATACCTCGTCTTAAAACTATGTATGGTTCCTGCCTCCACTACATCGCTTGCCAGACTATTCCACTTCCTGACAACTCTGTGGCTGAAGAAATACTTCCTAACATCCCTTTGACTCATCTGAGTCTTCAGCTTCCAATTGTGACCCCTTGTTTCTGTGTCCCATCTCGGGAACATCCTGTCTCTGTCCACCTTGACTATTCCACGCAGTATTTTGTATGTCGTTATCAAGTCTCCCCTGACCCTCCTGTCCTCCAGTGTTGTCAGACCGATTTCTCTTAACCTTTCTTCATAGGACATTCCCCTTAGCTGTGTGTGTGTGTGTGTATGTGTGTGTGTGTGTACTCACCTAGTTGAGTGTGTGTGTGTGTGTGTGTGTGTGTGTGTGTGTGTGTGTGTGTGTGTGTGTGTGTGTGTGTGTGTGTGTGCGTGCGTGCCTGTGCGTGCATGTGTGTGCGTGCGTCCGTGTGCGTGCATGTGTGTGCGTGTGTGCACATGTGCGGTGAATGTGTGTGTATATATGCTGCTGGGTATTATGTTATATAAATGTCATAGATTGAATTTTATTGTACATACACTCATTATATTATATAAATATATATATATATATATATATATATATATATATATATATTATATATATATATATATATATATATATTATATATATATATATATATATATAAATCATCCAGTAAGATTTAATTTTTTTCACTAGCAAACAATAGCAGTTAAGTAGCTTCATGCTGTATATTAACCTCAGTAACATCTACATGACACATTACCAGCGGCTTCACTTCTCTATCAAGACACAGTGACCTTCATAATCAAGACACGGTGACCTTCATAATCAAGACACAGTGACCTTCATAATCAAGATCAGTTAAACACCAGGAATATGGCTAGTTGTCTTGCTGACACTTTTACGCTCCTACACTGACTAGATATATTATTTAAATACACAGAGATACCATATGGAAAGATATTTCGAATTTTCATTGATACAGAACAGAGGTAACGTTACTGTTGGGTTTATTGTGTTTATATCCATCCCAGAGAGACACTTCTAGCATGTGATTATCTTATAATCTTATTGAACGTCTTTCAAGAAGTGTAACTAACGATTAAGTTCTCACGAAGAGTTATAAAGGCGGTACCAGGGAAAAACATGGTTCGCACTTACATTTAATTTACATTAAACCTTTTTTCTTTCCAGATTTATTTCCGTCAGACAACACACACACACACACACAGTGTCGTGTCTCCCTACAGAGTAAGAGGTGAGAGCGAGGCAGACGTAACCTTCTGTCACCACGGTAAGCGAGCCACTGCCTCCTCCAACACTCTCACTATAAACCTACCTTTGCGCACTGCCTCACCACAGCTGTGTGTGTGTGTGTGTGTGTGTGTGTGTGTGTGTGTGTGTGTGTGTGTGTGGTGTGTGTGCGTGTGCGTGTTTACTCACCTAATTGTACTCACCTAATTGTGGTTGCAGAAATCGAGACTCGGCCCCTGGCCCCGCCTCTTCACTGACCGCTACTGGGTCCTCCCTCTCTCTGCTTCATGAGCTTTATCATACCTCGTCTTAAAACTATGTATGGTTCCTGCCTCCACTACATCGCTATTCCACTTCCTAACAACTCTGTGGCTGAAGAAATACTTCCTAACATCCCTTTGACTCATCTGAGTCTTCAACTTGCAACTGTGACCCCTTGTTTCTGTGTCCCATCTCTGGAACATCCTGTCTCTATCCACCTTATCTATTCAATGCAGTATTTTGTATGTCGTTATCATATCTCCCCTGAACCTCCTGTCCTCCAGTGTCGTCAGACCGATTTCCCTTAACCTTTCTTCGTAGGACATTCCCCTTAGCTCTGGAACTAGCCTTGTTGCAAATCTTTGCACTTTCTCTAATTTCTTGACATGTTTGACAGGAATGGGTTCCAAACTGGTGCTGTGTACTCCAGTATGGGTCTGACGTACACAGTGTATAAAGTCTTGAACGATTCCTTACTGAGGTACCGGAACGCTATTCTCAGGTTTGCCAGGCGCCTTTATGCTGCAGCAGTTATCTGGTTAATGTGTGCTTCTGGCGACGTACTCGGTATTATACTCACCCCTAGATCTTTCTCCTTGAATAAGGTTTGCAGTCGCCTATCCTAACTCTGCGGTCTTCTTGCCCTTCTCCAATCTTCATGACTTTGCATTTGGCGGGGTTAATTAAATTCTAGGAGCCAGTTGCTGGACCATGCGTCCAGCCTGTCTAGGTCTCTTTGTAGACCTGTCTGGTCCGCATCTGATTTAATTATCCTCATTAAATTCATATCATCTGCAAACAAGGACACTTCTGAGTCTATCCCTTCCGTCATGTTCACATATACCAAGAATAGCACTGGTCCCAGGACTGACCCCTGTGGGACCCCGCTCGTCACAGGCGCCCACTGTGATACCTCATTACGGACCATGACTCGCTGTTGCCTTGCCTCCCTGTTAGGTATTCTCTGATCCATTGCAGTGCCCTTCCTGTTATATGTGCCTGATCCTCTAGCTTCTGTACTAATCTCTTGTGAGGAACTCTGTCCAAGGCCTTCTTGCAGTCCAAGAAAATGTAATCAACCCACCCATCCTTCTCATTTCTTACTTCAGTTACCTTGTCATAAAACTCTAGTAGGTTTGTGACAGGATTTGCCTTCCATGAATCCGTGCTGGCTGTCGTTTATAACCTTGTTCTGCTCCAGATGCTCCACCACCTTCCTCCTGATAATCTTCTCCATGAATTTGCATACTATACACGTCAGTGACACTGGTCTATAGTTTTAGTGCTTCATTCTGTCTCCTTTCTTAAAGATGGGGACTACATCTGCAATCTTCCATACCACAGGTAGTTGCCCAGTTTCAAGGGATGTGTTGAAGATTGTGGTTAGTGGCACACATAGTGTCTCTGCTCCCTCTCTCTAAGGACCCACGGAGAGATGTCTTGTCCTACCGCCTTTGAGGTATCAAGGTCACCTAGGAGCTTCTTCACCTCCTCCTCAGTTGTGTGTAATTCATCCAACACTTGTTGGTATATCCCTTGTTGGTGCACTCCTCTGTTTTGTCTTCCCAGTGTCCCTTCAGCCTCCTCTGTAAATACTTCTTGAAATCTCATGTTGAGGTCCTCACATACTTCTTGGTCATTTCTTGAGAGCTCCCCACCTTCTTTCCTCAGCCTGATTACCTGGTCCTTGACTGTTGTCTTCCTCCTGATGTGGCTGTAAAGCAGTTTCGGGTAAGACTTGACTTTCGATTCTATGTCGTTTTCGTACTGCCGCTGGGCCTCCCTCCTTTTCTGTGCTTACTCGTTTCTGGCTCATCGACTAATCTCTATTTTTCTGAGTCCTTTGTCTTCTGTACTTTTTACATTCTCTAGAGCACTTAGTTTTTGCCTCCCTACACCTTTGCATAAACCAAGGGCTCGTTCTGTTCTTCCCATTATTTCTGTTACCCTTAGGAACAAACCTTTCCTCTGCCTCCTTGCATTTTGTTGTTACAGAGTCCGTCATTTCGTTTACTGACTTTCCTATCAACTCTCTTTCCCACTGAACCTCCTGCAGGAAGGTCCTCATATCTGTTTAGTCCCCCCTTTTATAGTTCGGCTTTTTCCTTTCTACTCCTGTTACCCTCTCCACTTGTAGCTCTACGATGTATTCAAAGGTCAGAACCACGTTGTCACTAGCTCCAATGGGCCTTTCATATGTGATGTCCTCAATGTCTGAGCTACTCAGGGTGAACACAAGGTCCAGTCTTGCTGTTTCATCCTCCCCTCTCTTTCTGGTAGTGAGGGGAGGATGAAACATGCACCAAAATGTCCCTAACATGTTGGTGCATGAGGTTTTCCGGTACCACATCCATCATCTTGGCTCTCCATGTTTTGGGACCCCCATGTGGCTCCAGGTTTTCCCAGTCAATCTCCCTGTGGTTGAAGTCGCTCATAACCAGTAACTTTGCTCTACTTGAGTGAGCCCTTCTTGCCACCTCAGCTAGTGTGTCCACCATTGCTCTGTTGCACTCATATTCCTCTCTTAGTCTCCTGCAGTTCTGTGGTGGGTTATACATCACTGCAATGACTACCTTATATGTTCCCCTGACTGAACTGTACCTATTATGTAGTCCCTTTTTCCAGTCTCGTCCATTCCTTCCATTTCTTGATAACCCCACTGGTTTTTAATTTGCAGTGCAACCCCTCTTCCCCCTCTGCTCCTTCTATCCATCCTAAGGATCTGATATCTGGGTGGGAAGATTGCATATGTTATTGTCCCAGTGAGTTTTGTTTCTGTGACTCCTATGATGTCCGGGGACATCTCCTTGATTCTTTCATGCCACTCCTCACATTTATTCGTTATTCCGTCCGCGTTCGTGTACCAAACCTTCAACTTCTTTTCTATAACTATGGTCTGGGGAAAAAGGTGGGTTAGGGGGAGCAGGTGCTCTGGCAGGGGCCTATAGGGAGTTGCTGTGGGGGTGGGGTCTGTGGTGTCGGGGTGGGGGCAGTGGGCCTATGGGGGGTTTCATTGGGGGTGGGGGTTGTGGTGAGGGGGATGGGGACAGATGGTACAGTGTGTGGGTTGGGTTCTTTCTGTGGGTGGTACTGGAGGGGGTTGTGTTTGTTCTTCCACCTGGGCCTGGTTTCCCCTGCTCCCCACCTTCCTTGCCTCCCATTCCTCCTTGCAATGTTGCACCCTCTCTTTCAGTATCATCCTTTCTCCTTGTGTTCTGTCTCGGTCGAGGTGCACACTCCGGAACTCCAGTTTCTCTTAGGTGCGCTTTCTCCTGCAGGATCAGGTTTCGAGCTGACTCTGCCTTGAAAATCACTTTGACTGGACGCTTTTTTTCCTCTCGCAAACCACCCATTTCTCAGAAAATTTATCAGCTGGGTCATGTCGTCCTCTCCTATTGCTTTCATGATGCTTTCAATCGTTTTTTTTTTCTCCTGTTTCCTTATTTCGTAAGTTTCCCCATCTACTACTTGGAGCCCATAGACAAAAACTGCCTGCTCCCTTTCATCCTCCCACTGTACTTCCCTGAGCATCCTCTGATATAAATTAGTTCCTGCCATTGACGCATTGCTTCTTTATCTCTTCCCTATCCGGTGTCCCTCTGCTTATTTGTTCCTGGACACCGAAGTTGTCTGTTAGAGCCTCTGTGTATAGTTTAGCTCCTTCATTGTCTTTGGTGTGTGTGTGTGTGTGTGTGTGTGCTCACCTAGTTGTGGTTGTAGGAGTCGAGTCATAGCTTCTGGCCCCGCCTGTTCACTGGCTTCTACTGGGTCACTCTCCTCGCACCATGAACTTTATCATACCTCTGCCTAAAGCTATGTATGGATCCTGCCTCCACTACATCGCATCCCAAACTATTCCACTTCCTGACAACTCTGTGACCGAAGAAATACTTCCTAACATCCCTGTGATTCATCTGTGTGTTCAATTTCCAAATGTGTCTTTTTGTTGCTGTGTCCCATCTCTGGAACATTCTGTCTCCGTCCACCTTGTCAATTCCTCTCAGTACTTTATATGTCGTTATCATGTTCCCCCTATATCTCCTCTCCTGTGTGTGTGTGTGTGTGTGTGTGTGTGTGTGTGTGTGTGTGTGTGTATGTGTGTGTGCGTGCGTGCGTGCTCTTGCTAAGTTATTGGGTGTTATTAATAACTTATATTATCATTTAAGCTACAGTGTATATTGTTTGAGGTCTGAATCTTTCTGTATAAACAATTCTTTACCATTGTTACCAGATGATTAATTTGTAATTTGCTTAGCAATCAGAACTTTGGTGCTCGGTCCCAGGACCTGGTTATGTGCCTCTGTAATCTTTTGACTACCATCCATAGGATGGGAATGAAGTGCATAATGAAGCTACTGAATTAAATAACGGAGTTCATTCCTGCCTTTGAGTTCCATTATACCTATTCTACTATGCTGTCCAGCTCATTCCACTTGCTGACCTCTTTGACCTACCAAATGGAAAACACTCTAGTGCCCTTTGCGGTTTCTCTAGGGCTTGGAATACCAAATAAATTTTCCAGTCGGGTCTCGTTAGCAGCGCCACAGTCTGGTCTACCAAACAGAAAAACAACGTAGTTCCCTATTCGGTTTCTTGTGGGCTGGGTATACCACAGTCTGGCCTACCAAATAGAAAACACATTAGTTCCCTATTCGGTGTCTCTAGGGCAGTGTATACCAAATAAATTTTCCAGAGGTGTCATTTACAGTACCACTTTTTGGTCTACCAAATAGAAAACAACATTGTTCCCTATTCAGTTTCTCCAGGGTTGGGTATACCAAATAAATTTTCCAATGCCACAGTTTAATCTTCCAAATGAAAAACACTCTAGTGCCATTTTCGGTTTCTGTAGGGAGGGGTATACAAAATAGATTATCCAGAGAGGTCTGATTAGCAGTGCCACAGTCTGCTCTTCCAAATAGAAAACACTCTAGTTCACTTTTCGGTTTCTCTAGGGCTTGGAATACCAAATAAGTTTTCCAGACGGGTCTCGTTAGCAGCGCAACAGTCTGGTCTACCAAACAGAAAACAACGTAGTTCCCTATGTGGAAATTTATTTGGTCCAAATAGTTCCACAGCTCAGATCCAGCACGAGTGTCTGGTCGTCTGAGCCGAGCGGCCCTTAAACCCTCCCAAACACGGCATTCTCTGGTTGGCGGTTGGTAAGCTTATTTAATTTATAGATTTACTCTTCAGGGAAGTAGGAGGTAGGTTTACTGGTAGTACACTCATATTAGGTTTACTAAGGCATCTGTAGATAATGATAGAGTAGACCTAAGACCTTAACATAGGTAGTAATAGGCCGATAATGTAGGCAAACATTAGGATAAGTTAGCTAGGGAGAACTGGCAGCCCTAGCTTGAATGGCGGGGCGCAGGTCACAAAGACAGAATAGCGTCCTTCTTACGATAGACTTCGACTGGACAAGACGTGCCGTGAACATCAGGCGGCGCCCCCACGTGTCTTCACATCTGAGACCTGGGGAAATCTGGTAGAGACACCTCGATGTACCGTAGATGATCTCCTCCATCAGCCCATACAGTAAGACGAGATATCCACCTTTTTCCGTAGGATCTGGCCAGTGACTTAGGAGATTGTGGGTTGAGTTAACTGAGGGCTCGGCGTGCTACAGAGAGAGTATGCCCAGTAAGTACCAGCGTCTCAGGGTCGTCTGAAGCTAGCGTCTGAGTCTGCATAGTTATACTAGGGGATACATACCCTCTTGGATATAGGAATTTCTGAGGTGCAGGCAGGACACTAATAACGATTGAATATTGCAGGAATTAATGCTCCCGGTTGCACGTGGTTCCCAAGGGGAAGTCCAAGGGGGCTAAAGCTAGGCTTAGGAAGTTGAAGATCAGGATATATGCTGCAACACCAAGTAAGTTAGTCCTTTATACGTGCATGCAGGCGAGGTTTCTTGCAATACCAATCATTTGTGAAAATCTGTCCTATAAGCCACTTGTGAGGCTGAGGTACCCACCTCAGAGCTCGGTGTCAACAGAGTTTGCCAGGGTAGGCGACTCACTTGGAGGCAGTCCACACAAATTTTCACAAAAGTGGTCCTTCGAAAACCGGATGTGGAATAGCTAGGTTAAGCTATCATAGCTAGGCCACAGTTAGGAACCAGTTTTACAGAGTTAGGTTAAGCTATCATAGCTAGGCCACAGTTAGGTTAAGCTATCATAGCTAGGCTACAGTTAAGAACCAGTTTTACAGAGTTAGGTTAAGCTATCATAGCTAGGCCACAGTTAGGAACCAGTTTAAAAAAGTTAGGTTAAGTTAGCACACCTAGGTCAAAGTTACTCAGAGGCTAGGCCAAGCTGACTATACACAGAAGTTGTTATTTGCAGTAATTTACAGGCAGGCCAGGTAGGCTAGAGAAGCTTGTGAATTTAATTATTTACAGTGATTACAAGTAATCCAGAGTAGGAGACTTGTGTGTTAATTACTTACAGTGGATTTGCAAGGTAGCCACAGTTAGGCTAGGCTTGTGCAATATTTACAAAAGGTTATAGTAGCTAGGACAGATTTAACCTAGTTATTATTTACAGGGAGTTATAAAGCCAGGTTTAAGTTATAGCACACTAGCTAGGTTAGGATTTACCTTATCCAACCATCCACGCTAAACAGAGTAAGCTGGGCTCAGTTA
This sequence comes from Cherax quadricarinatus, assembly GCF_026875155.1. Classification (NCBI taxonomy): domain Eukaryota; kingdom Metazoa; phylum Arthropoda; class Malacostraca; order Decapoda; family Parastacidae; genus Cherax; species Cherax quadricarinatus. Next base: position 35,313,808 of record NC_069410.1, read on the forward strand.
GGCCAAGCTGTTTACATACATTATTTATTTACTGTTTCACAAGTTGAATTGTTGAATTTACTTGTGTTAACCAAGTGATTTTAATTTGTATACTGCACTTTTATTGTGATTTTCATCATCTTTGATTCATGTTAATGTGGGATTTGTGAATTATACCTGAGACTAGGTTAAGTCCTGTAATTATTTGCTGGCATTGTACAGTTGAGTGCTAGATTAAGCTTTCACATCGATACACGTTTTTGATTGGGATTTGAGAGCTAACAGTGTACATTTTTGATTCAGAGTAGAGTCAATATAATAAAGGGAATTGTTAAGCTTGTTGAGAAGCCTTGAGACTCGTTCATTCTCACCTAATACCGTTTGTGCTGTGGGGTGGGCTAATTGAAATACAAATTAGCACCGTGATCTTAACTAAACCGCAACTATGGTAGGTGAAGATGCAGTACCAGCTGTCCCAGCTCTAAGTCAATTAAAGCGGTCTATGGGAGCCTATAAGGGACGCCTGAGCAAAGCATGTGAGGAGTGTCGTATGGCCAGGCAAGATCAGGACGTAGACTGGGAGGAACTAGAGAGTTGCCTGAAACCTTTGGAGCAAAGACTGGAGGCCTTTGAGAGATCATTTATCCTTTATGAGACAGAGGCCTATACTACAGGTGAGTCTGAATATACGGTCGAAGTAGCACGGACAGACTATGACGAACGAAGGGCAGAGTGTAAAGCAGAGATGAGACTCTGCAGGCGGTTAATAAAGACTTTGAAGGCCAGTACAGCAGGGGCAGCAAATGTTTCAAAGAACACGAACAACGGCACGCCTGTTAATGTGTTGCCCAGATTGCCCCAGTTGAATTTACCAACGTTTGACGGAACCTTAACAGAGTACATTGCTTTCTGGGATCAGTTTAGAGCCCAGATAGATGACAGAAATGATTTGTCAGATGCCGTCAAGTTGCAGTATTTGCGGTCGCAGCTCAAGGGTAAAGCCTTAGATCTGGTCCGGCACTACCCGATTACTGACACTAATTACCAACATGCCAAAGACCAATTAGAAGACATGTTTGGCAACACTGAGGAGATAAAGGTAGCTATACTTTATCGGTTGTTGGATCTAGAGGCTTGCCGACATGACCGTCAAAGTCTAGAGAAGTTCCGTATTGAGGTTATGAGCTTGACCAATAGTTTCAGAGATTTGCATGATGAGAATGATTCAAAATGGATCCTTAGCCAGGTGATTCAGAGGAAACTGGCTAGCACGACAGTGCATGAGTTACACTTAAACAATCGGACGAATAGGTTCACGATAAACCAAATTGTTGAAGGGTTAGGGGATCTCGTATCTCACCTGAGCATAGGTCAGGGGGAGAAATTACCTACCAAGGAGAAGTCGGTCGACTTCCCCAGACATTCGAGAGATAGACCTAAACCACCTCCCACTAAAGTAGGCACGTATTATGCCCAGGGCGAACCCTCCACCCACAGGGCCAAGGGAGAAGCCACTAAAGCGGCCAGTATGAGACGGTGCGTGTTTTGTGATGAAGAACACGCTAGTTCAGGGTGTTCAAGCTTCACCACCTATAACCAAAGGGTTCAACGGCTAAGAGAGTTCAGACTTTGTTTCAAGTGTTGTGGAGAACATTTTGCCAGGGACTGTAACACCATGCTCAGGAGTGTCGGGGCTGCCGGAAGGGAAAGCACCACAGTGCACTGTGTCCTAATGATGCCGGATTAGCACAAGTTAAGGAGAGCAAACCGCAAGAAAGGGCGGAGAGCAAGAACAAGTCAGAAGTAACGATGAGTGTGGTGAGTACGGCACCGAGAATTTGTTCTGGTGAGCAATTTCAAGGCTCGGTGGCCTTGCCCACCATAATGGCGGTGGTCGCGAACGGGAAGAAGTCTGAAACAACCCGTTTGTTCTTCGACAGTGGGGCACAGAGATCCTTCATAGCGGAGAGTCTAGGCACTAGGTTGAAGCTGGAGACAGTTGGTAAAGTTGACATGAAGGTGGAAGGGTTTGGTGGGGAAGTCCCACGCAGGTCTTATCCAGTAGTCAATGTGACGGTCAGGTTAGCCGGGCATCGACGGGAAATTTCAGCCTTGATGGTGAAGAGGCTGCCCAATATCATTACCACTAGGGGACTGGCTGCAGCAGTCAAACGTTTGAGGGAGTTGGGTGTGAAGCTAGCAGAACCAGACATGGCTACAGACAATGTTAGTAATGTAGGCATCTTGGTAGGAGGGGATTACCTAGACGAGTTCGTGTCTACGAGAAGGGTTATCAAGGAAGGTGTGGGCCTGTACAGGACTCCAGCGGGGTACATCGTAGGAGGCAGAATACCAGCTCACTTCCCTGCGACCCCGGGAAAGGAGGGCTCTGGTATTACAGCGACTGAGGCTGTACTGGTGATGCGGATTGGTGTGCACAAAGGCCTGTCAGAGGCGCAAGTTGGCATATCCGACAGTGAGCCGGTCCATAAACTATGGGACCTGGATGTAGTAGGTATTAAAGGTGACCAGCCGCCCCCCGAACACGAAGAGACGTATCGAGATTACTTGAACCATGTGCAGTTCAGGGGCGGGGAGTATTGGGTGCGACTCCCATGGAAACCGGCCACCCAACGCTGCCCACTAATTTCAGAGGGCACGTGGTCAGTTGAATTCATTGGTGAACAACCTGACCAAGAAGGGTCTGGTGGGGAAATATGATGATATTATTAAGGAACAGCTGGCCCTTGGGTTCATCGAGAAAGTGCCCAATGCCAGCCCTGGGGAAAACACCCATTATCTTCCACACATGGCAGTCACCAAGGAGTCGGTAACCACTCCCATCAGAGTAGTCTTCAACTGCAGCTCACAGGCGAGTCCCCGAGAGCCATCGTTGAACGACTGTCTGCTCACAGGGCCCTCCCTGACGCAGAAATTAGCAGATGTGTTGTTGAGATTCAGGACGGAACAGTACGCCTATGCGGCAGACATTAGCAAAGCCTTCCTACGTATTGGGTTGCAGCCACAGGATAGGGACTACACAAGGTTCTTGTGGTTGGCTAACAGGGAGGTGCCCAAGCAAGGGTATGATACCTATAGATTCAGGGCAGTGTTGTTTGGTGCCACTAGTTCACCATTCCTATTACAGGCTACCATAGACTACCACCTTGTGAACTGTAACAGCCCGCTTAAAGAATTACTGAAGACCCTATTTTATGTAGACAACATGCAGGGTACCACCTCAGATGAAAGGCTGTTGATGGATATTTACCGAGAGTCTAATCAGGAGATGCTCTCGGCTAACATGCCATTGAGAGAATGGGTGACAAACAATCCAACGTTGCGGGGCATGGTGGAACGTGACTATACTGGCTACTCAGTGCCTGAGGTAACATCGGTGTTGGGATTGGAGTGGGAAATCAAGGAAGACAGACTTAGGCTAAAGAGGAAGCCTGATGGGGAAGGGAAGCTGACCAGGAGGTCTTTGCTGAGGGAAAGTGCAGACTGCCTTCGATCCTTTGGGTTTGTTGACACCCATCACCATTCGAGGGAGGATGCTAGTACAACAGACCTGGGAGCTGAACCTAGGTTGGGACGACCCACTGCCAGAAACAGTCTGCCAGGAGTGGGATCTGGTTAACAAAGACCTAGCGGAATTGCACGAGTTCACATTCCCCAGGTCCATCGGGTGCACCAGGCGGGATTATGACTTGCACGTCTTTTGTGATGCCTCCTCCAGGGCCTATGGGGCAGTAGCGTATTTGGTGGCCGGGGACCAAGTCAATCTGGTCACCAGTTCCCTGCGCGGGTGACACCCCTGAAGGATTGCTCGATCCCAAAGCTAGAGCTCACGGCGATGTTGCTGGGAGCAAGACTGGGTAAGTACGTAGAGGAGGTGTTAAGTAATCTGAGGGTGACACACACCTATGTATGGACAGACTCGGAGGTGGCCTTACAGTGGGTCCAGAATGACAGGTCTAAGCTCCCCTATGTCAGGAATCGGGTAAAGGAGATACGGGAACTACAGTCAACGTCAACAATTCTGTATGTGCCTACAGATCAAAACCCAGCCGACCTGATAAGCCGAGGGGTGACACACAGAAAGTTGAGTAAAAGCGAGCTTTGGTTCAAAGGCCCAGACTGGTTACCCGGCAAGGGATTGCTGGCCGGAGCAGAAATTCGTGGAGACAATCAGCAGCATAGTACATTTTGCGGGGGAACACGACACTGAATTATTTGACCCCAGGCGCTACTCCTCGTGGAGAAAACTTATAGGAGTCACGGAAATGGTATTTCGATTCGTGAGGAAGCTGCATGACAAGGTAAGCCAGGGTCGACAGTTGTCTCTAGTGGGTCCCAGAGAATATTGGATAAGGCAGTACCAAAGGGGGAGGTTTCCAGGAGTGCTGGAAGTACTTGCGACCCGGCAGCAGGTTATGGCGTCAGGACGCGTTTTCCAACGATGACGACTCAGGGAACAGCAAATTGGTTCACTCATTGGGATTGTTCCTAGATCATGCGGGGCTAATAAGATGCAGGGGAAGAATACAAAACTCTGAGCTCAGCTATGGGGCCAAACATCCCGTGCTGCTGGGAAAGGAGGGATGGGCGACAGAGCTATTGATACAAGATGCCCATCAGAGGACCTTACATGGGGGGTTTGGAGATACCCTCACCTGCCTACGTCAGAATTACTGGGTACTGAAGGGTCGAGCTGCCGTCAAAAGGGTGCTAAAGAGTTGCACGGTCTGCCGGCGGTACGATGGGAGGACCCTACCCTACCCAGGTCCACCACCGCTGCCTCAGGAGCGGGTACATAGTGACAGGCCCTTTGAGACTGTAGGAATAGACTATACGGGGGCTATCACATTGAAGAACCCAGGAGACGTTAAGGAGGGCCCTCAGAAAGTATATGTCTGCCTATTTACTTGTGCTACTACTCGAGCGGTGCATTTGGAGTTGGCAGAAGATATGACGACAGAGACTTTCGTGAAGTTGTTCAGGAGGTTTACTGCCAGATTCTCGTGCCCGCGATTGATTATCTCGGACAATGGCACAAGCTTTAGGGCGGCCGATAAAGTTTTCAGGAATCTTAGGGACAACGGAGAAGTACGAGAACACCTGAAGAGAATAGAGTGCGAGTGGAGGTTCATAGCTCCCAGGGCACCCTGGCAAGGGGGATTCTATGAACGCATGGTGGGCACAGTCAAAAGGTGCATTCGGAAGTCTTGCATGGCAGGAGGGTGAGCTGTGATGAACTGAGGACAGTGTTAGTTGAATAGAGGCAAGAGTTAATAACAGGCCTCTGACCTATGTACAAAATGGGATTGACGAGCAAGAAGCTCTCACCCCCAATCACATGCTGTTTGGAAGAAGGATTGAGCCCTTCCCGCAATTTTGAGTCAGTCTTCCAAGGAGCTGGATTATTATGGGGCCCGATGGTCCCCCCATCAATGAAGAACTGCACAGGAGTCACAACAGACTGGTGAACATCCTGGACAAATGGAACCAGGTGTGGCGCAGGGATTACTTGACAACCTTGCGGGAACATTTCTATGGTGCCGACCCCGAGGCGAATAAGATGATGCTAAGTGAAGGGGACCTGGTGCTGGTAGAATCCGAGGCGCCGAGGGCATACTGGCCTCTTGGCCTGGTAGTGTCAACCCACCCAGACAAGGCTGGGCGGTTGAGAATGGTGAAAGTGAGAATGAACGGTGTCGAGACCATAAGACCCATCAACAGGCTTTTGCCTCTCGAGGTCCACACGGTGGGACTGGGACATGAGAAATCAGACCAGAGGTTGAGCGAGCTGAGCGGCCGGACGACCCGTCGAACGGTGCTCGAGTCCAGGGCCCACTGGGGGGCCTGCGGGAGGCAGACTTGATCTAGACTTAGCGCCTACCTTCGCCGGCGGGAGGATGTGGAAATTTATTTGGTCCAAATAGTTCCACAGCTCAGATCCAGCACGAGTGTCTGGTCGTCTGAGCCGAGCGGCCCTTAAACCCTCCCAAACACGGCATTCTCTGGTTGGCGGTTGGTAAGCTTATTTAATTTATAGATTTACTCTTCAGGGTTCAGGGAAGTAGGAGGTAGGTTTACTGGTAGTACACTCATATTAGGTTTACTAAGGCATCTGTAGATAATGATAGAGTAGACCTAAGACCTTAACATAGGTAGTAATAGGCCGATAATGTAGGCAAACATTAGGATAAGTTAGCTAGGGAGAACTGGCAGCCCTAGCTTGAATGGCGGGGCGCAGGTCACAAAGACAGAATAGCGTCCTTCTTACGATAGACTTCGACTGGAAAAGACGTGCCGTGAACATCAGGCGGCACCCCCACGTGTCTTCACATCTGAGACCTGGGGAAATCTGGTAGAGACACCTCGATGTACCGTAGATGATCTCCTCCATCAGCCCATACAGTAAGACGAGATATCCACCTTTTTCCGTAGGATCTGGCCAGTGACTTAGGAGATTGTGGGTTGAGTTAACTGAGGGCTCGGCGTGCTACAGAGAGAGTATGCCCAGTAAGTACCAGCGTCTCAGGGTCGTCTGAAGCTAGCGTCTGAGTCTGCATAGTTATACTAGGGGATACATACCCTCTTGGATATAGGAATTTCTGAGGTGCAGGCAGGACACTAATAACGATTGAATATTGCAGGAATTAATGCTCCGGTTGCACGTGGTTCCCAAGGGGAAGTCCAAGGGGGCTAAAGCTAGGCTTAGGAAGTTGAAGATCAGGATATATGCTGCAACACCAAGTAAGTTAGTCCTTTATACGTGCATGCAGGCGAGGTTTCTTGCAATACCAATCATTTGTGAAAATCTGTCCTATAAGCCACTTGTGAGGCTGAGGTACCCACCTCAGAGCTCGGTGTCAACAGAGTTTGCCAGGGTAGGCGACTCACTTGGAGGCAGTCCACACAAATTTTCACACCCTATTCGGTTTCTCTAGGGCTGGGTATACCAAATAAATTTTCCAGAAGGGTCTCATTAGCAACGCAACAGTTTAATCTACCAAATGAAAAACACTGTAGTACCCTTCTCGGTTTCTGTAGGGCGGGGTACACAAAATGGATTATCCAGATAGGTCTGATAAGCATTGCCACAGCCTGCTCTACCAAATAGAAAACACTCTAGTAGTCTTTACGGTTTCTCCATTGCTTGGAATACCAAATAAATTTTCAAGACGGGTCTCGTTAGCAGCGCCACAGTCTGGTCTACCAAACAGAAAACAATGTAGTTCCCTATTCGGTTTCTTGTGGACTGGGTATACCACAGTCTGGTCTACCAAATAGAAAACGCATCAGTGCCCTATTCGGTTTCTCTAGGGCAGTGTATACCAAATAAATTTTCAAGAGAGGTCTCATTAGCAGCGCCACTGTTTGATCTACCAAATAGAAAACAACCTTGTTCCCTATTCAGTTTCTCTATAGCTGGGTATACTAAGTAAATTTTCCAGAAGGGTCTCCATAGCAGCGCCACAGTTTAATCTACCAAATGGAAAACACACTAGCGCCCTTTTCGGTTTCTCTAGGGCGGGGTATACCAAATAAATTATCCAGAGAGGTCTGATTAGTAGTGCCACAGCCTGCTCTACCAAATAGAAAACACATTAGTGTCCTATTCGGTTTCTCTAGGGCAGTGTATACCAAATAAATTTTCCAGAGAGGTCTCATTAGCAGCGCCACTGTTTGGTCTACCAAATAGGGAACAACGTAGTTCCCTATTCGATTTCTCTGGGGCAGGGTATACCAAATAAATTTTCCAGAAGGGTCTCATTAGCAGCGCCACAGTTTAATCTACCAAATGGAAAACACACTAGTGCCCTTTTCGTTTTTTTCTAGGGCGGGGTATACCAAAAAAATTATCCAGAGAGGTCTGATTAGCAGTGCCACAGCCTGCTCTCCCAAAAGGGAAACACTTTATTTCCCCTTTTTCGGTTTCTTGGGGTTAAATACCAAAAAATTTTTTCCCGGGGAGGGTTTCTCTTGCAGCGCCACAGCCGGTCTAACAAACATACAAAAACGTGTTCCCTCACGGTTTCTTTGGGCGGGGGTAACCAGATTTGGTTCCTCCAAATAAAAAACACATTAGTGCCCTATTCGGTTTTCTGGGCAGTGATAAAAGATCAATTTTCCGAAAGGTCTCTTAGCAGCGCACTGTTTGGCAAAAATAGGAAACAACCTATTTCCCCTATTCGGTTTCTCTAGGGGGGTATCCAAAAAAATTTTCCCAGAAGGGCTCTTTTAGCAGTGCACGCCTTTCTACCAAAAAGAAAACCTCTAGTTCCTTCTCGGTTCTCTAGGGCTTGGAAATACCAAATAAATTTTCAAGAGGGGCTCGTTAAGAGCGCCAAGGGGATCCCCAGCCTTAGAGAAACCGAATAGGGAGTAGGTTTTTTCGTTGGTTGTCCAGACTGTGGCTTTGAAATGAGACCCCTCTGGAAAATTTTTTTTAGTGTACCCAGCATAGGAAACACAAGCTGTGGTTTTTCCCAGCCTTAGAGAACCAAATAGGGAAATGGGGTGTTTTTCTATTTAGTAGACCGACTGGGGCGCTGTTATGAGACCACTCGGGAAAATTTATTTGTTAACCCAGCCAAGGGAAAACCGAATGGGGAACTATGGTGTTTTTTTGGAAGACCAGACGTGGTTACCCGGCTAGAGAAATCAAAAGGGGAAACTAGGGGTGTTTTCTTTTGGTAGACCAGACGGTTTTATACCCAGCATTAAAGAAACAGAATAGAAAACTTGGGTTTTCTTTTTGGGGAGCCCCACTATTTCGGCTAATGAAACCCCTTCGGAAAATTTATTGGTTACCCCAAAGAAAAAAACCGAATTGGGAATCTAGAGTTTTTTTCCATTTGGAAGACCAGACTGTGGTTTCCCCGGATTAGGAACGAATGGGGAAAACTAGGGTGTTTTCTATTGGGAACCAGACTGGGGGCTGCTAATAAAACCCCTCTAGAAAAATTTTTATGAACCAGCCCTAAGCAACCGAATACAGAAATTTTGGGGTTTTTCTTTAGTAGCCACATGTGTGTGCTATGGGGCCCCTCGGAAATTTTTTTTGGGATACCCCCGTCCAAAAGGAAAGCTAAAAGAGAAATCGATGTTTCCCATTTTTAGCAATACTGTGGATTACCCCGCCCCAGAGAAACCGAAAAGCGAAAATTGGGGCTTCTATTTGGTAGAGAGATTTGGTATTAAAACCCAAGAAAACCAAATAGGGGGGGTTTTGGGTGTTTTCTATTTGGTAGACCCCTTTGCGTGCAAGAGACCCCTTTTTAAAATTTATTGGTATTCCCCGCCAGAGAAACCCAACAGGGAACTAAGGTGTTTTTTTGTTTGGTAACCCCGGGCAGGTATTCACACCCTAGAGAAACCGAATAGGGGAACCCGGGGGGTTTTTGTTTGGGGAGACCCGGGGCTTGGCACTGCAATGAGACCCCTCTGGAAAAAATTATTTGGTTACCCCGCCCTAGAGAAAACCGAATACGGAACTAGGGAGTTTTTTGTTGGTGACCAATGTGGCACTGTTAATGAGACCCCCTTTTGGAAAATTTATTTTATTGTACCCAGCCCTAGAGAAAGCGAATAGGGAACTAGGTTGCTTTCTGTTTGGTAGAACAGACTGTGGTATGCCATGCCTAAGAGAAACCAAATAGGAAACTAGGGTGTTTTCTATTTGATAGACCAGACTGTGACACCGCTAATGAGACCTCTCTGGAAAATTTATTTGGTATACCCAGCCCTAGAGCAATCGAATACAGAACTGGGGTGTTTTCTATTTGGTAGACCACACTAGGGCGCTGCTAATGAGACCACTCTGGAAAATTTTATTTGGTATACTCAGCCCAAGAGAAAGCTAATAGGGAACTAGGTTGTTTCCTATTTGGTAGACCAGACTGTGGTATACCCTTCCCTAGAGAAACGAATAGCGAAATAGATTGTTTTCTATTCGGTAGAGCAGATTGTGGTATTCCCAGCCCAAGAGAAACCAAATAGGGAACTAGGGTGTTTTCTATTTGGTAGACCATACTGGCGCTGCTAACGAGACCCATCTGGAAAATTTATTTTGGTATACTAGCCCTAGAGAAACCGAAAAGGAACTAGGTGTTTTCTATTTGGTAGACCAGACTGTTATACCAGCATTAGAGAACAGAATAGAAAACTATGGTGTTTCTCTTTGGAGACCAGACTATTTCGCTGCTAATGAATCCCCTTTGGAAAATTTATTTGGTATACCACTCCCTAGAGAAACCGAATAGGAATCAGGGGGTTTTCATTTGGTAGACCAGCACTGTGGTATACCCAGCATTAGTATAAACAAGAAAAAAGAGGAACTAATGTGTTTTCTATTTGGGAGACCAGGACTTTCCTCTAATGAAACCTTCTGGAATATATATTTGGTATACCCAGCCCTATAGGAATCAAATACAGAACTTGGGTGTTTTCTCTTGGTACACACTATGTGGCGCTACTTGAAACCCTCTGGAAATTTTTGGATACCGCAGCCGAGAGAAAGCTAATAGGGAACTAGGGTGTTTCCCAGTTGGAGACCAGACTGTGGTAAACCATGCCCCCGGAAGAATAGCGAAATAGGGTGTTTTCTGTTTTGATAGACCGACGTGGTGCTGTAATAAACCACCGGGAAATTTGTTTGGTATCCCCAGCCCTGAGAAACCGAAAGGGGAACTAAGGGTTTTTTTTTTTGGGTGACCAGACTGAGGCACGCTAATGAGACCTCTGGAAAAATTATTTGGTATACCCAGCCCTGAGAAAGAAACGGGAACTGGGTTTTGTTTCTTTTTTATGCAACGTGGTATACAAAGCCCTAAAAACCAAAGCGGAACTAGGGTTTTTTCTTTTTGTTAGACCGGGATGGGCCCGCTAAGGAACCCCTTGGAAAAATTTATTTGGTATCGAAATCTAGAGAAACCAAATGGGGAACGAGGGGTTTTCTTTTTGTTAGACACACGGGGTTACTTATGAAACCAAGGGAAAAAATTTTTTTGGTAAAACCCATTAGAAAAACCCGAAAAGGCACAAAGGTTCTTCTTTTTAGAGAGCAGACTGTGGCGCTGCTAATGACCCCCCTTTTGGGAAAAAATTTATTTGTATACCCCGGGTAGAGAAACGGAATAGGGAACAAGAATTTTTCTTTTTGGTAGCCCATTGGTATAGGGCCCATAGAAAATAGAATGGGGAACTGGGGTGTTTTCTTTTTGGAAACCCGGCTGCAGAATCCCACGCAGACAAACCTTGGGGAAAACTGGGGATTTTTCCCCATTTGCAACCCCGGGGTATCCCCATCCTAGAGAAACCAACGGGGAACTATGGTTTTTCAAGGTACTCAGACTGGGCGCTGCAATGAGACCCCTCTGAGAAAAATTTTTTTTGAATACCCAGTCCAAAAGAAACCCAATAGAAACACAGTGTCTTTTTTTGGAGACTAGCTGTGGTATACCCGCCTAGACAAACCGAAACAGAACTACGATGTTTTCTGATTCGAGACGAGACTGGAGCGTGCTAATGAAACAATTGGAAAATTTATCCAGAGAACCATGGTTTCCCGAGAACCCTTTATCCAGAGAACCCCGGTTCCAGAGAACCCGGGATCCAGAGAACCCCTGGGTCCCGGAACCAAATTTATCCCGAGAACCCATTGTTTTTTGAGAGCCAATGTATCCAGGAACAAGTATCCAGAAAACCCAGTTTCCAGAGATCCATGGTTCCCGAAAACCCAGGTTCAAGAACCCCTGACCAGAGAACCCATGATCCAGGGGAAACCCCGTATTCAGAGAACCCCTTACCTGAGAACCCCGTTCCCGAGAACCCGTACCAAAACCCTGGGGCCCCGAATCCCAGTACACAGGAACCCGTATCCAGAGAACCCTGGTTCCAGAGAAACCCCGGTTCCGGAAACCCCTATTCCTGAGAACCCATGGTTCCTGGAACCCCTTTATCCCGAGAAAACCCTGGTTCCAGGAAAACCCGGTTCCAAAGAACCCATGTATCCAAAACCATGGTTCCAGAGAACCCCTGGTTCCCCGAGAACCATGGTTCCCGAGAAAACCCCTGTACCAGAGAACCCAGGTTTTTTCCCGAGAAAACCGATGTATCCAAGAACCCCTGGGTCCCGAGAACCCATGTATCCGAGAATCCTGGTTCCCGGAAACCCTGAATCCCGGGTCCCTGTATCCCGAGAACAAGTTAAAGGGACCCCCGGTTCCAGAGAAACCAAAATATCCAGAAAATCATAGTTCCACAGAAAACCCCTTTTATACAGAGAACACATGGTCCTGAGAAACCCAGCATCCAGAGAAAACCCTTTTATCCCGAGAACCCATATTCCCCGAGAACCATGCTCCAGAGAACCCTGTATCCCGAGAACCCCTATATCCAGAAACCCGGTATCCAGAGAACCCTGGTTCCCGGAACCCATGTAACCAGAGAACCCCGGTTTCCCGAAACCCATTGTTCCCGAGAACCCCTGGTTCCGAGAGCCAATGGTTCCCGAGAAACCCTGGTTTTGAAAACCCCTGGTTTGGAACCCAGTATCAAGAGAACCTGTATCTAGAAAAAAACCCTGGTTAGAAACCCATGCATCCGTTTACCCTGGGCCAGAGAAACCCCGCATCCCGTTAAAACCCCTGGTTCCCGGAAAACCCCTATCTCCTGAGAAAAAGATGGTTTCCCGAAACCCAGATTCCCGAGAAACCCCCGGTTCCCCGAACCCAGGTTTCCGGGCAACCCCGTTCCCCGAGAACCCCTGGTTTTTTTGGGAACCCCTTGGCCCGAAAACCCGGTTCCCGAAGGGCCCCTTATGCATGGGGTTTTTAAACCATAGGTTCTCTGGAATTATGGGGTTTTTCTGGAACTGGGTTCTCAAAACCATGGGGGCCCCGGAATTATGGGTTTTCGGAACCATGGATTTCCCAGGATATATAGTTTCTCTAAATCATGGACCCCGAGTACTGGGTTCTTGGAACAGGGTTCTTGAACCTGGGTCTCTAAAAACCAACTTTTGGATCAGGGGGTTCTCACGAACAGGGTTTCGGGAAAAAAGTGTTCTCTTGAAGGGGGTTTTCCGGGAACTTTGTTCTCGGGAACATTTCTTTCGGAACCATGGGTTCCTGTACGGGGGTTCTCAGGAACCCAAGATTCCTAGAACAGGGTTCGGGAACGATGAGTTCTCTGGTACAGGGGTTTTCTCTATAACGAGGGGGTTCTCGGGGTACGGGGGTTCTCGGAACCAGGGGTTTCTCTGGATCTGGGTTCCTGGATACATGGGACTCTGAACCGGGGGTTTCCCTGGATAATGGGTTTTCGGGGAACCTTGTGTTCCTTGAACCTTTGGGTTCTCGGGACGCATGGGTTTTTTGGAAAATGGGTTCTCGGGAACCCATGGTTTTCGGGGAACCAGGGGTTTTCAGGAACCATGTGTCCTGCAGGAATGGTTCTCTGGAAACAGGGGTTCTCAACAACCAGGGTTCCCCTAGACCATGGGTTCTCAGGAAACATGGGTTCTCTGGATCCCGGGGGTTTCTGGTAATTTTTCCTCTGGATACATGGTTTTGGATAAATGGGTTCTCGGGATACATGGGTTTTTGGAACCATGGGTTCTCTGGAACCATGGGTTCTCTGGAACTATGGGTTCTCTAGATACTTTTGGTTCTCGGGAAACCGGGGGGTTCTCGGATGAATGTGTTCTGGGAACCATTGGTTCTCTGTATACGGGGTTTTCTCGGGAACTATTTTCTTTGGAAAATGGGATCCTGAAACCAAGGGTTCTTTTATACATTTGTTTCGGGATACGGGGTTTTCTGGAGGGGTTCTCTGGAACCATGGATTCTCTGAATTCAGGGGTTAAGGGAACCATGGGTTTCTGGTGCATGGGTTCTCTGGAAAACCAGGGGTTTCTCTGGAACATTAGTTTCTGGAAAAGGGGTTTTTTGGGAAACCATGGGTTCTCTGGATACGTGGGTTCTTAAAAAACCTTGGGTTTATGGATGCAGGGGTTCTCTGGATACATGGGTTCTTTGGAACCAGGGTTCTTGAATACAGGGGTTCCTGGAACCCAGGTTCTCAGGGAACCAGGGGGCTTCTGGAACCATGGTTCTCAGGACCTGGGTTTCTCAGGAATCATGGGTTCTAGGAACCAAATTTCCTGGAACCATGGGTTCTCGGAACCATGGTTTTTTGGAAAAATGGTTCTCGGGAAAATGGTTTCTCGGGAACCAGGGTTTCAAAACCGGGTTCTCAAGAACCGGGTTTCTTTCTGGAAACCCACGGTTCTCGGAAACCCAAAATGGTTCCGGAAACCCAATGGTTCCAGGAACCCAGGGTTCTAAAAGAACCATGGTTTCTCTGGAACCATGGATCGGGTACTGGGTTTCGGGAACATGGGTTCTCGGGAAACCAGGGGTTTATCTGTATACTGGGTCTTTGGAATTTGGGTTCGATGGATATTTGGGGTTTTCTCGGGATAAGGGGATTTTGGGAAACCAGGGGTTATCAGGATACAGGGTTTTTCTTTTTATAGTGGGT
>NC_069410.1:35328842-35350304 GCF_026875155.1 Cherax quadricarinatus
TGGGGGTTTTGTTATGCGCAGTTTTATAAATTTGTTTGCAAAGATTTTGGGAAAAATCGGGTCAAGGTGTGGTAGGGCGGGTATATAAAAAAACTCATTTGGTTTGCCAGGGAGGTCTATGGGGAGGGGCAGGGGTTACTTGGGGATTTCGTGGAGGAAAAAAGGGGGGGGGGAGGGAGGAGGTTTGGGGCCCGCTCGTTTGGGCGGGGGGCATACTAGAGGGACGGAAAGCTTTTGAAACCCATCCCCCGGGGGGGCGGGGTTTTTTGGGGAAAGAAATGGGGGCGGGGTTGACCCGTTGTATGGAGGTGCAATGGCGGGGGTACAGTTTAAGGGGTCGATTGGGGGGGAAAATTGTAAGGGGAAAGGGGACTTAGGCGGGGGTGTCCTATGTCACAATTATTTTTGCGTGCGTACAGGCCCCCTTTTTATGATTGATGGAAAGGTATGGTCACGTGGGGGCCAGGGTGTGGGGTTTGCGGGGTTTGGGGGGGGGGGGGGGGGGGGCCTTTTTTTAATTGGTATGTGGATATACAACTTTTTTCTGATCGGGGAGGGGATGTCAATGGACACTTTTGACGGGGTGTACAAAATTTCGCAGGGGAAAACTGGTAAGGGTAAATTCAGAAAACCCAGGTCAGGGGGTTAGGAGTTTGGGGCGGGTGGGTTTGATTGGGGTATTGCAGTTGTGAGGGGGGCAGGTGCATTTCTTTTAAAAACGCGGTCTTTTTTATGCAGACGACTCCCCTGTGGAAACGCATAAAAAACTCGCTTGGTGGTTGAAAGGTTTCAGGGGACGCTTGGGTGATTGCACTTACTTTTGACCCTTGTGCAGCTGCCATTGTTTTTAATACTTACTGTATAGCAAAGTAGGGCACTGGCAGCCGGTTTCCCCCATTAACGGGGCCGGAAATAACGAACATACTTGGGAAAGGGTTTTTTAAAATTTTTGGGGGGTTCGACTGTAGGATTAAGAGGGATGTATTTTTCCTGTAAATAAGGGGGGGGGGGATTGCTGACTTAAAGCGGGGGGTCAAAAGGTCCATTAAAGGGGGTGAAGGGAAAGTGTGGGTTGGGGGGGGGGTTTGGGCCCGGGTCCCTAACAGATTGCAACGGATGTATACAGGGGTTTTGGTTGCGAGGTTTAAACTGTGTTGAGGCTCTGGGGTGGGATCGAGAGCCCCAAAGGTTAAAAAAGGTAGGTTGGTGATTGTTAGCCGGGAGGGTTGTAGCGCCTGTAGAGGGAATTTTTCCCCCGTATGCATGGGGAAATAATGAATAGGTTGAGTAGGATAGGTTGCAACCTCGTGTTCGGGGTGTAATGTATCGTTTTCCCGCATGGCATTTTACCGTTTGGGTGTGGTTCTACGGGATAGACGGTCGTTACGGGGGGGGGGGTGGGGATATGTGGTGGGAGGAGTCGGGTTTTATTTTTAGTATATTTTTGTGATGGCGAGAGTTCAAGGGGTGGTTTAAAAAAAGGGTATAATAGGGTAGGGGTAAAAAAGGAATTTCTGTTTGGAGCATAAGTTAGTGGGGGGGTTGGGAGGAAATTAATCAAGTGGGGGTCATTATGGGAGATATTCAAAATAGGTGGGGGGTTTTTGGGGGGGGGGTTTTTAAATTTTTGGGGGGGTTTTTTTTTTTTTTCCCCCGGGGTTTTTAAAAGGGGGGAGGGGGGTTTTGGGGGGGGGGGTTTTTGGGGGTTAAAATTTTTAAAATTTTAAAAATTTTTTTAATTTTTGTTTTTTTTGGGGGGTTGGGGGGGAAAAAAAAGGGGGGGGGGGGTTTTTTTTGGGGGAAAAAAAAGGGGGGGGAAAAAAAAAAAAACCCCCCCCCCCGGGGGGTTTTTTGGGAAAGGGGGGAAAAAAAAAAGGGGGTTTTTTTTTTTCCCGGGGGGGGGGAAAATTTGGGGGGGGGGGGCCTTTGGGGGGGGAAATTTTTGTGGGGGGGGGAAAAAGGGTTTTCTTTTTTAAAATTTTTTTTGGGGGAAAGAATTGGGGGGGGGGGGGAAAAAAAAGGGGAAGGGGGGGGGTTTTTTAAGGGGAAAAATTGGGGGGGGGTTTTTTTTTTTTTTTTAAAAAAATTTTTTTTTAAAAAAAAACCCCTTTTTGGGGGGGGGGGGGGGGGAAAAAAAAAAATTTAAAAAAAAAAAAAAAAAAAAAAAGGGGGGTTTTTTGGGGGCCCCGGGGGGGGTTTTTAAAAGGGGGGCCCCCCCCCCCCGGGGGGGGGGTTTTTTGGGGAAAAAAAAGGGGGGGGGAAGGGGAAAAAAAATTTTCCCCAAAAAAAATTTTGGGGGGTTTTTTTAAAAAGGGGGTTAAAAAAAACCCCCTTTTTTAAAAGGGGGGTTTTTTTTAAAATTTTTTTTTTTTTTTAACAATTTTTAATTTGGGGTAAAATTTTTAATTTTTTTTTTTTTTTTTTTTTCCCCCCCCTTTTTTTTTTTTTAAAAAATTTTTTGGGTTTTGGGGGTTTTTTTTAAAATTTTTTTTTTTTTTTTAAATTTTTTGAAAAAAATTTTTTTTTTGGGGGAAAAAAAATTTTTTTTTAAAAGAGAAAAACCCCTTTTAAAAAAAAATTTTTGGGGGGGGGGTTTTTTTTTTTTTTGGGGGTTTAAAAATTTATTTTTTTAAATTTTTTTTTTTTTGTTTTAAATTTTTAAAAATTTTTTTAATAAAGCTGTATAGAGCTTGAATGTCATAGTTGAAGCTGTTTATTGTTTTTAAAAACTGGAATTGCAAAGTTTTTTAAAATTTTAAAGGCTTACATGTGTTGGGTTTTGAACTAAGTTTTTAAATTTTTATGGTTTTGGGAGTTTAAATTTTGTATGTCTTTGTACTTTTCAAAACAAACCCTTGTTTTTTGTAATACAAAATTTTTATGTAACTGAACCTTTAAGGAAAAATTTTTCATAAATTAACGTTGGGTCACTGTTGGGGAATTTCGATTAAAGGGAAAAATTCCCTTGTTTAATATATTTTTGGTTGTAAATTTTTGGGGGGGGTTTGGGTAACCACGGAGGGGGGGGGGGGGAATAGTTTTTGTATAATATGGTCAGTGCAATGAAATTGTATGGTCTGTAGTCGATTATTAAGTACCATTTCGAGGGATGTGTATATAAAAGTGTTGTTCATATCATGTAATTCTGTTGGGTAGCTCCAACAGGTTTGGGTTAAGTGATAGGATGAGGGAGCAGGTAGGGGGGGGGTACCCACACGGAGTTGTAAGTGTGGTGTGTAATATTAGATGTAGGGAGGATTGTGTTAATTATCGACTTGAATGAGTTTTACATATTATATTTTGTAACGTCATGTTTTAAATAAAATATAAAAAAAAAAAAGACTTACAGGTAACATTACAACCTCCCTCCGTAACCAATCACAACGTGAACCCCATAAAAATTTGTACACCCGTCTTAGTATCCCCGCAATCGCTGTCCCTGTAATTGGGAACACAGCTGCAACATACCAAACCTTACTATACAATAAAATGTTCACGACTATCACTCGCTGTATCAGAGTTAGGTGCTGGGGTCTCAGAACACCTAGACGCCCCACGATCCTTTCCAATAACCTATCCGAATTTTCCTCCCGTGCCGCAACCATGTCATCCCTATAAATAATACCACAAATCTTTAAAGACACCGCCCATTCTTTAACAACATTACATCTCCCCCCCACACCCCCCACCCAAGAACCCAACCCCATGCACCTTGACTTCGCACTATTTTTTTTTTTTTTTTATATTTTATTTAAAAAGCACAATACATATTCATATGTATACTATGCATACGTTACATAAACTAAGACATGTTATCCATTAAATATGAAACAATTCCACGTTCCCTATCCCAGCTCTTAACCTATACGTAAGAGACACACTTCAATTTAACATGATTGCCATCCCCAAAAATTCAATCCTACATGTGACTACACAAAAAGGCAACCCACACCCAAACATACAGGATGGTTTAATAAATTCAAAAATACAGTTTCTTACTCACAAAAGATTTATATAATCCAAAGAAAATCACACGTAGTACATTATACATAAAAGGCTATAAAACAAAGTCATCCCCAAATATAATGGGTTCCCTACCCCCTCATTTTAACAACTAATACAAGAACGTATAAGTGTTTAAATAATAAGAACTATACTGGATATTAACAAAATTCCTCCTACCACACATTCCAGTACTTAAATAACACGTTACCCTTAGGTGAATTACCACCATTTACACACCAATAACAGGGACCTACCAAAACCCCTTTTTTAAAACAAAAATTAATAAACCAGTGCATACAAAAAATATTTTCATGCTCCGTTTTGACAAAAAAAAAAACCCTCAAGTAACCTAACAATCACAATATGCCCTTACCTCATAACCTAAATGAGAATTACAGAAATCAATTATGCATAAACAACCAGAACAAAAATAAAAAAGTACATAAGAACACAGAAAATGTACATTATGTTACTACACGGACACCACTTGTATAATTGGAAGAATATACATCCACAAATATTTCATATCAATAATAATAAAACAACAACCATGAAAATCAAACTGTCAGAACATCATTGCATAACATGTATTTTACACATAAATTAGAGGATACACGTCATGTTACCTCAACTTAAACAACCTATGTAAATATTTTAATATAAAACCCAAAACAGAATTATCATTGAAAAAATATCAAGTGGGGTTCTCCCCCACAAGAGGGGCAAAAAAATAAAAAGAACCCCTTCATGAAAAACCAAACAGGGACACCCCTACCACTAACTAAATCCTAATTTAAGATCAAACTTGTTAATGACTAAACACAAAATTCTAATCTCCCCATCTGAAACACAATTAAACTTCCTTGACAAAATCATATTCCCTTTACATTCTCTTGTGCAAAGGTATTACAATCCTTCTTTTATAAAGAAGTACCGTTATAAAGGAAATACTTGTATACTAATTATACTAAAGAAAAACTAATCCACAAGGTAATATGGAAAGATACTTGCAGCTACACGTTAAAACTACTAAAAACGCTTCTTTCTATACTAAGTACTTGACTACAGTGTTTACTTGCTTTATTTTATATTTTAAACCCCTTCTCAATGTTAATAAAAACAAATACTATAATTCCCCTGGTAAAAATTTTTTCACTTTGTTCAGTACTACTTGGCCTAAAAAGCCATAACAGCCACTTAAAACCACCTCTCCTCGATAGTGAGTGCAAAAATACCCAACCAAAATATGTAATGCAAGGCATTCTAATTATGACTATGTATCCAAGGTACTGAACGCCAATATCAAATAATTCTACAGAACATAACCATTTCATAATATATGCCCCTCACTATCTCACCCCACACCACCTCCACACTGCACCTAACCTTACAAAACCCCCCCCCTCAAAAAAAGACCCTCCCCCTGCCCCCCCGTTCCCTTAGAAGCTGTGCTAAAAGAAAAATTACGATAACCTAACGAAAAACTTGAATCCCATCTCCCCCCATATATTAACCTATTCCTACACCTTGTCCTATAAAAACCTCGCTGCTAACGCTTTTAATCCTCAACTGCCCGCAATCTGCCTCATACCCCAAGAAACATGCAAATAATCTGCCATGACATAAAATCAAAGCCCTACCCACCTCACTTGCTACCCCACTAAACATCCATTGACAACGATCTAAGAAAAGACCAACCCCCCCCCCCCCAACAGCCCTAATAACCCCCGCCATCCAGACTCTCACCACTTCCAAAGATGAACAAAAATATACCACATGATATGCCGTCTCCTCCTCCCCACAGAATAAACATGTTGCCTCTCTAACAAACCCCATCTTATGCAACATATACTAGATGCCTCCCCCACCCATTAGAAAACGATACACCAACTCCCTAACCCTTGCCGGTAATCCTAAGCGCCTGATCCCTCCATATGACCCTCCAGTTTACATGGGGTATACTGGGGACCCCCTGCAATGCACCCCTTCCCCACACCACACCCACCACTGCTTTTACCCTTTAACCTTTTTACCTGCCCCACTGTCAACATGAATCTTATTACATCTTCACACTTTCTCAAATCCCTACCACTCCACCAGTTTCTAGCAATCCCTCATCACCCTATCCACCCTAACACCCCCTCCTCCCCCCCCACCCTTAAATACCTCTGCTTAATATTTTAATACCATTACCCTAGCCCTAAGTCCAACAAACCTAGACCCCCCCTTTTCACCCTCCGTCATGACCAAAACTTTGGACAACCAGGCCCTCCCAAACCCCCACACAAACCTCAACACCCTCCTCAATTTCCTTTTATTTCCTGCCCCTCAAAGGAAACACCTCGCTCCAAAACCCCAGCCCTTTGGGCCATACACCACCGAATTAATTACCAAACACCCTCTGCTGTAACGCCACTTCACGGGCCCTCAAAACCTTTTAACTTGCCATAAAACCCTACTCGTAACTGTTCTGAGTTAATCCTCCTACATTCCTGCAATTTGGCTATATACCATATCCCACACACCTTAATTCTATACAACCGTCCATCCCATCTCCTCCCCCAATCTCCCCCCAACCCATGTTCCTATTTCAATAACCTAGACTTTGCTAAATTAACTACCATTCCTGAAACTTTCCCCCAAAGCCCTAATGACCTCTCCCACCCTACGTAAAGCCTCCCCACTCATAACTAACACAGTTGTATCATCCACATAAAACCCACTATGCCCCCCATACTTCCCCCCCCACCTCCCTCAAATTTCCCCGTCCACAGCCTCAAAGAAAGGATGTTGCACGCATGCAAAAAGCAACTGTGACAGCGGGCAACCCTGCCTTAATCCCTGTTCCATCATCACCGCCCCCCCCAGCTTACCATTAACTTGCACCCTCATTACAGCCCCTCATACAGCGTGCGCACCCACCTCACTAAACCCCCCCTCCTAAACCCAATTTCTCCAAACATCCCCACAAAAAGTCCCTCTTCACACAGTCATATGCCGAGCCCAATCCAAGCCAAGGACGCCCCCTCCCTGACAGTTCTCATAAAATCCCTTATCGCACTATTCCCATTCTTCATAGTCCCGTCCCGGAATCCCATACTGTCCCTCATGTACTCTACTCCAATTTTACCTTTTTTAAAACCTGTTCCCCAATACCTTCGCAAAAAATTTGTAATCCGTACACATTAACGACAACGGACGATATTCTCCCAAACCCTTCTCCTCTCCTCCCTTCTTTGGCACCAAGACAACGACCCCCGTTCTCTGTGTTTGCGCCATTCTGCCCCATTTCAACTTTTATTCAAACCATCCACAAGGCACTCCCTCAGACCTCCCAAGCCCCTTTGTAAAAATCATTAGGTAACCCATCTATTCCCGGTGCCTTTCCCCCTGACTCAACCCATTCACCACTTTCCCCCCACCTCTTCCCCCGTAATGCCTCCCTCCAACTCCCCTCCCTCTGCCCCAACCCTGCGGTACCCTTATCCCTCTAAATGTTTCTATCCCACCTACCCCTCCCCTTCTCTTCCATTTCTCCCGTAAACCAACCCATCAGCATACCTACTGATAGAATCTGTGTCAGTGAGACCCTGTCCCCTCACATAACCCCCCCACCCTCCACAACAATATGCGCCACGGTATTCCTCAATTTGTCTGTCCTTGAATTTTCTGAGAACAAAACCCGGTTGGTTTAATCACCCTTTAGTACGTCCTCCAATCCTGCCCTGACCCTGAGTGCATCAAAACGTTCATATGCATCTCTACTAAACGACTCCTAATTCCCCCAAACTCCTTCCCCTCCCTCCCTACTCCCCCCCGCATAACAATCATTCTTTTTTTTTTTTATATTTTTATTTAAAAACAACACAATACATTAAATAAATAAAAGAACACAGTATCAGTTCTTACTCAAAATTATAAAAACTCATTGTCTAAATGAACACAGACGATTAACGTTGTGTTGTCACACCTGTCCTCATCCCATATACATTTTCATCCCCAAAGTAACTATGTTAAGTAAGATTACATCATTATTATTATAACCAAGGAAAACCCAAACCTACAATCTGCATTATTTTTTCCACTTTGTTATTTATATATTATTAATCCACATAATCTTCAAACTCCTTTACAATACTCATTATTGCCAGTGCCGACACAGCTGACACTTCTACCCCCCCCCCGTATGTACAGTCCCCATTTCTAAATAACATACATTAATTTCCTAATGAATGGTCATTGAAAACAATTTCTACTAAAATAACAGGGTCATTATAAGACATGTAGGAACGAGTCCTGCAATCATATATGTATACATATACGCATGCATATACACATACGTGTATGTGCACTTATTCATAAGAACAAACTAAATCATACATAGAAATAAATCGCTAAATGACTTGCTGCAAATAAACTAAATATTACAATCTATGATAGAACTATACAAAGACATTGGTTCCCCCAAACACACCTACATACACAAAGTTAATGTTACTGATTAACACTCAATATATAATAGGACCTTCCATACAAAATAAGGGGATATATAAACCCCATCAAATACTTATATGATTTTTCGTACATAGTGCATAATGTACATATTCAATACAATAATAAAAAAAAAGAGGTGTATGACAAGGCTAAATCTGTCTTCAGATTAAAAATATATAAGACATAACCTCACATTATACATATAAATATAAACCTTCCTATATAAATGATTCTTATAACAATAAGGGAAAACCGAAAATCACATACAACTTTTGACTCTGTGATTTACAAAAATTCATAAGGTCTACATACTCCTACAATAAACTTTACCACATCAACCACCGTGCAAACTAATCAACCATACCTCACCAGGCTTCCAATCACACCAAGAGGGCGCACCACTGAAGAGACCAACCCCTTGCCTCTCACCCCATACTCAAACGGAGTAAACGTTCAACAGTAAGTCCACGATATCCCTCCGGACAACTAATTACCCACCTTCCCCCATATAATTGTTTGTTCCTACAGCTGTCCTATAAAAACTCGCCGCCAACGCTTTTATCCTAATGTTCCCCTCCACCTCCCTCATCCCCCAAGAAACATACAAGTAATCAACTATTACATATCTGATAGCCCTTCCCACCTCTTTGGTACCCCTTCCATATCTAACATTAAAGCCCTAAGGGGTGATATCTTTCCCCCCCCCAATAAAAAGAAAACCCTCTTCAACCACAATCTTACCACCTCCAATGCAGAACAAAAATAACTACATGAAAAGCCGTTTCAAACTTCCCCACAAAAAGCGCATGACGCCTCTTTCACAAACCCATTCGTCTTAGCACCTCTTTCGATGCTAACGTCCCCATAAGAAATCTATATACTAATTCCCTCGCTCTTGCCGGTATTCTTAATTTACTAAATTCCACCCATATCCTCTCCAATCATATGTGGGATACACTGCCATCCCTTGCATTAAATTCCTGACGACGACCCACACCCACTAACCGTTTTTACCTTGAGTTTTTTAACATTGCATACCTTTAACATAAACCGCAACATGTCTTCACACTCCACTAAGTCCCTGCACCCCACCATTTGCGGATATCCCCCATCACCTCACCCCACCCGAAGACCCCTTTCCCCCGCTGCACAATATACCTCTGCTTCACATATAGCGCCTTCACACCTAGACCCTAATGCAATCAATCCCAGTCCTCCCTGCTTTACCGCAGTCATTACTACATCTTTGCCCAACCAGCCCTCCCATAGCCCCACACATACATTAAGACCCTTTTTGCATTTCCATAATATCCTGACTTCTTAATGGGTAAATTTCCGCCACTCCCCACACTTACTATAAATCAGCGTATTTACCACCCAACCCTTTGATGCAAGGTTACATCCCGCCCTTAGACCCCTCAGCCTACTACAAAGCTCTGTCCATATACCATTTCTGAATTAACCCCCTGCTCTCCTGTGCATCTGCCAAAAACAAAATCCCACAAATCTTTAGCCTATCTACAGTTATCCAACCAAACTCCTCCCCAAGGTCCCTCCTACCCAAGCGCCTACCTCCAACAACCGTGATTTCTGCTTATTAACCCTCATCCCAGTAGCATTCCCCAAAAATCTCAATTACCTTCCCACTTTTCTTAACTCTTCAATCCCATTAAGTAA
The DNA here is from genome assembly GCF_026875155.1 of Cherax quadricarinatus. Classification (NCBI taxonomy): domain Eukaryota; kingdom Metazoa; phylum Arthropoda; class Malacostraca; order Decapoda; family Parastacidae; genus Cherax; species Cherax quadricarinatus. The sequence continues at coordinate 35,339,019 of NC_069410.1, forward strand.
AACATTGTATCATCTACATAACCAACAATTTCCCACAATATCCTCCACTCTCCCCCAACTTCCCATCCCACCATCAACCAGAACATAGAAAGGATTCTGCATACATGCAAAGAGTATTTGGGAGAGTGGACACCCCTGCCTTAAACCCCTTCCCATGCTTACTGAACTACCCAACCTCCCATTTACACCTGTACTCCATTGATGCATTCTCATACAAGTCCTCACCCATCCAACCACCCTCCTCCAAAACCCATTCTCACCATACTCTCAATCAAAAATTCCCTATCCACATAATCATAAGCTTTCTCCCAATCCAGACCTAGAATACCTCCCTTATTACTACCCTCAAGGAAATCCCGAATACGACCATGACCTACCCGCATACTCCTCCCCGGGATACACAACTGTCCCCCATGTATCACCGACCCCATGACCTTCTTCAGTCTATTACCCAAAATTTTCGCAAAAACCTTGTAATCAGCGCACATCAAAGATATTGCACGGTAAGCACTCAACTCTCTACCCCCCCCCCCCTTCTTTGGCACCAAAACTATGACACCCGTACTTTGCGATATGCCCAACTTCCCATAGTTAACATATGGTCCAATAGCCTAACAAAACACCTGCCTAATACAACCCCCAATGTGCTCTATAAAATCATTTGGTATAATACCGTCTATCCCTGGTGTTTTCCCGGTACTCATCCCGAAAACTGCCTCTTCCACCTCAACCTCACTTATACCAACCTCCAACCCCACTCTATCCTGCTCACTTAAAACGCTATGGAACCCCCCTTCAAAAATACCCTCCCAGGAACCCCCCTCCCTCCAACTCCATTTCTCTCTAAACCAACTATCAGCATAGAGGACTCATACTTTCCGTATTGGATAGGACTCGACCCACTGGATACCCTCCCACCCCAGGGCTTGTCTCCAATTGTAGAATGGTGGTTACACTCGTCGGTCCGAAATTTACGTAAAACATACCCAGACGGCTTATCACCCCACAAAACATCCTCTAACCCCGCCCTAACCCTAATTGCATCAAACCTATCATTGTGTAATTCAGCTATTCTACTCCGCAGTCTGTCCATATCATCCCTCCTACCACCTCCCCCAACATAACAATCTTGCAACTGTCCCTCCAGATAATTTTGCAACCCACCTCGCCTCCTCTCGTCCCCTAGCCTTAAAAAAATTCGCTATTCCAGGTTTTGCCTGCATTTCCCACCAATCTAACAGATCTATCTCCCTATTCCTAGCCTCCCAAAAAGGCAACCACCAATCCACTGAAAAAAGGCCCCTCCCCCCTCCTCCTTAAGAAGCCTTACATTTAATTTCCAGTACCCAGAATAAATACGCACCACTCCATCCCACATCAAATCTGCTATTACCGCTCTGTGATCAGAAAACCCCACATCGAAGGTTTGCACCCTCACAACAATCTATACCTGCTTAACATAAATTCTGTCTAATCGCGCTTCATATCCCCTACGGACGAACGTATGCTCCACTAGGTAACCCCCCCTCCCCACCACATCAACAACCCCAATATCTCGCAATACATCCCTCAGCACACTCAGCACACAACCCGCCCCTCTCGGTTCGACATCACCACTCCTAATCACACAATTCCAATCACCTCCTATTACTGTTATAGCAGGCAAACCTCTCACAAGTGATACAGCAATACCTCTCTGACAAAATCTACTTTTACCCTGATATTACTAGTTGCTGGCATGTAAACTCCCACGAAACTAACTCGACTCTCACCCCAGACGCCATCCACCCTCACGATCCTCCCACCCCCCCCCCTCTTCCCAACCGATGACACGCAAGGGGCTGGTCTCCTTTACCGCAACTGCTACCCCACCTTTCAATTGCAAACCACTGGTTACATACATCCGATATCCTTTCACCCTCAACACACTACCAGCCCTGTGATTATGCTCTTGCAAAAAGCATATGTCAACATCAAACCGCCTTAAAAACCACTCCAACCAAACTTTCTTGACCTCAGTCTTAAGTCCATTAACATTAAGCGTGACACATCTGAAAATTTACAGAAGGGGCGGCTTTCCCCCTATGCCTCTGGGATTTACCCACTGCACTTTTCATATTACGTGTTCCTTTGCCACTCGAGTTTTCCTGTGCAGTCACCTCCCCCCTCCCTTTCCCAATTTGCAACTCAGGCACACCTCTACCACTATGTGTCCTCGGCTCCAACAACCGCTGCCCATGACTTCTTCCCCCGGCCTCTGCCCTGGGGTAATGACCTCATCTATCTCTGATGCCGCAGTTCGTTTCCTAGAACTCACACTTACACACAATATCACCCTCAGACAAATCCTCCTGGTTTCCTCCACGGCCACCACATGCTCCCGCCCAATCTTACTCAAGTCTTCCTCACAATTTGTTGTCCCTCCAAAGTTCCAGCTTCACATGAACTGAGGACACCTTTTGCACAGGGTTCCTCCTCATCCAAAAAATCCTTGATCACATCTGCCAATAACCCATCCTGGGTTGAAGCTTCCTGGACGAAAGTCTCCTCAGATGTCACCTTCAACTCCCCCGACGCCCCTGGGAGAGTGGACACATGTCTCCGCCGCCGCCACCTCCCGGTCGACCTCTTCGCTCCAGAGGTCATTCCTCCGGCCTCCCGAGGCATCAGAGCCAGGCACCAAATTACACGACTGTTGAATCACATTGGAGTGTCGAGAATTCGAGAAGCCCGCCTCCTAGGACACTGGGCTGCCATGTGCTCATAAGAGCTACATAGACGACATGTTTTTCCGTTGCCCAGCATAGTACACATAAACCTGTGTTCTACAACCGATCATCGTAACATAGGATGGTATAGGCCTTGTTAAGGTCATTTTAAGGGTGTAAGAACCTTCCGGCATTCCTTCATATGGACCATCCCTCACACCCCCATTGTTGCAGAATGCACTGTCCCCATAACTTCGAAAAAACTCCTGCAGGCCATAAGCCGTAGCCTCGAAGGGTACATTCCGTACCTTCACCCATGTGAAGTACTTAGAGACGTCATGTAAAACAACATCCATCGTTGAATTCACACTCATGCGTTGTTCCTGGTAATGCTCGACAATTCTTGTGTAGTAATCGACTCGTAGAAATTTCACAAAGATTCTTGTTAAACCATTAGGGCGACGCCATACAATTCCTCTTGGGAATACCATACGTATCCCTGATGATGTTAGGGAGAAGGACGTTCATCGTATCTCCACTTAACGTACCACGAACCAGCTCTATGCAGATAGTATTCACTCTCCGTACTGTATGTTCCGCCATGTTTGATATCCCAATGAGCAGCGCACGTCCTCACTACTCAATGGTTTGTGCTGAACTCACTAAATGTTTCTATCCCACCTACCCCTCCCCTTCTCTTCCATTTCTCCGTAAACCAATCATCAGCATACCTACTGATAGAATCTGTGTCAGTGAGACCCTGTCCCCTCACATAACCCTCCCCACCCTCCACAACAATATGCGCACGGTATTCCTCAACTGTCTGTCCTTGAATTTTCTGAGAACATACCCGGTTGGCTTATCACCCTTTAGTACAGTCCTCCAATCCTGCCCGACCCTGAGTGCATCAAAACGTTCATATGCATCTCTACTAAACGACTCCTAAGTTCCCCATAACTCCTTCCCCTCCCTCCCTACTCCCCCCCGCATAACAATCATTCAACTGACCCTCTAAATAATTCTGCAATCCAAACCTCCAGCGTGCCCTTTCCCTGCCCCTCTTCCTAAAAAATTCTACAATTTTCACCTTTGCCTGCAACTCCCACCAATCTAACAAATCCACCTCCTCATCCCTAGCCTCCCAAAAGCCTTTCCACCATGACTGAAAAGACCGACCTTGATCCTCCTCCTGTAAAGCCTCACATTTAATTTCCAATAGCCCTGATATATATTCTCGGATACCATCCACCCTAAGATCAGCCAACACTGCTCTGTGGTCTGAAAAACCCACGTCTACTGTTCTAACTCTCTCCACTCCTATCCCCTGCTCACATAAATCCTATCCAACCTTGCCTCATAACTCCCCTGTACATAGGTATACTCAACCTGATACCCCCCCTGCCAACCACATCTACCACCCCGACATCGCACAATGCATCACTTAAAACACCCAACACGCCACCCTGCCCCCCTAGGAACTACGTCTACATGCCTAATCACACAATTCCAATCACCTCCAATTATCGCCTATGGCAGTAAACCCCTGAGATGATATAAACAAAACGTCACGAAACAAATCTGATTTTATCCTTACGTTACCAATCGCAGGCATATAAAACTCCCACAAAACATACCCTACTCTCCCCCCACCACCCACCAGAACAACCCTCCCCCACACCCCCTCCCCCACCCCATGACTCGCAAGGGACTGGTCTCCTTTACTAAAACAGCCACTCCGCCCTTTAAAAGCGTTGCCATGCTCACAAACAACTTATATCCTCTCAATCTCAACTCACTACCTGACTTATAGTTATGCTCCTGTAGGAAACCAACATCACGTCGTACCTTTTTAAGGAACCACTCCAACCACACCCTTTTAACTTCAGTTTTAAGCCATTAGCATTTATCGTTACACAACCTGAATGGTCAAGGAGCGGGCGGCTTACCCCTATGCCGCTGTGGCTTGCTCACACTTCCCTTCACGCTGCTTACACTTTCCTTATTACTCTTTTTAATAGAACTTCCTACCCCCCCTTGTCTCTCCCCCGATTTTCCCTGTACTCCCCCCCTGTAGGGGATTTGCGGACCACCTCCGCCCAAACCTTCTTACCTGGTCTTTGCCCAGGTGTTAAAACATCATCTAATTCAGTCAACCCCGCTGGTCTCTTCCTAGAGCTGCCTCCCAAAGCCACCTCCTCCTCAGGTACATCCTCCTGTGTACCTCTGCCACTACAAGTGTATCCTTTCCAGTGTTCCCTACTTACTTCCGAACTTCTCACTCAGGCCTTGCAATTGCTGCTCTTCACTGATCCGTCCATCCATGTCCTCTCCTACCAAGGCCTCCTCCAAGAATTCCTGGAGCACTGACTCCAAGGACACCTCCTGTGTCGTCTCCACCACTTCCTCCACCACCTCAGATGTTAGAGAAGGAACTCCCTCCTCCACCGGGAGTGTGACACACGTCCCCATCTGTTCACCCTCCTTCCCACCTCCTCACTCCATAGAGTAGACCCATTCTTCGCCGCCGCCACCACACTCGCCGCTGGACATTCCTCCACCGGGACTGACACCCCGGGGCATCTCTACGTGCACATTGTGCCGCCATATGGTCAAAAGAGCCACAAAGACGACACGTTCTCCTTTGCCCTACATACGACACATATACCTGAATTTCTGGTGCCTGGCAACATTACATACGAAGGTATAGGCGTCTTTAAAGTCATCTTGATGTTGTATGACCCTTCTGGGAGGCCCACATATGGTCCATCCCGCCATACCCCACCTCTGGCTTCATGAATGACTCCATACTTGCGAAAAACTTCCTGTATACCAAACTGGTTGCCTCGAAGGGTACATTCCTCACTCGTACCCACGTTGTAGAATGTATATACGTCATGCATGCACACATCCATCGTCGAGTTGAGACACATTCGTCGTTCCTGGTACTCCTCCACCACACTGCTGTAGTAGCTATTCCTCAGGAACTTCACAAATACTCGTTTCATCCCATTAAGGGCCACCCATACAGTTCCTCATTAGGGATACCATATAAATCCCTAATAATTGCAGTAGAACGACGTTCATCGTAGCAGGGCTCAGAGAAACCCCTCAACAGCTCAATGCAAACTGTATTAATCCTCCTGCCGGTGTACTCCGCCAGTCTGAACAGTGAAAACTGCGCAGAAACCAGGTGTAGTGGGAGCTACTGCACAGTTGCGTCCGCACGGCCCAACAGCGATGCGATAACAATGAACGATCCTTTCCAATAAACCTATCCGAATTTTCCTCCCGTGCCGCAACCATGTCATCCCTATAAATAATACCACAAATCTTTAAAGACACCGCCCATTCTTTAACAACATTACATCTCCCCCCCAAACACCCCCCACCCAAGAACCCAACCCCATGCACTTGACTTCGCACTATTTACCTGCATACCCGTGGCACTTCCAAATAGTTGCACCACCTCGTCCAACACTCTCATTGACATCCCTGCACGAATGAGAAACAGTGGTGTCATCACATATCCAATTAACCCCGGCCAGGCCCTCCCACCCCCCACACTTCCCTCACATGGCGTACATAAGCTACGGTCAACCATTCTATAAAAGGGGTCCTGGAAACACGCAAACAATATTTGGGACATGGGGCATCCCTGTCTAAGGCCTCTTCCCATTGCAATTTCCCTCCCCATACACCCATTAATCTGTATCCTCATTTTCGCCCCCTTGTACAACGTATTTACCCACTCGACTATTTCCTCCCCAAAACCCTGTCTCCTAAGTATAACCTGCAAAGCTCCCCTTTCCACTCTATCATATGCTCCCTGCCAGTCTAGAGCCAACAAAGCCGCCCCTCCAACCCCCCACCCTTAGCTTCCACAAAACTTCTCAGTATCCCATGTCCTTCAATCATCGACCTTCCCGGCAACCCGAACTGAGATTTTGACACCACCCTCTCCACTACACATTTGAACCTATTACCTAAAATTTTTGCAAACACCTTATAGTCTGCACACATCAGTGATATGGCTCGGTACTCCCGAAGGGTGGGGCTGCCCCTTGACCTTCGGGACCAACACTACTACTGCTGTTTCCTGCTCTCTCCCCCAACTTACCCTTCTCCTTCATACTATTAAATAACCTAACATATAATTCCTTTATCAACGCCCAATGTTGTAAATAAAATTCTACCGGGAGACCATCAATACGGGAGCTTTCCCTTCCTCATTCCCCTTAACGCATTCTCTATTTCCTCTGCCGTAATCGTCCCCACCTAAAGCCTTCGATCACTATTTCCTAAATTACACGTCACATACGTACACACCTTGTCCAATGCCCCGTCACCCCCCCCCCCCACTGTTCCAGTACTTCTCGTACCAAGCCTCCGCATACGCACACATCCCCTTCGTGGTTCGTATCTCCTGCCCTACTCTATAATTCCCAACCATCTCCATTACCTCTAAACATGGTATAGCCGTCAGTGCCTGCCTTTGCTTTTGATGCCGCAAAACACACGCTGACGGCTTGTCGCCCCAAAGCACTTCCTCCACCCCTGCCTGCATCCTTACAGCTTGAAACCTTTCATTTTGCAACACCCTCAACCTCCCCTTTATTTCAGCTATTTCATCCATAGGAAAATTATTCCCACCCACCCCCCTCCCATAGCAACCTCTTAACCTATCCTCTAAATAGTTAGCCAGTCCTTATTTTAAATTATTAATACGTTTTCCTTCTCTCACATAAAACTTTCTAATCCTTTCCTTTGCGACACTATCCCACCATGTCATCCACTCCCTGTTCTTCCACACTAAGCTCCCTCCATAGGACTGAAAACCCCTCCAACCCCTCCTCATCACCTAACACACTTATATTTAATTTCCAATAACTTCTATATATGTCCGCGAGCGTCCCCCACCCAACCTCCACCACCACTGCCCTATGATCTGACATTGTAGCCTCAACAGTACTGAAAGATTTCACGTCCACTCCCTGAGAAAGGTACACTCTATCTAGTCTCGCAGCATAACCACTCCTAACAAACGTATATTCAGTCTCCCACACCGCTCCCCCAAAGGCATCACGTAACCTAACATCCCTTAATAAATCCCTAAGAGCCACAGACATATATCCAGCCCCTCTTGGGTCCACATCAGCCACCCTGATTACACTATTCCAGTCCCCACCAACTATCGCCACCTCTGGCAGTGCACTTAAGAAAAACACAAGATCCTCACACACAAAACCATTCTTTACCTTTATGTTATTTTCTGCCGGCGCATACACACTCACAAAAGACGCACGCTTACCCATCCACCACCCATCCACACGCAACACCCTCCCTCCCCCCTCCTCCCTCGCTTCTCTGCAAAACAAACGGGCTCGTCTCCCTTATTAAAATTCCCACACCACCTTTTAGACGGGGAGATGGCAGGGTAACTACCCGAAATCCTGCCACCTCCAACACCCTACCCTCTTTGAAATTGTGCTCCTGCAGGAACACAACATCCACTCTAGATTTATTCAGAAAATTACGAAACCAATCTCTCTTCATACCGCTACATAACCCATTAACATTTACAGACATACACCTAAGGCCTATTAAAGTTTCCACCCCTGCTTCCTCTCATCACTCTTTACAACTCCAGAGCTTGAATTTACGTTCAACACCTTCAGAGTGCTCTCTTTCCCTCCCCCCTTCTTCCGGTGCCTCCTATCATGGCTACCACCACCTACACCACTACCTTCACACTTCACCTCAGTCTTTTTCCCAGGCCTTTGTGCAGGCGTAAGGACGTCATCAGAATCTGATGTAGCCGCCCTCTTTCTCGTGACAGTCATGTTACACATATCTTGGTCAGATGTTACCTCTCGATGAACCTCCACCTCCACCTGAGAATGGTTTAATGAGTCAATGGACGACTCCAAACCACCATCACGTCCCAAATTATCATGTCTCAGACTTTCTGGAAGCGACGATTCTCCAATGACACCACGCTCAGATGTAACATCCCTCTCTGGTGGTGACAACGTCTTCAACACCTCCACCAATTCCTCCTCAGTCTCAAGAACCTTCTCTTGTACTTGCTGCTCCTCCTTATCCACAGGAGACGACACCTGATCAGGCAGTTGGGGGCGGGACTCCAACTCACCACCAGTCCTGTGTGCCCGATCCACTATCTCGCTCCACAAAACACCACGCCCTCCATCCGATGTTTGTTCCTCACCTGCCACCTTTGAAGCAGGGGCTGCGACCACAGGTCCAGGCACATGTCTTCGCCTGTCACAGGTCGCCACTATGTGATCATACTCACCACATAGGCGGCACGTACGTCGTTGTCCTGGGTACATCACCATTACCTGCGTCCTGAAATCTTGTAGGTACACATAGGATGGTATTGGGTGCCTCAAAGTCATTTTGAGGTTGAAAGAACCCTCTGGAAAACCAGCATAGGCTCCTGCCGCCCACGTACCATGTTGAGCATAATGCACCGTCCCATACTTCTCAAAAACTTTCCTTATATCCGCCTCGTCCGCCTCAAAGGGAACGTTGCGTAACTTGATCCACGTATAATACCGTGAAATATCTATCATTCTTACAGTGACAGCTGGTGTGACGTTAAGACTCACGTCCTGAAACCTGGTGACTAACGATTCATAAACCGTTGCTGATAGCAGTTTGACGAAAATTCGTTGTCCTCCGTTCAATGCTACACCATACAAGTCACTATCTTGTACTCCATAAGTCTCCCGTATGATCTTTGGCAATAAGACTTGCGCAGAACTGGGCGTTATCGTTCCTTTAAGTAGCTCGATGCCTACAGTATTTATCCTTCGTCTCAGACTAACCGCCATCTTGACGATCACAGTGCACCTAAGTTGTCAGCCGAGGTGTGACAGCACCACTTCACACCACTGCAGCCAGGTAACTGACAAGGGCGCTCGCCTACAAACAGCAGAGGGGTGCAGAGCACTACCGCACACTACCGTGGTCAGGCAGCGAATGTGATTTTGTTTATATTAGATATTTTCATTGTAGTGAATGGTAGCGTCATCCTGATCCACCTTTGAACTGTAGTGCCTATTCTTAGTCCATGATAATAACCCCGTGATAGTCGCCCAAATTAACGTATTGTTGTGCACTTTAAGGCACCTGAGTTCTTAGATTAAGTCTTGGATACGTTGTGTGTTGGCAGGCGGAAGCCACGCCTAGTTATATGCCAGATGAAGTATCCCGTTGTATAATACGTGATTGCTTGTGTATGTGTGTAATTCTGTGTGCTTGTTTTTGTCACATTGTTTATTTGTATAGTGTTTATTTTCCTGTGTTTTGACTTTATTATTTATTTATATAAGAATCTAGTTAGTGCCTGGTATCTCGTTGACATTTATTTTATGCACCCATAATTTTTTTTTTTTTTTTTTTTTTTTTTTTTTTTTTTTTTTTTTTTTTTTGTACCTGAGTTTTCAATAAAATAAACAATTCTTATTGTATAGGGGTTAATTTTGGGAAGAGCATGTACTTGTTTTTAACTGAGATTGTGATGTAGGTCATTAGTCTGATTATATACTGTGAAGGTTGTGAACCTTTGTCATATGTCAGTCACAGTATGTTAACTATACAAATCTGAAAGGTTTATATAATTTATATTTTATATAGTTTATATAGTTATAGTTTATGTTGTTTATATTATAGTAGTATGTTATATGGAAAATTTGGTGAATGTATATGGGTAACCTCTTTTATGTCCATTACAATGTGTTGTTAAAACTTGTTAGTGTATGTTGTGTAGGATTGAGGATCCTACTGTACCCATTTTATATCTTTATTTAATATTAAGCTGTAAAGTTTTTAAAATAAAATATAAAAAAAAAATATACAGTGTGTTGTGTGTGAGAGTGTATTACCACTGTAATATACGGTGTGTTGTGTGTGAGAGTGTATTACCACTGTAATATACGGTGTGTTGTGTGTGAGAGTGTATTACCACTGTAATATACGGTGTTTGTGAGTGAGAGTGTATTACCACTGTAATCTACGGTGTGTTGTGTGTGAGAGTGTATTACCACTGTAATATACGGTGTTTGTGTGTGAGAGTGTATTACCACTGTAATATACGGTGTTTGTGAGTGAGAGTGTATTACCACTGTAATCTACGGTTGTGTTGTGTGTGAGAGTGTATTTACCACTGTAATATACGGTGTGGTGTGTGTGAGAGTGTTATTACCACTGAAATACGGTGTGTTGTGTGTGAGAGTGTATACCACTGTAATATACGGTGTGTGTGTGTGAGAGTGATTACACTGTAATATACGGTGTGTTGTGTGTGAGAGTGTATTACCACTGTAATCTACGGTGTTGTGTGTGAGATGTGTATTACCACTGTAATATACGTGTTTGTGTGTGAGAGTGTATTACCACTGTAATATACGTGTTTTGTGAGTGAAGTTATTACCACTTTTTTAAAACTTTTTTTTTTTTTCCCCTGTAAATTTTTTTGGTTGTTTTTTGGGTTTTTTTTAAAAAAACGGGGGGGGTGGGTGGAGTGTATTAACCCCTGAATATCGGGTTTTGTGTG
>NC_069410.1:35350804-35394900 GCF_026875155.1 Cherax quadricarinatus
CTGCTGCTTTCCCATTATGGACGGCTTACTCTCAGTGGCCCTTATACACCCAACAATACCACAAAACCTCTTGTGACATACATAATGACTTATTTTATTCATTCTAGAGTATATTCCATGTTTCTATGTTATTAATATTGTTTATTATGTCATATTAGTTGAATTGTGATAGATAAATAAGCCCGTAGAGTTGATATTAGTGTCAAAAATATTCTCCAACAATAAACTCGCCTCCCCTCTCTCTGCCCCGTCTGCCATACACCAACAAAAGTCTTAAATAAAAGGCAAGTGTGATGTTAAATGTTCATTTATATATTTTGTTAGTGCTTTACATTTATTTGGCATTCTTTTTCTGCATGTAAATCTATATTTAAGCTAGGGAAGTGACCCCTGAAGTGACCTAGAGTCCTTATGGAGAGGGATTCCCCTTCCAAACAATAACCTCTCTTCCCTCTCTCCTTCTCCTTGTCATTCTTTTGTGTATGTAAATCTATCTTTAAGGTAAAAAAAAAATTGTTGTTGATACTTCTGGGTGTCTGGAACGAATTAATTGGATTTACATTATTTCTTATGGCGAAAATGGATTCGAAAATTGTCAATTTCGATAATAGTCACACTTCCAGGAACGGATTAATTACAAAAAACGAGGGACCACTGTAATAATTTCCTTTGAAGCTTGATGTAAGTGTGTCACCTGTCTTATCTCTTCACTCCACTGCTGACAATGATGAGCATCATCTTATCTCTCCTCTAATGACAGTGGTGACATTTGATGAGCATTGTCTTATCTCTCCGCTAATGACAGTGGTGACATCTGATGAGTGTCGTCTCATCTTATCTCTTTGCTAATGACAGTGGTGACATTTGATGAGCCTTTGCTTTATTTGTTTTTACTCTTACACAAACATGTAAGTATCTGTCTACCTGTCTATTTATCTGTCTCAAAGAGTTGCTCATGAACCATCTGGTATTACACACAACCACTATCTACAAGCACAGTACATATAGCACTATCTGGATTTTTTGGGTTATCCTAGGTAATTTACACTATGTAGAATTGTATTTACGTATGTGTTCCTGTGAGATAGAGACAGATAGATACAGACAAACAGACAGAGATAGAGACAGTCAATCAGCCAGCCTGCCAAAATTACAGTCCAGACTTGTTTCTTTTTATTTAGGGGATAGGTTATAGGACATTCTGGCAAGATGACACTTTCCTCTTAAAAGGGGAGTGTTAATACGACATGACATCAGTGAATCCTTGGTGTTTGCTGCGCTGTTTGCTCTAGCTGGTGCTCAGTTGAACTGTTGCTCCCACAAGGTACTAAATGGTCCTAGATTTTTTAATACAGAGCACACCGAGGGTTAAGACCCATTCTATGATGACCAGACATCTTAGGCCAATCGTGCCAAATTTGGAGGCAGGAAAATTAAAATGTAGATCTACGTGTGGAGCGCTAGCAGTAAGAATGTAGATCTATGTTTGGTCAGAAGTTAACACAACGCAGCCCTGATAAATGGAACTGAGGAGGATTGGGATGGATAGCACCAGTGAGTAAAACTTTTTGTCTCGCCAGGATGGGAGTTAGAAGTGTAATAGGTGAAGCCGGACTGTGAAGGGAGGCTGTGAAAGGGGGTGCAAAGTAAGGGGGATAAGTGAGGAGTGTAGAGAGTTTGTGAAGGAAGTTATCAGGAAGTTATCTGTGGGAATTGCTAGAGTAGCTACTAGGCCATTGCTAGGGGACTGGAAGAAAAGAAAAAAAAAAAGGATTTTTTTTTTATTGTTGTGTATGATAAAAAGAATGAAAAGTGAAAATGGCAGGCACTAGAGAGGTACAGGCTGCCATAATTACGTTAATCTTTATCCTGCATTTCTCTGAAGTAGGAAATCAGTCGTGGGGACTGGAAAAGGCAAATGGGGGTCATACCCTGGACAGTGAATACACAACAGTTGCCATCCTACCAGAAACAAATGCCACTATCACAGCAAGGTATGGCAACACTGCACACCCAAACAAAAGTGGCACACAGTTCTTATAGTGGTGCTGTTAAGTGGCGATATCCAAACTAATCCAGGACCTCAAACTATTGTGCAGGAACAAAACAGCCAGATAAGTGATGGTAATAATGTTGGTCTAGTAGCTAGGAATGATAACCTTAACTCTATATGTAATGCATACATAGGTCAATGGGAGTCAATACAGCCATTCTTATCTCAAACACCACCACACACATATGTATTCACTGTACTAAGGTCTGAAAGAAGAACAGTAAATACACTATGTAAAATGTGTAAGGGGTGGGTGTATAATTGATGTGTTCGATTATGGTAATGGTACCATAATTCATTTTGTTTGTAACAAATGCACTTTGGCACAGTTACCCTATAGCAGTGACAAATTTGATTTACCTAATTATAATACAAATGACCCTTTGCCATATATTGATGATTATAATTGTTTTATGAAAACAGGCCTTCACTTTATTCATGTCAATGCAAGATAATTTTTTCCAAAATTGGTAGAGATTAGGATTCTAACCAATAGAACTAGGGTGGCAGTTATATCCATCTCTGAATCCTGGTTGGATGATACGTTGACTGATGAGTTCGTCAAAATAAAAGGTTACAATATAAAATGCTTAGACAGGAAAAGAAAAAGGTGGTGGGGTATGTGTCTACAAAAGAAATGACTTAGCTTACAACCCGAGACCTGATTTAAATGACAAAAGACTGGAGATTCTATGGTTTGAAGTGCTGCTTCCCAAAACAAAATCCATCTTAGTAGGAACTAGTTACTGCCTTTCCACCCATGATCAGCTCTTAGAAGACTTTTCCAGAGTCTTGTCCAGACTTGAGAACAATTGCAAAACAGTAATACTGGGTGACTTCAATATGTTTTCAACAGCAAAATAATGAGCTATGCAAAAGGTATAAGCAAATTCTAGGTTTAAATAGTTACACTCAACTAATTAATACACCAACCCAGATCACACAGTTCTCAGCCACCCTAATTGACCACATGCTTTGTAACTACTCTGAGAACATTACTCAGTCAGGCATCATTACCACAGGTCTTAGTGATCATTTCATCATTTACTGTACCAGGAAAATCACTAGGGAAAAGATAGGCCTACACAGGACAATAACAATGAGGTCAACTAGAAACTACAGTAAAGAAACACTGGTAAATATGCTACACAATTGTGACTGGACAGTGACAAGTTGATGCCTGGGAAAAATTCAAAACAATGTTCACTGCCATCCTTAACAATATTGCACCAGTTAAAGAGGTTAGGATTAAATGGAGAACCGAACTCTGGATGACTACCGAGATTAGATAATATGAAATTCAGAGACCAGTTACTAAAAAGATTTAGGGCAGACAGACAGGTAATTATTGCAGCACTAAATGAATTTCAAAGGGTGAGGAACAGAGTGCAGAGACTTATAAAATGAGCAAAGGCAAGGCACTATTGCTCAAAAACTGAAGAGTACAAGAATAACCCAAGAAAGCTCTGGCAACAACTAAAACAGTTGGGGTATAGCCATAAACCAGTAGATAGATCTAACATAGTACTAAACATCGATGACGAGGTATGCCACAAGACAACTAAAGTAGCAAATTGTTTTAATTCCTACTACACATCTGTCACCTCAACCCTAATAAGTAAACTACTGGTTGCATCAAATGCCTTTAACATAGACTCTGGTAAGTTTAAAACATACTAAACCAATAAAAGGATAGCTCCAAACAGTTGTCAACTAGTAAGTGTACAGTGGACCACTCGGTTATTGGCCATAATCCGTTCCAGAAGGCTGGCCTAGAACCAAAATGGCCAATAACCGAAATAATTATTCCAATAAGAATTAATGTAAATATAATTAATCTGTACTAGACACCCAAAAATATTCACAAAAAATAAATTTTTTTTAGAGATTAATTATAGTTTTACATACACAAAACAATGAGAACTAAATAAAATAAATACATGAACAATTAAATCAGTATTACATATCTTTATTGAAGACTGTTGTTGGCTTATGGAAGATAGGGAGGAGAGTTGTTTGGAAGGAGAATCCCCCTCCATAAGGACTTCAGGTATCAAAGCCCTATCTGGGATTACTTCCCTTCTTTGTCTTTTAATTCCAGTAGGACCAGCTTGAGAGTCACTGGACCCCTGTCGCACAAAACATCTGTCCAGAGATCTCAGTTTCTGGTGTCTCTAAGATTTCCCTGAAGTGGGACTAGGTTCTGTCACTGAATCTGTTGCAGATGTAGCTTGTTTCAGCCAGGTCTGGGTGATATTTCTCAGCAAAAGCTTGCACCCTAGTCCACACTGCACAAATCTCCTTAATCACTCCCTCTTCCTCCTCCTCTGAAGCAAGTTCCTGAGCTATGGTCTGTTGCTGTTCCAGAAGAAGCTCTAGCAGCTCTTCAGTGGTTAACTCTTCCCTGTGGTCCTCCACAAACTCTTCCACATCCTCACCACTAACCTTCAACCCCATGGACTTGCCCAGAGATACAATGGATTCCACAATAGGCATAGGGTCCTCAGGGTCAGCCCCAAACCCTTCAGAATCTCTCTCTCTTGGGCACATTTTGGCCACAATTTTCTCCAAGCAGAGTTCAAAGTCCTGGAAGTCACTCCATCCCAAGCCTTACCTATAAGGCTTATGCAATGGAGGATATTGAAGTGATTCCTCCAGAACTCTCTTAGGGTCAACTCAGTGTCCGAGGTCATTTCAAAGCACCTTTGAAATGCTGCTTTGGTGTAGTTTTTTGAAGTTAGAAATGACTTGCTGGTCCATGGGCTGAATGAGAGAAGTGGTGTTAGGAGGCGAGAACTTCACTGTGATGAAATGGAATTCCATAGACAATAGGTCTACCAAGTTTGGAGGAAGAGCAGGAGCACTGTCCAGTACCAGGAGGCACTTGAGTGGCAATTTATGTTCCAGGAGGTATTTTTTTTCACATTAGGGCCAAACACATCATTCACTCTTTGAAAATTTGCCTTGTGACCCATGCATTATTGTTAGCCCTCCACATCACACACAATTTACTCTTGAAAACATTGCATTTCTTCAACACTGGGATTTTCAGAGTGATACACCAGTAAAGGCTTCACTTTGAAATCCCCAGTAGCGCTAGCACAGAACAAGAGTAAACCTGTCTTTCATTGACTTGTGTCCAGGCAGGGCCTTTTCCTCCTGCGTAATGTAGGCCTGTTTCATCACAACTGACACTTGTTGGGGAGGAATCCTTTAGCTTCTATGTACCCCTTTAAATCTTGCACAAATTTTTCAGCTGCACATTTATCAGAACTTGTAGCCTCTCCATGCCTTACCACACTGAATATGCCACTATGCTTCTTAAATACCACTGCCTCAACTGCTGCCTCAGCCACTGCCTCAACTGCTGCCTCAGCCACTGCCTCAACTGCTGCCTCAGCCACTGCCTCAACTGCTGCCTCAGCCACTGCCTCAACTGCTGCCTCAACTGCTGCCTCGCCCACTGCCTCGCCCACTGCCTCAACCGCTGCCTTGCCCATTGCCTCGACCGCTGCCTTGCCCACTGCCTCAACTGCTGCCTCGCCCACTGCCTCAACCGCTGCCTCGCCCACTGCCTCAACCGCTGCCTTGCCCAATGCCTCAACCGCTGCCTCGCCCACTGCCTCAACTGCTGCCTCATCCACTGCCTCAACCACTGCCTCGCCCACTGCCTCACCCGCTGCTCACCCACTGCCCCAATTGCTGCCTCTACCATTGCCTCTACCATTGCCTCAACTGCTGCCTCTACCATTGCCTCAACCGCTGCCTCTACCATTGCCTCAACCGCTGCCTCTACCATTGCCTCACCCTCTGCCTCAACCGCTGCCTCAACCACTGCCTCTAAACCACTCCAGTCACACTCAATCTACAAGCACCAAACACAATGAATTATTGTGAAATGTTTGGAAGAGCATGGAGACTAATGCTCACTCCAGCATAAACAAAGTCACACTGATGATGTGTCAACCACTCCTCGTATTTTTGTACAATTTCCTTCTTCAATTCTATCATATTTATTATTATTATTATTATTATTATTATTATTATTATTATTATTACTGTTGTTATTATTAGTAGTAGCAAAAATGTTTGATTCTTTTCTGTGTTCAAGAGTAAACACGATGTCACCGTCAATACCTGTCCGAATAGCCATTCCAATATGCAGCCATGAATGGGTTTCCATTATTTATACTGTAGTTTAATAGCAAATAATGAACAAACAAAACACTCACCACACAGTGGTGGGAGGGCTGGCTGCCAGTTGCAGGGGTCAGAGGGACGGTAGTAGGGACTCGCAGGTGGGAGGGAAACTTAAATATGATTTGGCGGCTGGGAATTTGGTGGTTGGGAATTCGCGAATGTGTGAAGCCCGTGAAAGTTGAAAACGCGAATGTTGAGGGAGACCTGTATATACAATTTTATTTATACACATTCACCTGAGTTTTCTTTGATTTTATCTTAATAGTTCTTGTTTTTATTACTTTCCTTTTATATCCATGGGGAAGTGGAATAAGAATCTTTGCTCCGTAAGCCATGCGTGTTGTAAAAGACAACTAAAATGGAGGGAACAAGGGCTATAACCCCTTTTTTTCCGTACACTTACTAAAAAAAGAAAACCAAAGGGGGGTTTTTGAATGTGCGTGAATTTTTGTGCGAATGAAAAAAAGATTGTGGATGCTAAAATAGAAGAACTGGAGTCCGCTTTAAGCAAAACAAAGTAAAGGGAGGGGGAGATTTCAGTCAGAGAAGAAAAGGGGAATAGGTCAGGGTTCAAATAGTTAGGCTAAAAAAGATAATAATGCTAAGGAAAACTAGGGCAGGAAAAAGGGAGTAAAAATGTTTTAATTAAAGGGTTATTGGAGTAAAAAAAGGTTTTGGATTGAAAAGGGGTTTACGGTAACATATATGCACCTGGAAGAGAGAATGTAAAGGATAAGAGAGGTTTTTAAAAAATGAGTGCAGGGGGAGTTTTGAACCAAGTGAAGATTTTGGGGTTTTGGGGATTTCAATGCTAAAGTGGATAAATTTGGGGTGCCAGGGTAAATAAAATGGAGAGCCTTTAACCCTTTTTGAGTTTTCGTCGTACTAGTACGTCTTAACGCGTAGGGGTTTTTGACGTACTAGTAGCAAAATTTCTGGGGGCCTCAAATCTCGCCCAAAAAGGCGGTAGCCTGGGTTGAAGAAGGGGTCTGCGGGGTATTGCGCGGTAAAAAAAAAATCGGGGCCCAGGGGTGCATTGGGGGAATGCCCTTTTGTAAACAATGTCCACCACCTCGCTGAAGAAGCTCCCACTCCTGGGCAAATTTGGGGACACTTTTGTTCCCCAGTGCAGTTCAAAATTTGAGGGTCCCATGAAGATATTTCGGTTTTAGTGAGGTTTTGACCGAAACTAAGCCCATAATCGGTAATAGTGAAGAAAACCCAACGACCCTCAGCCTCCACCTCGGGTGCGGGGCCCCTCGGTTTTTCACGTTCAGTTGTTCCAAAACCCCAAAGGAAACTTCTTTTTCCCCAAAATCCCAACTCAGATAACTGGGGATGTATGATATGAATATGAACTACAAGCCTTAAAACTATTCCATATGAATAAAGTCAATTTCCCCAGTGAAGGCGTAAAAATACACGATATATGCGCCTGGAAGGGCCATATGAAAACCCCAAGGGGGAAGGAGGTATCTCGAGACATCCCGGGGCTTAAAAAAAGGAAAACAGGAAAATGACGAAGATACGTTCAATTGGGGAAGAAAATGTGCGTGGGTAGTGGTCCGGGCGGTGGGGCCCAGCAGTGGGCCATGCTGCCACCCACGCTGCCAGCCACCCGCTGCCTCAGCTGATCTGAACAAAGGGCCACCACCCCCCCTCCCCCACCACACCAGCCCCACAACCCAACCCCACAACACAACCTCCACAACCACAACCACCTGTCATTGCCAGTACCCCCAGCAGACCGCACTGGGAGGCAGGAAGCTGTCAATTTTGTTCCAAATCCCCACCATTTGATGCACCAAAGTGGGAAAACGCCATCTTTGCACTTTGGGGGCAATGCCACTGAATGGAATGTTTCGAGTTATTTTTTACAAACCCGATGAAAAGTATTGTCATGGAAAGCAACACAACACGGTACACCATGGCAAACACAAACTTTCACCAAAACACTCTACACCCAAAGGGAAAGGGGGCAACGTGGCTGAGAGTATCTTTTCTTTTCCACAATAATCTTATGCCACATGTGTATAAGCACAAAGTGAAATCATACGGGCAACAGACCCCTATTACAACACCAGGTTTCGTGATATAAGCCAGGAATCGATTTGGCTAATGTTACTATGCTTCATTCTCAGATAAAAACCCGCCTGAAGAACTGACAGGTTATATAAGATTAGGAATGGTTTGTGATCTGAAACAGAAATTCAGTACTCATTTTTTTTCCCTTTAGAAAATTGTAATTTACAGTCTTTGATTTTGTTCAAAGGAAAACTCTCTTTTCAAACAGTACAAAAAAGCAAAAGGGAAAAGCTTTGGTATAAAGTTTTTGGCTTTTGGAATTTTTACAGTGGTCTGGGATTGGGTATTATTGTGACACTGAAGTTTTACATTGCAAAAAAACCCGGAAATTATTGGGGACTCAGGCGATGGGTTCAAACAATGATAGAAACCCTCCTTGGTAAGGGGGGATATATTATAACGATAACTGGTACACAAGCCCCTCACTCAGTGATTTTTTGCGAGTGAACATGACAGAGTGTGTGCACAGTGCGGCAAATCGAAAACATAGCCCAGGTTTGATGCTGGGACCGCAAGGTGAGGGGCAGGCTTTGCTGCCAATGACATCATGGCATTTCGGGGGCATGACAAACGAGATTCACACTGTTGTCACAAATTTACCCTAATAAATGCAGAAGGCAGGCGCTAGAGGAGAAAAGAACCCATTTAAACCGCACTGTGATTGATTTCACCCCCAACATGCGTTCGTGGACAAAATTTACATGCAGATTGGGTTTGCATTTTGGTTTCCCAAAATTATAAGTGGTACACAAACGTTTTTCCATCTTTTGGACATTTCCAGCCAAGCTTATAATAGTATAAGATGAGCACCAAAACAAACCCAGACGGCGAATTCTTTTGCTGTCATCAGACAAATAGTATTCAAGTACCAAGGAAAGCACCTGCAATTTACCGCCCACCAAATTTTCAAAAAACTACCTGCTCGCTGAAGCATGGGGACACTTCCCGGGAAAACTGTCTGCTCTGCTTTTAAGAAAAAAACTCAGAAGGTGTTCGTCGTTCCATACCAAAAAAAGCCCACGACAACGCAGAACACTCTTTATGTGTGAGGAGTCAAAACTCCACTGTGCATGACACCATTTTTTCAAAGATTTTCCCACGGCTGCAGAACTTCTAAAACCCTGTCCTGTGATTTGTATATGTGTAAAAAATTTTAGAAAAATATAATAAAAAAAACATTTCATTTTGTTTGTTTGGTAAATTTTTTTCGAAAACAAAAAAAGGAAACCCGTGTTTATCCCCTTATTGGTAGTTTAAAAAAGAAATAACTTACAAAATACGATCATT
Organism: Cherax quadricarinatus; assembly: GCF_026875155.1. Lineage (NCBI taxonomy): Eukaryota > Metazoa > Arthropoda > Malacostraca > Decapoda > Parastacidae > Cherax > Cherax quadricarinatus. The sequence goes on from NC_069410.1 coordinate 35,360,430, forward strand.
TGGGCCTCAGAGGCCAAAAAATTACTCAAAAAAAAAAAAATTGGGAAAAAAAATTGAAAATAGTCATCCAAAAGTAAATAGAAAAAAAACCCGGGTGAGGGCAGCGGTGAGTTCCCATTTTTGGTTAAATTTTTGCAAATCCACACCTCCAATCTCGGAAATTATTAAAGTTAAAATTTTTTGGGTTTAGCCTATAATTTTAGAAAAAAAAAAATTTTCCTTTTTTTCATAAAAAAAAAAATTTTTTTTTTTTTTTGGAAATTTGGCCGACCCTGAAACCCAGTTTGGGAAGGGCCGTAAAACCCTAAAAGGGGAAATTTTTGAGCTTTTTGGGGTAAAAAAAGGGTATGGTAAAGGGTAAAAACATTTTTTAATAAAAAAAGAGGATAGTAAGGCTCAAGTTAGATTTTGGAAAGAGGGAAATTTTTTCCCAGAAAAAAAAAAGGGCCTTTAGACAAGGATGTTGATTTTCCCCCGGGGTTTTTAATATTTTTTAAAAGGGGGTTTAAGAAAGTTGGGGGGGGGGGCGGGATTAAAAATAAAGAAAAAAAGGGGGGGAAAGTTCCCTTTGCGAGAATTGCTTTTGGAGATTCAAAGGAAGTTCGAGGGTGAAAAAAGGTAGGGTTGGCGTTTAAAAATTACAAAAAGAATTTTTGAGGAAAAAAAAAATGAAAGTTGGATACAAGGGGGGAAAATTGGGGGGGAGAATTTCCTTTGGGGATGGACTGTAGGTGGAGAAAGTGGAAACATAATTTTGAAAAGGGAAAAGGGGGGGAATTTAAAGCTTAAAAAAAGAACTTTTTTGGAGGAAAAAGGGGGAAATTAGGATTTTGTTAAAATTTTAATTGGGGGAAGCAGGGGTTTGTTTCAGCAAGAACGGGGCATAGAAATTTAGGGAATTTGGGTTGTTTAATCAAAATTTGTTTGTTTTGGGAATGCGGGAAAAAATTTTGCCCCAAAAGAAGGTTTTATTTGGAATGAAAAAGAAGGGAAAAAAATGCCCAAAAAAAAAAATTTTATGAAGGAAGCGGGGGGGTCGCCTGGGAAATTTTGGGGGGGGGAAAGGATTTTGGGGGGGTTTTTGGAAAACTTAAGGAGGGTAGGGGTTGAAAAATAATGGAGAAAAAGGGTTTTTTAAATTAAAACCTGTTGGAGTTGGAAAAAAAACTTTTTGGGGGGGGGTTCGGGAACCCCCCAAGGTTAGAGGGAAAAACTGTGCTTTAAAAAGGGGGGGTTTTTTATTAAAAAATTTTAAAAAATTAGCCCCTTTTCTGGAAAACATTTGGGGGTTTGGGTTTTTTCTTTTTGGGCCCAAACCCTTTTTGGGGGAATGGCCCATTTTAAAAAAAAAAAATAAAAAGGTGTTTAAAGAAAACCCAGGTTGTATTTTTATTAAAATTGGTGGAAAAAGTTGGGGTATTTCAGGATGTACTGTTTAAGGGGAAACTGATATATCGATCATTAGAGTAAGGTAGATGGGGCAAAAGGAAAAGGCAACAACAAATAAAGAAGGGGAAAATGTTAAAACTAAGGGGGGAAGAAGCGGGAGTGTAAGCAACTATTGGCAGAAAGGTGGGGTAGTGCAATAGGGGGGGATTGAAGAGGGGGAATAGTTTTACAAATGCAGTATAGAATGTGGGGCAGAAATTTTGTGGAAAAGGAGGGTTTTGGGGCAGGAGGTAAGATGATGATTTGGGGGAATGATGAAGTAAAGGGGGTGATAAAAGAAAAAAGGGAGCTTAGCAGGTTTTTTCAAAGCAGAATGTTATAAGAAGAGCAAGTATAGGAAGGGAAAAGAAAGGTTTAAGAGAGTGGGGAAGAGGTAAAAGGGGCAGATGTAGTGGAGAAGCACTGTCAAAAAATTTTTATGAAAAAAAAAAAAAATTTGGATGAGATAAACAAGAAAGCCTAGGAAATGAAAAGGGTTTGTCAGTTAAAAACAGAGTAGGGGAGTTATAGATAGAATGGAGATTGGGGGGATGGCGGGAAAAATTTTTTAGGAACTTTTTAAAGTGACAAAGAAAGGGAGGCGCAATTTTATGCACTGGCCCGGGAGGTTTCCTTCTTTTAAAGGGGTGAAGAAGCAGGGTGTAGCGTGGGGGGGGGTGCACGGGGGTTAAAGTAGAAAGAAAGGGGTAAAGCACTGGAAATGACGGGGCAGCAGAAATGTTAAAAGCGGGGGGATATATGTTGGGGGTGCTATTTTTGTTTAATAAATGTATGAAAGAGGGGAAAGTACCTCGGGATTGGTAGAGAGCACGTATAATTCCTTTATATCAAGGGAAGAGGACAAAAGAGATTGTAAAAATTATAGAGGAATAAGTTTACCGAGTATACCAGGAAAAGTGTATGGTAGGGTTGTTATTGAAAGAATTAGAGGCAAGACAGACTGTAGGATTGCGGATAAGCAAGGAGGTTTTAGAGTGGGTAGAGGATGTGTAGATCAAATGTTTACATTGAAGCATGTATGTGATCAGTATTTAGATAAAGGTAGGGAAATTTTCATTGCATTTATGGATTTAGAAAAGACATATGATAGTGGATAGGGGAGCAATGTGGCAGATGCTGCAAGTATATGGAATAGGTAGTAAGTTACTAAATGCTGTAAAGGGTTTTTATGAGGATAGTGAGGCTCAGGTTAGGGTGTATAGAAGAGAGGGAGACTACTTCCCGGTAAAAGTAGGTCTTAGACAGGGATGTGTAATGTCACCATGATTGTTTAATATATTTATAGATGGGGATGTAAAAGAAGTAAATGCTAGGGTGTTCGGGAGAGGGGTGGGATTAAATTATGGGGAATCAAATACAAAATGGGAATTGACACAGTTACTTTTTGCTGATGATACTGTGCTTATGGGAGATTCTAAAGAAAAGTTGGAAAGGTTAGTGGACGAGTTTGGGAGTGTGTGTAAAAGTAGGAAGTTGAAAGTGAACATAGATAATAGTAAGGTGATGAGGGTATCAAATTATTTAGATAAAGAAAAATTGGATATCACATGGGAGAAAGGGAGTATGGAAGAAGTGAATGTTTTCAGATATTTGGGAGATGACTTGTCAGGGGATGAGTTTATGAAGGATGAGGTTAACCATAGAATTGATGAAGGAAAAAGGTGAGTGGTGCATTGAAGTATCTGTGGAGACAAAAAAATGTTTTCCATGGAGGCAAAGAAGGGAATGTACGAAAGTATAGTGGTACCAACACTCTTATATGGGTGTGAAGCTTGGGTTGCAAGTGCTGCAGCTACGAGGGTGCTGGAGGCAGTGGAGATGTCCTGTCTAAGGGCAATGTGTGGTGTAAATATTATGCAGAGAATTTGGAGTGTGGAAATTAGGAGAAGGTGTGGAGTTAAAAGTATTAGTCAGAGGGCTGCAGAGGGGTTGTTGAGGTGGTTTGGTCATTTAGAAAGAATGGATCGAAGTATAATGACATGGAGGGCATATAAATCTGTAGGGGAAGGAAGGCGGGGTAGGGGTTGTCCTCAAAAATGTTGGAGGGAATGGGTAAAGGAGGCTTCATGGGCGAGGGGCTTGGATTTCCAGCAAGCATGTGTGAGTGTGTTTGATAGGAGTGAATGGAGACGAATGGTATTTGGGACCTGACCAGCTGTTGGAGTGTGAGCAGGGTAATATTTAGTGACGAGATTTAGGGAAACCAGTTATTTTTATATAGCCTGACTTGAGTACTGGAAACGGGAAGTACAATTGCCTGCACTTTAACCCGTAAATGGTCCAAACGTATATATATACGTTTTTATCGCTAGTGCCCCAAACGTATATATACGTTTTATGTGTCCTACATTTAACATTGCCACGATAAGCCTGAGTCGCCTAGACATGTGAGAATGGGTGTGAGCACTCACTGTGCACCATATTAAAATAACTGGGGATGCCTGGGCACCAAATGGTCTTTTTTCCTATTAAAAAACAACAATTTTTTTTTCTCAAAAAAGTTGGGGCAGTACAGTAGTGAACATATATACAGTGGGCCCCCGCATAACGATATTAATCCGTTCCTGAGAGCTCACTGTTATGCGAAATTATCATTATGCGAATGAATTTTCCCCATAAGAAATAATGGAAATCAAATTAATCCGTGCAAGACACCCCAAAGTATGAAAAAAAAAAAATTTTACCACATGAAATATTAATTTTAATACACACAAACTGAAAAAGACATGCACAGTTACATGACACTTACCTTTATTGAAGATCTGGTGATGACTGATGGGATGGGAGGAGGAGAGAGTCTTAGTGTTTTAGAAGGGGAATCCCTTCCATTAAGACTTGAGGTGTCAAGTCCTTTTTCTGGGGTTACTTCCCTTCTTCTTTTAATGCCACTAGGACCAGCTTCAGAGTCACTGGACTTCTGTCGCACAACATATCTGTCCATAGTGGCCTGTACCTCTCGTTCCTTTATGACTTTCCTAAAGTGTTTCACAACAGTGTCAGTGTAATAGTCACCAGCACGGCTTGCAATAGCTGTGTTAGGGTGATTGTCATCAAAAAAGGTTTGCACTTTAAGCCACATTCCACACATTTCCTTAATCTTTGAAGTAGGCAACTTATTCAATTTCTCTCTCCCCTCCTCCGAAGCAGTTTCCTCAGGTCTGGCCTCTTTCTGTTGAAGTTTATCTAGCAGCTCATCAGTGGTTAGTTCTTCATTGTCTTCCTCCACCAACTCTTCCACATCATCCCCACTAACATCCAACCCCAAAGACTTTCCCAATGCCACAATGGATTCCTCAACTGGCATAGGATTCCCAGGGTTAGCCTCAAACCCTTCAAATCCCTTTGGTCTACACATTCTGGCCACAGTTTTCTTCCAAGCAGAGTTCAAGGTCCTCTTAGTCACTCCCTCCCAAGCCTTACCTATAAGGTTTACACAATTGAGGATATTAAAGTGCTCTCTCCAAAACTCTCTTAGTCAATTGAGTTTCTGAGGTCACTACAAAGCACCTTTCAAACAGAGCTTTTGTGTACAGTTTTTTGAAGTTTGCAATAACCTGCTGGTCCATGGGCTGCAGGAGAGGAGTGGTATTAGGAGGCAAAAACTTCACCTTAATGAAGCTCATGTCCCCATAAAGTTTGCTCTGCCACGTCTGTAGGATGACCAGGGGCATTGTCTAACACCAGGAGGCACTTAAGGTCTAATTTCTTTTCAGTTAGGTAATCTTTCACATTGGGGGCAAATGCTTGGTGTAACCAGTCATAGAAAAAGTCCCTAGTGACCCATGCCTTACTGTTTGCCCTCCACAGCACACACAAATTAGCCTTGAGGATATTCTTTTGCCTGAACGCTCTGGGAGTTTCTGAGTGATACACTAATAAAGGCTTCACTTTGCAATCACCACTAGCATTGGAACACATCAACAGAGTAAGCCTGTCTTTCATAGGCTTATGTCCTGGGAGTGCCTTTTCCTCCTGAGTAATGTAGGTCCTGCTTGGCATTTTCTTCCAAAACAGGCCTGTTTCATCACAATTAAACACTTGTTCAGGTTTCAGTCCTTCACTGTCTATGTACTCCTTGAATTCCTGCACATATTTTTCAGCTGCTTTGTGGTCCGGACTGGCAGCCTCACCATGCCTTATCACACTATGTATGCCACTACGCTTCTTAAATCTCTCAAACCAACCTTTGCTGGCCTTAAATTCACTCACATCATCACTAGTTGCAGGCATTTTTTTAATTAAATCCTCATGCAACTTCCTAGCCTTTTCACTTATGATCACTTGAGAGATGCTATCTCCTGCTATCTGTTTTTCATTTATCCACACCAATAAGAGCCTCTCTGTCAGCATAGTTGCTGATCCCTGTGTTATATAGCATAGCATATTAGTATCATCCATGTGCTTTAGATATGAGATCCCTTGTAGGCCTGTGACTTTGTGTGACGTCACGGGATGCGCATGTGTAGGCTCGTACCTCTGCCTCCCTCTAAGTCGGCGTAGACCTACAGGCGAAGACAGGCAGAGGCTTGGCTCCACATTCATCATCACAGTCTGACAATATATATGTTACCATCCAACAAGTGTGTCTACCTTCAACCCTCGATATCTCCATTTAAGAACCCCTACGATATCTCAACATCTTCCATCACTTGCGATCTCTGTTTCGAAAACACAGTTGAACCTTTGGCAAGAACAGCTTCCTTGATTGCCGTTTTGTTGGACACAATAGTAGCGATGGTTGATTGGGGTTTACTATACAACCTGGCCAGCTCGGAGACACGCACTCCACTTTCATACTTAGCAATGATCTCTTTCTTCATCTCTATAGTAATTCTCACCCTTATTCCTGTAGGGTTGGCACTAGAAGCTTTCTTGGAGCCCATGGTCACTTATTTTTTGCAGATAAAATCACCAAACACTAATAATACGGAATGAGTTCTCGATTGTATGCTTGGATGTTATGCGGAGGCTGGCTGGTAAACATGCCACTTGGCATATTTTTTGAGAAGGTAAATAAACAAAAAAAAAAAATTCTGCTCAGTACTTACTGAGATACAGGTGCCTAAAGTTTGTCCAAAATACCTTTGGCGGCAACATCGACGATTTCCACATACGTCATATTACTTAGCAGTTTTGCTGTAAATTTTTTTCTTTTCTTTTTACAATTTTTGTCTTTTCCTACTAACATTTGGGCACTGAGACAGACCAATACTGTATACTAAATGTAATATAATATATAAACTCACTGTATTTGAACACAATTAAACCCGCACTACATTATTTCATATTATGTTACCACTGTTTTTATCACAATAAACAGTGCACAAATCTTGTATAATACTAATGTTCTAATCAATATTTACAATATTTACAATTCACTGCCAGGTTTTAGAACTGCTGAGCTTGTGGGACCTCCTTGAAACAAGGCACCATGCACAGAGTACCTTACATTCCTCACACATAAACCGAGTGTCTTTGCATCTTTGTTGCCTGTCAACTTTGTTTGTGCACGCTACGGAGCGAGACCGATGCATCTCTTCTGAGCAAATTTTCTTCTGAGTTGGAGGAAAGCTGTAATTTATGAAATGATCACCTTCCTCCTCAAAAGCTTGGTATATCCTGAGAAGTTTTCAAGGACCTTGTTGTATAGAGCAGTGTTACCTGGTACTTCATTATGAGTTTGTCTGACAAACAAGATCAAACAAAATTCACCATAACGGTGGTCGTATGTCCCAGTCTCTCATGTTGGTGTACACATTATTATATACATTGAGCATTGAAATGTCCATGAGATGGCAGCAAAATTATACATGTTCACCACTTGTAACTTTTTAACGAACGATCCAATCAACAAAGCCAATCTGCCATGTCACATTTGTCAACCAAGCACATGTTTTTTGTGTATAATTCAATCACTGGCACTGGTTTTTGAATACATTCATTAGTCACTTGATCCAACTTTGCCACTGATTACTTCTTGCATTTCATTTATTATCTGAATTGTTGTCAACATGGGACATCTTCTTTGTCATGGCCGACCGAGTAATGCCATGAAGTCATTGGCAAGTCTAAACAACCTGCATGTCCATTCACCACGAGCACCTTCGGTTGAGCCTGGGCATATGTTTACGATTAGAACACACTGTGGCCAACAACACATCTGTCTTGCTCACACAATCTCGCACGAAATCACTGAGTAATGGCTTGTGCACACCAAGTTATCTGGTATAAATGTATTCCCTTACCAAATAAGGTGCCATGCATGCTTCTCCACTACGTCCACCTGAGATCCCCGAAACATCTTGGTATCTTTCAACTCTACTTTTACTCCCCGTGTATACAACAATATCCAATACCCGGCCACTGTCCAATCCACATAGTTTGAGTACAGCGCTGCAGTTTCATATTCCCGCAAGCGTTTCCTCTTGCTCACGTATATACTGCTTGAATGACAGCCTACCTTTGAACAAATAATCAAAAGACTCGTCAATTTACAAGATTTCTTGAATGGATAAAAATATATGCTGAACTTTTGGGGGTTGAGATACATAAAAACTTTTCTAATCTTGTATAACCTGTCACTTCTTCGGGCCTGGTTTTGTAGAGAATGCAACATACGTAACGTAAGATAAACCTGTTCCTGGAGTTTTTCACTGAAGACCCGGGGTAGAAATTGCCGACTGTGGACCGTATGATTTTATATTATGCTTTTTAGACAGGGGGCAAAGCATTTTTGTTCAAAAAGCAAATACATTTCTGCAACATCCCCTTTTCCATGGTGTCCCTTGACTGTGGTAAATTTTTATCATATTTGCCATGGTGTATCAAAATACTTATTCTTTCCCTGACAATGGTTTTCATCAATGGTGGTCAAAGAATAATGAAAGAATTCCTTTTATTTGCAGTTTTTCCCAAAGGGGACAATTTGGGTAAAAATTTCCATTTTTCAGAGTCATCAAAGTGGTGGGGGGTTGGGAACAAATTGGGATTTTGCTGCCCAAACCCACATACGGGCTGGTGGGCCTGATTCTCCGCTTTTTCCCTTTAACTGCGGAGTCAGCAGCGGGGTCCCAGCCCGGGCTGGGAGTCATGAGGGTGTGGGACTACCACCACTACCACCATCTAGTGTGCCTTGGTCTATTCCATGCCAAATGTAGCCACATCATCCTCACTATCACTATCTATACCCCGGTGTAGGGGCCCCAAAGGGGTACTCTGGGATTACTCCTCCCCCGGGGACAGCATAGGGTACACTCCCGGCGCATGCGCGGCCCCTACTACCGACCTTCCTGTGAATATATTTCTCACTTCACAAAATCGAATGAGTCAAGACAATAAAATCACAATCCACATCACTATCATCAGAGGCCTGGCCATGCAAAAATAATAGTTTTCTCTTGCGTTGAGGTACAACCGACCCTGACTGACGAGTGCCCACACCAGAGGTAGAAGGTTGAGGATCGTCAGGGTTTTCTGCACTATTATCGATATCCTGGTCATTCCTTTCGGTCACTAACTGATCAAAGCCAAAGAATTCGTCTTCATTTCCACTTCCATCACTGTCAGAACTATCAGATAGGAACAGGAGAGTCCCAATTTTCCTTGGAGTGAGAGCTGCCTTGCGACGAGGCATGAACAAGGGTAACTGAGCCGGCATTCCCACAATGCTATGCGGGCGCCTAGATTTTTTGTTTATGGCGCACACCCACAATGCAGACCCATTTTCTCATATGTAGGCCTATGAGCGTTTTCGAGCTAAATTTTATGGCGCTAGAATTTTGGCATAGATCTACGGTTTAGACACTCAACGTGAAGCCGTAGATCTATGGGACGGACCCTGAAAGGGTTAATGAAGCTCATGTCCCCAGAAAGTCGCTCTGCCAAGTCTGAAGGATGACCAGGAGCATTGTCTAATACCAGGAGGCACGTAAGGTCCAATTTATTTTCCATTAAGTAATTTTTCAGTGGGGGCAAATGCATGGTGTAACCAGTCATAGAAGAAGTCCCTAGTGACCCATGCCTTACTGTTTGCCCTCCATAGCACACACAAATTAGCCCTGAGGACATTGTTTTGCCTGAACGCTCTGGGACTTTCAGAGTGATACACCAATAATGGCTTCACTTTGCAATCACCACTAGCATTAACACACATCAAAAGAGTAAGACTGTTTTTCATAGGCTTATGTCCTGGGAGTGCCTTTTCCTCCTGAGTAATGTAGGTCCTGCTTGGCATTTTCTTCCGAAACAGGCCTGTTTCGTCACAATTAAACACTTGTTCAGGTTTCAATTCTTCACTTATGTACTCCTTGAATTCCTGCACATATTTTTTAGCTGCTTTTTGATCTGAACTGGCAGCCTCACCATGCCTTATCACACTATGTATGCCACTACGATTCTTAAATCTCTCAAACCAACCTTTGCTGGCCTTAAATTCACTCACATCACCACTAGTTAAAGGCATTTTTCTAATTAAATCGTCATGCAACTTCCTAGCCTTTTCACATATAATCGCTTGAGAGATGCTATCTCCTGCTATCTGTTTTTCGTTTATCCACACCAATAACAGTCTCTCAACATCTTCTATCACTTGCGATCTCAGTTTCGAAAACATAGTTGCACCTTTGGCAAGAACAGCTTCCTTGATTGCCGTTTTCTTGGTCACAATAGTAGCGATGGTTTATTGGGGTTTTGTGTACAACCTGGCCAGCTCGGAGACATGCACTCCACTTTCAAACTTAGCAATGATCTCTTTCTTCATATCCATAGTAATTCTCACCCTTTTTGCTGTAGGGTTGGCACTAGAAGCTTTCTTGGGGCCCATGGTGACTTATTTTGCAGGTGCAATCACTAAAAACACTGATAATATGAAATGTTCCGATTGTATGTTTGGATGGGACCATGGTGGCTGGCTGGCTTGTAAACACTGGCACCCACGGGACAAGTGAGGCGCGCTCAGGCCACAAGTGGATGCATCTCGAATGGAACGAATTGCATTGGTTAAGTTTTTTAGCGCTAGTCGAGGCAAAATTTTTGTGTTAAAATGTATCGCTAGTTGGATTTAACGTTATATGATGCCATCGTTGGTCAAGGGTCCACTGTACTAGTGTCAGAACAAAGATTTACCATGAAATCACAAGAACTGCTACAAATTGTAATTATCAGAACATAAAAATTATACAAATTAAAAAAATGAGAAGTAGGCAAAAATCGCCTTTGACCGCTAAATTCGTGAGAGCATAATTCCGTAAGCTTTCCATCAAATTTCATACTTTTGGTGTCATTATGATCGGGAGAAGATTATCTTTTCATAAGAAAAAATAAATTTTTTTTCAAAAAATTTTTCGACCCTGAGAACAAGTTTAAGAGAGGTCCTCTCGACCCTGAAAGAGTTAAACAACTGACCTTTTTCTTGAACAAATAATTGATGTTACAGAATGGGTTAATGAATGAAATAAAACACTTGGTAAGAAAATTGCATACAATTGAACATGCAAATAAATGTATAAATTGATGGACAAGGGCAACATTACCAGCAAACAGTATTTTTAATGTTTCACGTATTTTTTAAAAATCACATGAAGTATACAGTAATATCAGAGTTTTAGAATTCTGACTGTAAAAAAGAAAAAAAAAAAAAAAAGAGGACTTTTAGTCCAAAAAATAAAAAATTATCATCCACCCCCTTTGAAAATGACAAGGGTATAAATATTCAGAGCAAGAGAATATATTGCAATTGTACTGAATTATTATCGCACTGGGTATTTATTTTCAAATTTTTTTTTATTGAAAACACACTAAACTGGAAACAGCTGCCTGGTACATCTCAAATTATCTTGAAACTTACCCAAACTTTAGTGGAAACTTGTATTCTGTTCCAATCAGGGTGGCATAGTCAGCAATGGGTCCAAAGTGCTTCGAGGCAAAAATGCTTGGCTTGAAATAGGTTACCTGTTAACATACAAAAAATACTTTGTTAATAAATTGCTGTGATATATGTGGGACAGTAACCTACGACTACTTCTTTAACCCTTTGAGAGTCGGCCACATACATGTACATCTTAACAGCCAGGGTCAGGAATGTGCTTATACACATAAATTCTAGCGCCTTCAAATCTGGTGGAAGAAAGCTGGTAGGCGTACATATGAAAGAATGTTCTGCATAGTCAGTGTGTGCAGCATAAAAAAAATCCAGAAGCACACAGTGCATACGAGAAGAAAAAAAAAAACTCCGACCGTGTTTATGGTTTAACCCTTTCAGGGTCAAGACCCTCAATCCTTAACTGCCACTGAGGGTCAAAAAATATTCAAAATATAAAGAAACCATCGCTCATCAAAGCTTGTGATGGCCTAATTGAAGGTACAACTACATGAACCCATGTAGACCACAAAATGACCCAAGAATACTAAGAATGTAACCCAAATCTTGACAAAATAGAAGATCTAAGGAAGACAGCCCTGCTAACACAAACACTGCCTCCGCTGCCAGACAATCACTTAACCCAAGCTTAGGGAAATCAAGCCTTCTCCGCCATAGCTACACAGTATCTACTTTAGTGATACTATGAAAGGATATCGCAGAAGAAACAACAGCAGTAAGAAAAGAATAACACCAAGGACCCTACAACTCAACTTGTCTACCCAGCAGGAAGCCGGTGCATCAACCCCCCTGACCACCACCACCCAGGGAACAACAACAACAAACATGGCTGACTCCCCCTCCAACTACAATCCCTTCAAAGGATTCACCCATGATAACTCAGGTATGATTATTCCTGGCAATATCAGGGACTACATCGTCGCTCTAGAAAACGAAATCAAAGGTAATGAAGCAACACTTGCGCAACGAGAATCCAAGATAACCAACCTCGAGAACAAGATCCAAAACCTTTAAGAGAAGATTACATCGGGAAGTGCTGACACAGAAAATACTCTGAAAACAGCTATAGCCAGTCACACTGAGCAAATAACAACCCTAAATATGAAGGGTGAAGAAGCAATCAAGGACTGGAATCAGAACACTCGACTAAATGAATATCTTGATTTCCAAGATGACAAAATTGAACAAGATAAGTTGTCTGATGCAGTTATAATAAACAGCCCTCGCATTCCTAGTGACATAACCCAAGCACAGTGCAAAGAAACTGCTATCAGGGTAATACAGTACCACGTAAAAGTTATCATGCAAAACAATGAAATCAAAGAAACATGTTTGCTAGGAAAACAAGGTAGTAAACAGAGTACAGTGGACCCCCGGTTTACGATATTATTTCATTCCAGAAGTATGTTCAGGTGCCATTACTGAACAAATTTGTTCCCATAAGGAATATTGTGAATTAGATTAGTCCATTCCAGACCCCCAAACATACACGTACAAACGCACTTACATAATTGGTCGCATTGGGAGCTGATCGTAAACTGGGGGTCCACTGTATTATGACCAGACTTCATTCATATGATAAAAGAAAGGACTAAATTAAATCAGCAATTACAATGAAAAATGGAGTGTATGTACATCAATGAGTGTCTAACGAGAAAAACATCAAAACCTTCTGTTCAGGTTGAGAAAACTTAAACAGGAAAACAAAATACATCAATGTTTCACTCGAGATGGGAAAATACTAGTTAGGAAAACATCAACAGGACAACAATATACCATCTCAAATGAACATGATTTCTCTACCTTAGAAAAGCTGACATTTCTGTAACAGATTAGATAAGTGTCCTTAACACATATATACATGTGGTGCATATAGTGTACGTTACTATTACATTATTGTGCATTATTTTTTTTTACTAGCTAATACCAGCTACCTCAAATACTTATTACTTCTTTTTATTTGCTATTAATTGCTCATAATTTTGTGTTGCAAGTCAAATCTTACTCCTAAATTAATGTTATTCATGGTTGCTACCTGTCCACTTAATTTTGTTTACCACTACTTTTTTTAGTCCCTTTTATATTGTGTGTGCAATTAGTGTATACGTATTCCAATTACATTATTGTGCGATTCCCAAAACTATCTTTTGCTAGCTAGTACCAACTACCTCACATTTTTTTTTACTTTTTATAGTGCAAATAATTGCTCAACTTACTATATATTACAAGTCAGATCTTACTCCCAAATCAATCTTATATTATAGTGACTATCTGTCCATTTAACTTTGTTTACCATTACTTAATTTAGTCCCTTATATATTTTCTCCTTTATTTTAGCTTTATATAACTACCTTAGTTCATATATTCACAATTGTTAAAATAATCAAAGCTGCTATTCTCAGGTGCTAAAGTGTAATAAGTTCATTATTTTGCCATTATATCCCCAAGCTCCTTTATTTGATTACCACTTTATTTGTTCACCACAACTTATATTAGTCCCTTTTATATTGTCTCCTTTATTTTAGCTTTAAAGAACTACCTTAATTCATATATTTACATTTGTTAAAATAATTCAGGTGCTATTTTTTAGCTTTAGAATATTTTGTCTTATACTTAATTCTAATTATAGATTCACTATAAATCTTATGATTACAAGCATTGATCCTGATACCAACCTCTTATTGAATGACTTAAATTAATCAAACAGTAACTATAATTACTACACAGCAGAACAATCAAAGGCACTTCTCAGAGCCAACGACAACATAACTGTCTTTAATTACAGTATCAGATCTTTAAGCAAACATTACGATGACCTCATAGCATTACTAAATTCCCTGCATGCCAGTATGTCCATCATTACTCTCACCGAAACCTGGCTAAAGCCTGATACTACAGATGTCTATGCCATTCCTGGTTACACAGCCATACACAACTGTAGGCCAGATCAACAAGGGGGTGGCACAGCTGTATACTACTCAGACCAACTAGAATGCATCACTAATACAGTGGACCCCCGGTTAACGATATTTTTTCACTCCAGAAGTATGTTCAGGTGCCAGTACTGACCAAATTTGTTCCCATAAGGAATATTGTGAAGTAGATTAGTCCATTTCAGACCCCCAAACATACACGTACAAACGCACTTACATAAATACACTTACATAATTGGTCGCATTCGGAGGTGATCGTTATGCGGGGGTCCACTGTACTTGCACAAGGGATGAACATGGGGAATATATAATAGCTAAATTCAAATCCAAATACCGTGGACCCCCGGTTAACGAACTTTTTTCATTCCAGTAGTATGTTCAGGTGCCAGTACTGACCGAATTTTTTCCCATAAGGAATATTGTGAAGTAGATTAGTCCATTTCAGACCCCCAAACATACACGTACAAACGCACTTACATAAATACACTTACATAATTGGTCGCATTTGGAGGTGATCGTTAAGCGGGGGTCCACTGTACCTACAAAAACCTCTCACAGTGATAAACATCTACAGAGTACCACAGTTAAACATTAGCCGTTTTAGTGAAAACCTAGGAAGTATGATAACTGATGCACTCATGAATAAAGATCACTTACTACTCTCAGGTGACTTCAATATTAATCTCCTACAAGACCAGGACCCAAACCTTACTGAATTCACAAACACTGAGTAACTGCTTGTTGCTACCAACAGTAATAAAACCTACAAGAATTACAGAGACTAGTGTTTCCCTACTTGACCACATCTGGACCAACACCATATCCCCTTTAAAATCAGGCATAATTACAGATAATATCACAGACCACTACCCTACCTTCCTCATAACTAATCTAGGTAAATTACCCCAAGACACTACTAAAGTCACTTTCAGACTTCACAATGAGGCAGACATTAATAACTTCACAACAGCAATGACAAACATTGACTGGCACACTGAGCTAGAAATCTATACAGATATTGACGAATGTATTAATAATTTTCTAGAAAAGACCCAATACCTCTATAACAAGCACTGCCCTAAAAAAACTAAACAGATGACAGCTAAGAGACTGAACAGTCCCTGGCTAACACCCAGCATCCTCAAATCCATAAATACAAAGCACCTTTACGAAAAACAGTACAGAATGGGTCACATAACCAGAGACCAAACAAAACGTTACTCGTCAATCCTAACCAGCCTGATAAGAAGGGCTAAAAAATTATATTATGAGAACAGATTATCCAACTTAAAAGGTGATATAAAAAAAAACCTGGAAAACCCTATTAGAAATTCTAGGAACAAAAAAGATATCACGAAATAGCACAATTGAACTAACAAAACCAGATTAGCCCCAACTCTCACCTACTGAAACAGCAAACAAACTCAATGATTTCTTCTCCACCATAGGAAAAAACCTTGCCAATAAAACCCTAAGCTCAAATGACTACCTTACTGGCAACTACCCGAACACATTGTTCCTAGCTCCGACTAACCCAACAGAAGTCTCCCTTATTATCAACACACTAAAAAACAAGATAGGAGATTTAAATACCTTACAACCCTTTATATATAAAAAAGCATCGCAAGTGCTACCACCAAACATTGCAACACTCTTTTAACAAATCCATCGAATCCTCTACCTTCCCTACAGTTCTCAAAATAGTGAGGGTCACCCCGATCCATAAAGGAGGAGACCAAACAGACTTGAATAACTTTAGGCCAATATCGAACTTACACCCTCTCTCTAAAATCTTCGAAAAATTAATTCATGAGCAAATCTATTCCTACCTCATCTCCCACAACATACTCAACCCCTGTCAGTTTGGGTTAAGGCCTAATAAAAATACGAATGATGCTATTATACACGTGCTAAAACAAATATACACTGCACTAGAGAAAAAAGAAGTCCCACTGGCGATCTTCATTGATTTACGTAGAGCTTTTGATACAGTTGACCATGATTTGCTCCACATAAAATTGTCGCACTATGGTATAAGAGGGCGCTCCCTCAACTACCTAAAGTCATACCTCAGCAACAGAAGCCAATATGTGTACACAAATAGAGCAAACTCTTCTGCACAGCCAATTACAGTTGGTGTCCCACAGGGAAGTGTCCTTGGCCCTCTTCTCTTTCTCGTTTACATAAATGACCTACCAAATGCATCGCAACTACTCAAACCCACACTATTTGCAGATGACACTACATACGTCTTCTCTCACCCAAGCTCAGTCATGCTAGCCAATACTATGAATACCAAATTACAGAAAATATCTACCTGGATGATGACTAACAAACTTACTCTCAACATTGACAAAACCTACTTCATTCAGTTTGGTAACAGAGCTACAGATGTCCCTCTTAACATAATGCTGAACAGATCACCTATCACAAAGCTCACAGAGGGAAAATTCTTAGGAATCCACCTTGATAATACTCAAATTTCAAACACATGTACAACAAATTTCCAAGAAAATTTCCAAGACCGTAGGCATACTATCGAAGATACGGTACTATGTTCCACAGACAGCCCTCCTGGCCCTATATCACTCACTTATTTACCCCCTATCTCACCTATGGAATTTGTACATGGGGCTCAACAACAATAAACCATCTCAGACCATTAACCCTTTGAGGGTTTTCGTCGTACTAGTACGTCTTACGTGTAGGGGTTTTTGACGTACTAGTACTCATAAATTCTAGCGGCCTCAAATCTAGTGGGAGAAAGCTGGTAGGCCTTCATATGAAAGAATGGGTCTATGTGGTCAGTGTGCACAGTCTAAAAAAAATCCTGCAGCACACAGTGCATAATGAGAAAAAAAAAACTTTGACCATTTTTTTTTAATAAATCAGCGACTTTGCAGTGTATTTTCGTATGGTATTTATTGTTGTATTCTAGTTTTCTTGGTCTCATTTTATATAATGGAAGACATATTACAGAAATTGAGATGATTTTGACTGGTTTTACAAAGAAAGGTGCCTTGAAATTGAGCTCAAAGTAGCAGAAATGTTCGATTTTTACCTAACTTCAAAAGTAAACAAATCGTGCCAAGCGTGCAATACACATCAACTGGCGAGTCTAATATTCTTTCACAAGTGCACCAATAATATTTATACCATTTTTTACACTAATGCAGTAGTCTGCATAACAGTAAATCTTATATTTTTTGTGAAAATAAAAATTCAAAGTGGAAAGCAAAAGAATATAAGAGGGGCCTTGAGACATGACTAATGACAAGAGGAAATGTCATTTTAGTGCCAGGAATGTCTTTCTTGTTTATTCTGGACCCTATTCGGAAATTGGCATCTTTTGAAATTTGTGTGAAATTGGCAAAATTGCTAAATTCTGACCACTGTACTGGATAGTTGAATTTCATAAATGAGTGGTTTCTTGCACCCATTCGATGGAAAAAATGGAGTTCTAGCGAAATATTCATGTTTTTTGTCGACTAGTACAGTGAAATTGGCCGAAAATGGGGCTCAAAGTGGGCAAAATCGCCGATGCGTAAACATCGCCAAGACCGCTAACTTTGCGAGAGCATAATTCCGTAAGTTTTCTATCAAATTTCAAACTTTTGGTGTCTTTATGATCGGGAAAAGATTCTCTATCTTTTCATAAGAGAAAATAATTTTTTTTTTTTAAATTTGGCCGACCCTGAGAACGAGTTTCGGAAAGGGCCTGTCGACCCTCAAAGGGTTAATTACCCAACAAAAGGCTGCAGTCAGAATAATAAATTCCCACTACAGGCAGCACACTCCACCAATATTCAAAACTCTAAATCTACTCACCATACAAAACATCCATACTTATTATTGTACCTACTACATACATAAAACACTTAACTCAGATATAAACCCTCCCCTCAAATGTCTCCTTACCAACCTCAACAGAACACATGACCATAACACAAGGCACAGATCACTCTCTGATGTTCCTCGTGTCCATCTCATACTATGCAAAAACTCAATGCACATAAAAGGCCCAAAAATCTGGAATTCAATTACCTGTGAATATAAAAGAAACACCGTTTATAAATTCAAGTCTCTTCTTAACCCTTTGACTGTTTCCGACGTATAAATACGTCTTACGAGCCAATATTTCTGACGTATTTATACGCACAAATTCTAGCGGCTTCAAATCATGCACCAAAGGCCTGGTAGGCCTACACGAGAGAGAATGGGTCTCAGTGGTCGGTGTGCACCCTGTGAAAAAAATCTGGGACCCAGCGGTGCATTGTGGGAACACCATGTTGTTAGTCCATTTTCACCATGCCTCTCGGTAAGAAGTTCCTCACTCCTCGGAGGATTGGAGGTCTTTTGTTCCCAAGTGATAGCTCTTACAGCGATGAAAATGTCAGTGACAGTGAATTCCAGGGTTTTGAAGTGAGTGTTACCGGAAAAAGTGCCCAGGATAACGTAATTAGTGATGAAAACCCAGATGACCCACAAAACCCTTTCCACCTCTGGTGCTGTGCCGGCTTGTTCACGTTCGCCTGTACCAGGACGAAAAAGGAAACTATTTGGTCGTGTACAACACCCAGATGATAGCAGTGATAGTGATAGTGATTTCAAGGTCATTGAAAGCAGTTCTAGTGACAGTGAGAGTGAATACCCCAGTGAAGCGGCAGTATGTACGACGTAGCATGCTTGGTAGTGTTTATATTTTTTCCCAAGGGGAAGGAAAACTCTGGGGCACACCCATCCCCTACACCACGACCTGATAGTGAAGATGACGATTTTGTTAACGATGGGTTGAATGGTGACGTGAGGAGGAGGCAGGGGCGGTGATAGTGAGGGTGGCACGGCCCATTGGCACCTCAGCGGGCCACGCTACTCCCCACCTGCTGACTCAGCACAACAACCAGCCCCCCTACCCCATACCCCACAACCGACCACCACAACCTCACAACCACAACCCACCCCAAACCCCGGGTACAAACCCAGACCCCACCGCAGACTGCATCTGGGATTGGCAGGACGGTGAAAATTTTGTTCCCAGCCCCAGACTTTTGATGAAACACAAGGGAAAATAAAGCCATTTTGTCCACTTGGGAACAATCCAGTGAAGGACTGCTTTGGTTACCCCTTCGATGAACCCCTATCACATTTCGGGGAAAAAACCATACTGTGATTACACCATGGCAAATACAATTCTCCACCAAAAACCCGGGCAAACCAAGGGGAGGAGAACTGGGGGCAGAATGTACCTTTTTTTGCCACAATAAGCTTATGCCACGGTAAAAGCACACTTCACCAATACGGGGGCAACGAACCATTTTCAACTCCAGGTTTTAGTGACTTATAGGTGTCACTTTCCCCGATACTGTTAGTATTTACATTTTTTCAGACAAAACCGGGCCACAGAAGCGCATTTTATATAAATCGAAATGTTTTTTATGACCTGAAAAAAAAGTGCTGGGCATTTTTTTTTTTACCCCTTTCAGGAAGTGTTATTGATGAGTCCTTGATTTTTTTTAAAAGGGAAACCCCATTCAAGAAATAACCCCAAAGCAAGGGGGAAACGCTTTGGTAAAAAGCTATTTGTACTGTGTGTTTGCAGAAGGGTTCATTTTTTGGATATCATTGTGTCACGGGCCATAATCTTTGAGAGATACCAGGAAGTTATTGGGTATCTCTGGTGATGGGTTCGAACAATGATGGAACCAACTTGGAAAGGGGGCATAGTTTTTTACTGATAACTGGTACACAAGCCCTTACTCAGTGATTTTTTTGCGAGTGAATTGGACAGAGTGTGTGGCACAGTGCGGGTAATCGTAAACAATCCCAAAGGGTTTTCAACAGGAAATTGCAAGGTGAGGTGCAACCCTTTGCTGCCAATGACATCAGGGCATTTCGGTGGCATGACAAACGTGATGCCAATTTTGACATCATTTCACGAAAGAAATGGTACCCAGGGGCAGGGACAACAGAGAGACCAATAAACCCCATTCTAAACCTGCAGCGCATGGCTCAACCAAATCGCTTTAGTGACAAATGGACATGCAGAGGGGTTTTTGCAATGTGTACGAAAGGGTTATAAGTGTTTAAAAAACTTTTTCCATCTTGTTGATATCTCTATCTAAATCTTAAACATATACAATTTGAAGACCAACAAACACCAAAATATGGGGGAATTTTTTCCCCGTCAGTAATCAGACAAATATTTCAAAGTACCAAGGAGCAACTCCTGCAATAGACCAGCCCCCACAGACGTCATCTCGTATGAGGCCTGGGTCACTACCCCCCAAAAACTGCCCCTACTACTGCCAAAAAATGCTCTGAAAAAGGTGTTATTATGTTGCATACCACAAAACGCCCATAAACCGCAAAGACATGTTTATGTTGAGGAGGTGAAGTGCCCCCCCTCAATTTCCCAAAGTTTCAAAGAGTTCCACAAACTGCAGCAGTTTTAGGGGAAGTGTTTTTGTGACTGAACATATTATATTATTTTGGAACAATGTAATAAACATTGTTTGTATTGTTTGTTTGTGTAAACAAATGTATACACAAACTAATAGTGATAAAGTTTGTTCGTTATTGTTTGTAAACAATGATGTATATTTTAAGAATGCACCCCACATTTGGCTCACAGGCCCCCTAATTTCCTGGAACAGAAAAATATTGAAAAATGCAAGAACCCTTTTTAAATTTGAGTAAATAAAAGAATACCGGGTGGGGGGCAGCCCGCTGTTTCCGTACACACGTCACTTTCTGCAAACTTTGCGGCTCTATATCTCGGGGAAGTACTGATGGCAAAAAATTTTTTTAGGCTTAAAACACTAAATAAAAATATTCTAACATTTTCATAAGAAAAAAAAAATTTTTTTTTTCGAAAATTTGGCCATGGAATCAGTTTCATTAAGGGGGCCTGAAACAGTCAAAGGGTTTTAAAAAAAACTTACTCACCCACAACTAAAAAAATACGAATAAATTTAACTCATAAATGTTTTTGCCGTGACCCAAACAAACTTTGTTTTTTTTAAGTACTTTTCCCAACGAATATCCATTCTAAAATGAATTTCACGCAACACAGTAAAAGACCCTATGATCTGTCTTTTTAAATACCATTTGTGCTTAATTGCTTTTTTTTTACAATAATGTTTTTCCCTGAATATACATTCTTAGCTAATCTTAAGTTAAATTTTAAACCTGCCCTAAAGCTCTGCTACTACAAGGGGGTTTGGGATGTTACACTTAACCCTGTTTTCTTTGTACTTCATGTTCATTTCAAATAAAAAAAAAAAAATTATTTTTTTTCCCATGAAAAGATAAACTTTTTTTTTCCAATATAAAGACACCAAAGTATTAAAATTTATGGAAAACACGTAAATTTTGCCTCCGAAATTTGCGGTATGGGGATATTTACGCATCGGTGTTTCACCCAATTGGCCCCATTTTTTGGCCAATTCCAATGTCTCAATCTACTAAAAAATAGTTGTTTTTACTAGGATTCCCTTTGTTTTTATCAATTTATACAGAAAACCCCCATTTACCAATTTTTTTAACTACCCCAAAAAAGGGTCGAAAAATTTGGGAATTTGGCCAAATTTTACGCAAATTTCAAAAGATGCCAATTTCAAAATAGGGTCCAAATAAAAAGACTATTCCTGGCACTAAAAATAACTTTTTATTGTCCATTAGTCACGTCTCCGGCCCCCTTGAATTTTTATTCTCACAAAAAAAAGTTTGCTGTTACGTATACTACTGCATCTTTGCAAAAACTGTATAAAAAATACAGGCAATTGTGCAAGAAAATCAGACTCACCATTAAACGGATTGGACGCGTGGCGTGATTTTTTTACCTTGAACTCGAAAAAAACTAACATTTTCACTACTTTGCGCACAATTTCAAGGTATTGTATCGTAAAACCAACAAAATATCTATTTTGTAATATATTTTCCATTTATCAACTGAGACCAAAAAAACGGGGAATACAATCAAAATACCTATGAAAATAAACGCAAAGTTGCTTTTTTTAAATAAAAAAGTCGTTTTTTTTTTTCTCATTAGCACACGTGCTGCGGGATTTTTTTTTATGCTGCCCCACTGCCATGCAGCCCTATTCTTTCACATCTGGGCCTACTACCCTTTCCTATTTGATTTTGAAAGCACAAATTTATGCATACTAGAAAAAAAACCCAAAACCCTAAAGGGGGTTTTGGTGCTGTACGGGGCAGTGTTTTTTTGTATGTATTTATGTTGTATTCTCATTTTCTTGGTCTTTTTGAGAGAATGTAAGATATTTTACAGAAATAGAGATTATTTTGATTGGTTTTCATGATGAAAAGTACCAGTCAAAGTAGCAGAAATTTCGATTTTTGCCCCATGCAAAATAAACGAATAAAAGCAGGGGGTCCCAATAAATGTCAAATAGGAGTAATATTCCTTTTACAAGGGGCTGTAGGTAGTAGGTTGGTAACAGCAACCACCCAGGGGAAATATACCGTCCTGCCAATGCCCTGAAAAAGAAACCTGTAAATGTTTTGCATGATGGTGGATTGCTGGGTTTTTTTTCGTCTCATAAACACGCTAGTAACAGGGATTCTGCTACTCCCACTTACACTTTGGTCACACTTTACAGACACCACATGCATATATAATACAACATCTAGTTTTTCTCCTTTTTTTTTTAAAAAGCTCTTTTTGTTCTTTATTTTTTTCTATTGTCCATGGGGAAGTGGGAAAAAAATCTTTCCCCCGTAACCATCTGTCTTTGACGACTAAAATGCCCGGGGGCAATGGCAATAACCCCTTCTCCTGTAGACATTTACTAAAAAAGAGAAGAAGAAAAATTTTATAAAACTGGGATGCTTAAATTTTCATGGAGTAGTGCGGATGACAAGAAACAGATGATTGCTGATGTTATGAATGAAAAGAAGTTGGATGTTCCTGGCCCTAAGCGAAAAAAAAGCTGAAGGGGTAGGGGAGTTTCAGTGGGGGGAAATAAATGGGATTAAATCTGGAGTATCTAGAGAGTTAGAGCAAAGGAAGGGGTAGCAGTAATGTTGAATGATCAGTTATGGAAGGAGAAAAGAGAATATGAATGTGTAAATTCAAGAATTATGTGGATTAAAGTAAAGGTTGGATGCGAGAATTGGGTCATAATAAGCGTGTATGCACCTGGAGAAGAGAGGAATGCAGAGGAGAGAGAGATTTTGGGAGATGTTAAGTGAATGTATAGGAGCCTTTGAACCAAGTGAGAGAGTAATTGTGGTAGGGGCCTGAATGCTAAAGTGGGAGAAACTTTTAGAGAGGGTGTGGTAGGTAAGTTTGGGGTGCCAGGTGTAAATGATAATGGTAGCCCTTTGATTGAACTTTGTATAGAAAGGGTTTAGTTATAGGTAATACATATTTTAAGAAAAAGGGGATAAATAAGTTATCAAAAATATGATGTGGGGCGAAAATGACAGTAGTTTGTTGGATTATATATTGGTAGATAAAAGACTATTGAGTAGACTTCAGGATGTACATGTTTATAGAGGGGCCACAGATATATCAGATCACTTTCTAGTTGTAGCTACACTGAGAGTAAAAGGTAGATGGGATACAAAGAGAATAGAAGCATCAGGGAAGAGAGAGGTGAAGGTTTATAAACTAAAAGAGGAGGCATTTAGGGTAAGATAAAAACAGCTATTGGAGGATAGATGGGCTAATGAGAGCAAAGGCCATGGGGTCGGAAGAGGTATGCGTGGGTTAAAAAATGTAGTGTTGGAGTGTTCAGCAGAAGTTTGTGGTTACAGGAAAGTGGTTGCTGGAGGGAAGAGGACGATAGGTGGAATTATGATGTAAATGAGTAGTAAGGGAGAAAAGAGTTAGCATATGAGAAGTTTTTTTACAAAGAATAAGTGATGCAGGAGGGAAGAGTATATGGAGAAAAGAGAGATTTAAAGAGTGTGAAGCAATGTAAAAAGATAGCAAATGAGAGAGTGGTGAGATGTTTATCAACAAATTTTCTTGAAAATAAGAAGAAAGTTTTGGAGTGAGATTAACAAGTAAGAAAAGCCTATAGAACAAATGGATTTGTCAGTTAAAAATAGGAGAGGAGAGTATTAAGTGGAGAGTAGAGGTGTTGGGAATATGGGAGGATATTTTATGAGGAATTTTTAAATGTTGATGAAAGATAGGAATCTGTTATTTCGTGTATAGTACAAGGAGAATAACCTCTTGTAGGAGTGAGGAAGAGCCAGTTGTGAGTGTGGGGAAAGTTCGTGAGCAGTAGTAAAATGAAAAGGGGGTACGGCGCCGGGATTGATGATAAAGATAGAAATGTTACCAGCAGATGGGGCATAGTTTTTTGGAGTGGTTGGTGCAATTATTTAATAAATGCATGGAATAGGTAAGGAACCTAGGGATTGGTAGAGAGGCATGCATAGTTCCTTTGTATAAAGTCAAAGGGGATAAAAGAGAGTGCAAAAATTATAAGGGGGATAAGTCCTGCAGAGTAATACCTGGTAAAGTGTAATGTAGAGTTATTATTGAAAGAATAAGAGGCAAGACGGAGAATAGGATAGCAGATGAACAAGGAAGGCTTAGGAAAGGTAGGGGTGTGTGGACCAGTGTTAACAGTGAAACATATACGTGACTTTATTTAGATAAGCGAGAAAGAGGTCTTTGTGGCATTTATGGATTTGGAAAAGGCGTATGACAGGGTGGATAGGGGGCAATGGTGGCAGATGTTGCAAGTGTTATGGTGTAGGAGGTAGGTTACTGAACGCAGTGAAGAGTTTTTAAACAGGATAGTGAGGCTCAAGATTAGAGTATAGTAGGAAAGAGGGAAAATTATTTCCCAGTAAAAGTAGGCCTTAGACAAGGATTTGTGATGTCCACCGTGGTTTTTAATATATTATAGATGGGGTTGTAAGAGAAGTAACTAGCGAGGGTTCTTGTCAAGAGGCGTGGAGTTAAAAGATAAAGAAAACACACACAAAGTGGGAAGTTGTCACTGCTGCTCCTTATGCGATAGACACTGTACTCTTGGGAGATTCTTAAGAGAAGTTAGCAGAATTGGGGAGAATTGGTAGGGTGTGGCAAAAGAAAATTAAAAGGTGAATACAGGAAAGAGTAAGGTTAGAAGGATAACAAAAAGATAGGGATGAAAGATTGCATATCAGATTGGAGGGAGAGAGTATGGAGGATGTTAATGATTCAGATAATTGGGAGTGGAGCGTGTCAGCGGATGGGTCTATGAAAGAAGGTTGAATCATAGAATTGATGAGGGGAAAAGGGTGATGTGTGCACTTAGGAGTCTGTGGAGACAAAGAACTTTGTCCTTGTAGGCAAAGAGGGGAATTGTATGAGAGTATAGTTTTTACGCCATGCACTTATATGTGTGAAGCCATGGGTGAAGAATGTTCCGTGAGGAGAAGCTGTATGCAGTGGAAATGTCATGTCTGATGGCAATGTGTGGTGTGAATATAATGCAGAGAATTCGTAGTTTGGAGTTAGGAGGAGGTGCGTGATTACCAAAACTGTTGTCCAGAGGGCTGCGAAGATTGCTGAGGTGGTTTGTACATGTAGAGAGAATGGAGCGAAACAGAATGACTTCAAGAGTGATCATCTGTAGTGGGGAAGGAAGGCAGGTAGGGGTCGGCCCTAGAAAGGTTGGAGAGAGGGTGTAAAGGAGGTTTTGTGTGCGAGGGCTTGGACTTCCCAGCCATGCATGCGTGAGCGTGTTTTGATAGAAGTGGATGGAACAAATGGTTTTTAATACTTGACGTGCTGTTGGAGTGTGAGCAAAGTAACATTTATGATGGGGTTCAGGAAACGCAGGCCGGACTTGAGTCCTGGAGAAGGAAGTACGTGCCTGCACTCTGAAGGAGGGGTGTTAATGTTGCAGTTTAAAAACTGTAGTGTAAAGCACCCTTCTGGCAAGACAGTGATGGAGTGAATGATGGTGAAAGTTTTTCTTTTTTGGGCCACCCTTCTTGGTGGGGCATTGGCCAGTGTGATAATAAAATAAAAATTAAAGATAAGTGTGCTGATATTATTTATACCGTTTAATACAATAATGCTGTAGTCTGCATAACCGTAAATCTATTTTCTGTGATGAATAAAAATTCAAAAAGAAACAAGAGTATATAATGAGGGGCCTGGAGACATACTCATGAACAGAGAAATGTTATTATATAGTGCCATGAACATCTGTCTTGTTTTATTCTGACCCCTAATTTTTGAAAACACAAACTTTTTGAATTTGTAGTGAAAATTGGCCAAATTGACAATTTCTGCGCACTTTACTGGTAGTTGAAATCGGTAAATGGGAGGTTTCATGTACTCAATCGATTTAGAACAAATAGTGTTCTAACGAAATAGCTATGATTTTTTTAGTCAACTGGAATTTGGACTTGGCCAAAAATGAGGCTCAAAGTGGCGGAAATCGACGAAGCATAAATATCATCAGAACCACTTCACAAAAGCATAATTCCGTAAGTTTTCAATCAATTTCACTTTTTGGTGTCACCGCGATCAGAAACAGATTCTCTATCAGTCATGAAAAAATATAAATTTTCCTTTTTTATTCAAATAATTTTCAACCCCCCGTGGAAATTCAGATCGAGGCTCTTACCCTCAAAGGTTAACAAACCAATTCCAATAACTTTGTTTCTTAATTAGTGGCACAGATGTCCTACAACAAGGTAGAGAGAAACAGTAGTAGCTTTAAACTCCAAGGAATTTAAAACTATAACCTAGATTTTTAGATCAGCATCACATACCCTTAATTTTGAGGTATTTAATACATCATAAACAAATGAACAATTACGTGCCAGCATTTAAAGCCATATGGTAAAATAATAGGAAAACTATGGTAAATATACAGTCCGAGTAAGGCCCCACTTACCCGGCAGGTTTAGGTTCGCAGGCAACTGCCGGAAAGCATGCATTGCCGGAAAGCAGAACGTCATTTTTTATTTAATTATAAATTCATTTAAATGCCCAGATAAGTTTTACACTAACATATACATACACGTGGTACGTTTGGAAATAAACTTAATATGTTGCAGAAGCTGTTTGATGCGTACCGAATGAATTTGTTCCCATAAAGAATAATGTAAATTAGATTAATCTGTTTCAGACCCGCCCCCGTCTCCAAAATACACTTACATAAATGTACGAGTTTTGAGTGTTCATATCCCGAGGTACCACATATTAAGTTAGGCATAGAACTAGGATTAAAAACAATAAAAAGTAAAATACACACACAGTACACCCATTACTTACCTTAAAAAAATCTTGTAATCCCTAATGTAGTGTGAAAGGTGAGTATTTGTAGGAAGTCAGTTGGGAAGTTAGGTAGCCAGCCAGTCAACCCACCCACCCACACATAATTTACATGACATTTTAACCCTTAAACTGACCAAACGTAGATCTCCGTTTTTTTCAACATTGAAAGTATGTAAAAAAAAGTAATGCTATTTGCTTTTTTTTTACATATGAAAATATGTAAAAAAACTTTAGATCTACGTTTTTTTGTATATTTGAAATGAAGTAAAAAAAATGTAGATCTAACTTTTGGAGCAACTACGCATGTGAACATCAGATTCTGTTTGGACAGTTAAGGGTTAATTAAAGCACCCCAGAGCGATAAAATACATATAACAGTAGAGCCCACATATACGGCAGTTATGTCCAGGCTACACCATAAAGCGGAAATCGCTGTAAAGTGGAACACCCTTTTTTTTTCCACTTATAAATGCATACAAATACTAGATAACAAGTATTACACTAACAAATTTAAGTTAGCATAGAACTAGGCATCAAAAAACAATAAAGAAGTACAATACACACATTACTTACCTTAAATATTTAGTCTTAATCTAGGGTGAGACAAGTAGTATTTATTTAAGAAATCAAGTGTGGTATGTTATGTTAGTCAGCTGGGCTACCATACCAGGCCATTCCACCCACACAACTATTCTATGATATTTTAAGCTCCCAGAGCGATAAAAATGTATAACAGTCACTCATTACTTACCTTAAAATATTTTGGTAGTCTTTAATATAGGGCCGGAGTAAGGTAAATGAGAAAAACGAATAAATGAGAGAGATTGAATAAGTGCATGAGGAGAGCAGGCGCAAGTTATGTAAACAACCAGTCAAGGTAGTTTTGTAAACAACAAAGTGTACACGCTGGTTTGTGTACAAGTTGTCCTCCACATAGATACGTAGAAGTAAATAAAGAACCACCCATTCTCCAAGTAACACATTTTGATAAGAAATGACACTCTGAGTGAAGGCAATGGAAGTAAGTCCACTGAACTTTTTTGGGTTATCCCTGGTTTTTCTCTACAACACGATGCTGTTTAGTATGATAATCTATGGTAACTGTATTTGTAATAAACCTTGAAAAAACTTACATACATACGAAAGGAATAATTTTCTACAGTTACCCCCAGTAACACCTTTTCTCTTATGCTAGATTATAAAAAAAGTTATTCTTGCAACAGCTTTACAAGTTATCTGGCTACCACATCTCATATTTTATGTTTATTTATTCTATCGAGGGGTTGTATTTATGTTATTGTGTTTATTATATAATTTGAAAAAAATATCATGGATGGATTAATTAAAAAAGGTGGTATATATCGTAATATACGACATTTAATGAGAATCGGTAATATTATTATTATTAAGCATCATTTGTAATATGGCGTCACTTGTGGCAAGGCGTCTGGCCTACCACTTCTCATATTTATGTTTGTTATTTCAACTGTGGGGTGAATTTAGATCTTTATATGTGTTTTTTTATTATGCATCGTGTTTATTATAAATTTTGAAAAATACAAATATGGATTAATGAAAATGTGTATATTAACTAATAATACTACAATTTAATGAGACTCGGTGATATTATCATTACTAAAATTTACGTCTGGAGACATTTTATTTTTTTAATGTTTTATTTTATTTTATAATTTGTAGCTACATACAGAGGTACAAAAAAATAACAGGTAAGGTAGCATGCCAAAGCCACTTATATGCATAGCATTATGGGGCTGGCTTAAATTAACTTAAGATTTAACAACAAAGAATAATCAGTGATAAAACATATTGTAAACAGATAACACTAAAGCAACAAATGAGTATTACAAAACAGGTCATATGATTCATGCGTTGCTGTTACATTCAGTAGAATGGAGTATTCTGTTAGGTAGTGGTTTTTAAAAATAACAAAGTTAGATTGTCTTTAGGTTTAACGTTTATGAGATAAATTGTGGAAACATTTAGGATATACAATTTAAAAGGTTCAGTTATACAGTATTTTATTTGGTTTTTGGGTTGATAAGGTGATCTTTGAGAAGAGACTTGATTTATAAACAGGTTAGTGTTTTCTTTAAAAATTTACAGGTAAGAGTTCAGATTTATAGGGCTTATATGTTCATTGAGTTTTGCATAGCCTAAGATGGACACGAGGAACAACAAAGAGTGATCATGTGTTCTTTTTGTTTATGGTCAAGAGTTCCTTGTTTGAGTTGGGCAAGCAGATGTTGAGAGAGGTGTTAATATCAGAGTTAAGTGTTCTATTATGTAATAAGGTTGCAATAATAAGTATGTGAATGTTTTGTATGGTGAGTAGGTTAAGTAGTTTTGAATATTGGTGGAGTGTGCAGCCTGTAGTGGGAATTTATCAATCATTCTGACTGCAGCCTTTTGTTTGGAAATTAGTGGTCTGAGGTATTTAATTGTTGTTGAGCCCCATAGCAGAAATTCCCATAGTTAAGATAGTGGTCAGAGTGCTGACTGTGGATACAGTATGTAACGTATCTTCTGTATAGTATGCCCTACGGGTCTTGGAAATTTTTCTTAGAAATTTGTTGTATATGTGTATGAAATTTGAGTCTATATCAAGGTGGAATTCCTAATAATTTTCCCTCTGTTAGCTTGTGATAGTTATCCGTTTATCAGTATGTTAAGAGGGACATCTGCAGCTCGGTATCCAAACTCCATGAAGTAGGTTTTGTCAATGATTAGCGTAAGTTTTGTTAGTCCACATCCAGGATGATATTTTCTGTAATTCGGCATTTACAGTATTAGGCTAGCATGACTGGGCTCGGGTGAGAGAAGACTATGTTAGTTCATCTGCAAATAGTGTGGGTTTGAGTAATTGCGAAGCATTTGGTAGGTCATATATGGTCTAGGAAAAGAGAAGAAGAGGGCCAAGGACGCTCTCTGTGGGACACCAACTGTAATTGGTTGTGGGAAGAGGTTTTGCCCCCATATGTGTACACATATTGGCTCCTGTAGCTGAGGTATGACCTTGAGGTTGTTGAGCGAGTGCCCTCTTATACATAGGAGACAATTTTATGTGGAGACAAGTCTTGGGTCAACGTAACCAAAAGTCTTTTCGTAAGTCAATGAAATCCCCAGTGGGAAATTCTTTTTTCTCCCCCCTTATGCAGTGTATAATGTTTCTAGCATGTGATATAGCACATTTGTATATTTATTAGGCCTGAAACCAAATTGGCAGGTATGAATATGTTTTGGGAGATGAGATCGGAGTAAGATTCAATTATGAATTAATTTTTTGCAGATTTTTGAGAGAGGGTGAAAGTAGGATATTGTCCATAGTTATTCACCTTGGTGTTGGTCTCCTCCTTTATGGATCGGGGTGACCCTTGCTATTTTATGAGAACTGTAGGGAATGTAGAGGATACAAAGATTTGTTAATGGATTTGTTAAAGAGTGTTGCAATAATAGTGATAGCACTTGTGGGACACTTTATTGAATATAAAGGGTGGTAAGGTATTCAGATCTCCTGTCTTGTTTTTTTAGTGTTGATGATAATAAGGTAGAATTCATGTGGGTTAGTCGGAGCTAGGACAGTGTGTTCGGGTTATTGCACAGTGAGGTTAGTCCATTTGTGGGTAAATCTGTGCTTTGGGATTTTATTGGCAAGGTTTTTTTCCTACAGTGGAGAAGAAATTCATTGAGTCTGTTGCTGTTCGTTTGGTGGGAGTTGGGTTCAATCTGCTTTGGTTAATTTAATTTCGCTATTTCTGTTATCATTTTGTTACTAGAATTTCTGATAGGGTTTTCCAGTCTTTTTTATGTCACCCTCAGTAGTTGATAATTGTTCTCATAATACAATTTTTGCCCTCTTATCAGGCTGGTTAGATATGACGAGTAACGTTTGTATGGTCTCTGTTCTGTGACCCATTCTGTACTGTTTTTTTCCATATTGTGTTTTTGTAATATATGGATTTGAAATTCTGGTGTTAGCCAGGGACTGTTCAGTCTCTTAGCTGTCATCTGTTTTAGTTTTTTTTAGCAGTGCTTGTTATATGAGGTATTGGGTCTTTTTTTAGAAAATTATTAATACATTCGTCAATGTCTGTATAGATTTCTAGCTCACTGTGCCAGTCATGTTTGTTACTGCTGTTGTGAAGTTATTAATTGCTGCCGTCATTGGTAAATGTCTGAAGGTGACTTTAGTAGTGTCTTGGGGTAATTTATTTACCAAGAGTTGTTATGAGGAAAGTAGGGTAGTGGTCCTGTGGTATCTGTGATTATGCCTGTATTTTAAGGGGGATATGGCATTGGACCAGATGTGGTAAGTAGGGAAACACCTAGTCTCTAACCTTTAGGTTGTTTGTTACTGTTGGTAGCAACATGCAGTTACTCATATAATGTGTTTGTGAATTCAGTAAAAAAAAAACGATGTTGGTCCTGGTCTTGTAGTAGATTTATATGAAGGTCACTGAGAGTAGTAATGATCTTTAGTTCATACGTGCCATCAGTTATCGTACATCCTAGTTTTGACTAAATTGGCTAATGATTGACTGTGGAAACTCTGTAGATGGTTATCTATGTGAAAGTTTTTAGAAGGTATCTTGGATTGAATTTTAGCTATTACATTATTCCCCAAGTTCATCCCTTGTGCAAATATTAGTGATACATTCTAGTTTGGACTGATTAAGTATATAGCAGTTCCACCCCCTTGTTTCTGGCCTATATTGTGTATGGCTGTGTAGCCAGGAAATGGCATAGCTCATCAGTAGTATCAGGCCTTTAAGCTAGTTTCAGTTAGTGTAATGATGGACATATTGGCATGCAAGAATTTAGTAAGCTATGAGGTCATCATAATGCTGCTTAAAGATTCTGATATTGTAGTTAAAGAACAGTTATGTTTGTTGTTGGCTCTGAGGAGTGCCTTTGATTGTTCTGCTGTGTAGTAATTACAATAACTGTTTGATTCATTTAAGTCATTAAATACGAGGTTGGTATCAGGATCAATGCTTGTAATCATAAGATTTGTAGTGAATCTATAGTTAGATTTAAGTATAAAACAAAGTAAATATTCTAAAGCTAAAAAATAGCACCTGAGTTATTTAACAAATGTAATAAGAAAATGAGCTAAGGTAGTTTTTAAAGTTAAAATAAAGGGAACAATATAAGAGAGACAAATAATTTGTGGTGAACAAATAAAGTGATGATCAAATAATGGAGCTTGGG
Source organism: Cherax quadricarinatus (assembly GCF_026875155.1). Taxonomy (NCBI): domain Eukaryota; kingdom Metazoa; phylum Arthropoda; class Malacostraca; order Decapoda; family Parastacidae; genus Cherax; species Cherax quadricarinatus. The sequence goes on from NC_069410.1 coordinate 35,393,179, forward strand.
AATATGATAGTAGGTAGTACTTTAAAGGTAATTCTTTAAAGTTAGAGTTAGGGAAAACAATATAATTAGTTTTGGAATATAATGGCAAAATAGTGAACTTATTACAATTTAGCACCTGAGAATAGCACCTTGATTATTTTAACAATTGTGAATATATGAACTAGGGTAGTTATATAAAGCTAAAAATAATGGAGATAATATATAAGGGACTAAAATAAGTAATGGTAAACAAAGTTAAATGAACAGATTGTCACTATGAAATAATATTGGTTTTGGAGTAAGATCTGATTTGTAATATTAAATAAGTCGAGTAGTTTATTGCACAATAAAAAGTAAAAAAAATATGAGGTAGTTGGTACTAGTTGGTACTACACCTGGAAAATCCTAGAGGGACTAGTACCGAACTTGCACACGAAAATCACTCACTACGAAAGCAAAAGACTCGGCAGACGATGCACCATCCCCCCAATGAAAAGCAGGGGTGTCACTAGCACGTTAAGAGACCATACAATAAGTGTCAGGGGCCCGAGACTGTTCAACTGCCTCCCAGCACACATAAGGGGGATTACCAACAGACCCCTGGCAGTCTTCAAGCTGGCACTGGACAAGCACCTAAAGTCAGTTCCTGATCAGCCGGGCTGTGGCTCGTACGTTGGTTTGCGTGCAGCCAGCAGCAACAGCCTGGTTGATCAGGCGCTGATCCACCAGGAGGCCTGGTCACAGACCGGGCCGCGGGGGCATTGACCCCCGAAACTCTCTCCAGGTAAACTCCAGCTAGCAAAAGTTAGTTTTTGGGACTTACAAAAAAGTAATTGGAATATACACTAATTGTACACACAATAAAAGGTGACTAAAACAAGTAGTGGTAAACAAAATAAATGGACAGGTAAGAACGATGAATAATGTTAATTTGGAGTAAGATTTGACTTTTAACACAAAATTATGAGCAATTAATAGCAGTAAGAAAGAAGTATAAAGTATTGGAGGTAGTTGGCATTAGCTAGTGATGAAAAATAAAAAAATAATAATTCTCGATATAATAGTAACGTACACTATATGCACCACACGTATATATGTATTAACCCTTTGACTGTTTCAGGCCCCTCTCTGAAACTGTCATTCTACGTCACTCAATTTTTGAAAAAAAAAAATTATTTTTTCTTATGAAATGATAGAGAATCTTTTCCCGATGGTAATGACACCAAAAGTTCGAAATTTGGTCGAAAACTCGTGGAATTATGCTTCCGCGAAGTTAGCGGTCTCGGCGACATATGCGTATCGGCGATTTCGCCGACTTTGAGCCCAATTTTCAGCCAATTCCTTTGTTCCAGTTGAACGAAACTCATAGCTATTTCTTAGAACTTCATTTTATCTATCAGCTGAGTACAAGAAACCTCCCTTTTACTAATTTGGACTACCCAATATGGTGGTCAGAAATTGGCAATTTGGCCAATTTCACGCAAAATAAAAAAGATGCCAATTTCAAAATAGGGTCCAGAATAAACAAGGTAGACATTCGTGGCACTAAAATAACATATGCTCTGTTCATTAGTCACATCTCTAGGCCACTCTTATATTATTATTGCTTTCTATTTTGATTTTTTATCATACAAAAAAATACAAATTATGTTTTCAGACAAGCTTATTGTAAAAATGGTAAAATAATATCAGTGCACAGTGAAAGAATATTAGACCCCCAGTTGACGTGTATTGGACGGTGGG
>NC_069410.1:35395400-35442900 GCF_026875155.1 Cherax quadricarinatus
GTGGAAAAAATTTTTTTGTTCATACTTTGGGGTGTCAGGAACGGATTAATTTGATTTCCATTATTTCTTATGGGGAAAATTCATTCGCCTAACGATAATTTTGCCTAACATTGAGCTCTCAGGAACGGATTAATAGCGTTATGCGAGGGTCCACTGTATATGCACGTGCACACACACGCACCCCTCTGGGTTTTCTTCTATTTTCTTTCTAGTTCTTGTTCTCATTCATTTCCTCTTATCTCCACGGGGATGTGGAGCAGAATTCTTCCTCCGTAAGCCATGCGTGTCATAAGATCTTAGGTGACTAACTTGCCGGGAGCAAGGGGCTAGTAACCCCATCTCGTGTATACATTACTAAAGTTAAAAGAGAACCTTTGTTTTTCTTTTTGGGCCACCCTGCTTCAGTGGGATATGGCTGGTTTGTTGAAAGAAGAAGATTAACAGAAGTGTATGGTTTGCTTAATATTTTTTTTTTAAACTTTGGATTTTGCTAGTTTCATGTTATAGGACAAATATAAGTAGGATGTTCATGTTGTATGGCATCTTTGTCTTGGCAGGGTATCTAACTGAAATTTTTATTTGACAAAGGTATGCCAATGTATAACCATGGCAACTACATTGTACGATTGGGGCACCTTGTTCGGTGGCTTGCAGAGCAAGCAGAAGAGATGGGAGTGGAGATTTATCCTGGTACTCCTGCATCAGAAATTTTATATAATGATGATGGATCAGTTGCTGGTATTGCTACTTCTGATGTTGGCATTTCTAAGGATGGGGCTCCTAAGGTAAGAAATTTTTAAAGATGAATGAACATAGGTACTTAGAAAATAGGAAATAATCATTCATAAATGGCTCCCCCCCCCCTCCCTCCAAAGTCAGCAACATAAATGATTCTCTACCTGTATGTTGTTGTTTTGCTAGAATATAAATAAAAATAAACTTTTGATTAATGTTTGGAAGACCAACCCTACAAGGAGAAGTTACAAAGTATGCAAGTTTATTGATATGTAAATAAATTAATAGCAACTAGTAAAATAAAATGAAATTTATATGAAACTTTGGAGCAAAAGCTTATGCTCACTCCAAGTTCCAACATTACACCACTACCCTCTTAACCCTTTCAGGGTCCAAGGCCAAAATCTGAAGTGGTGCCCCAGTGTCCAAGAATTTTCAAAAAAAACAATTTTTATTTTTTCTTATGAAATGGTAGAGAATCTTCTTGTGAATGTAATAAAACAAAAAGTACGAAATTTGATGGAAAACTGACGAAATTATGCTCTCGTGAATTTTGATGTGTCAGCGATATTTACGAATCGGCGATTTTGCCGACTTTGACTCCCATTTTAGGCCAATTACATTATTCCAGTCAACCAAATTCTTAGCAATTTCACTAGTATTACTTCTATTCTATCGATTGAGCACAAGAAATCGCCAAGTCAACTGTTTCAACTACAAAATAAAGTGACCGGAAATTGTTAATTTGGCCAATTTAACACAAAGTTCAAAATATTCCAATTTCAAAATAGGGTCCAGAATAAACAATGTAGGTATTCCTGGCACTAAACTAACATTAACTCTGTTCATTAGTTACATTTTGAGGCTTTACAAATAAATTCCGTTTTGATTTTTTATTCACATAATGAATTTTTATTCACACCAAAAAATAGAAGATTTACTGTTATGCAATATTGTAATAATTGTATAAATATCATCACCACATTTGTGAATGTATATTAGACCCACCAGCTGGCGTGTATTAGACATGTGAGGTCGTTTGTTTACTCTTGAACATCGGCAAAAATTTAACATTTCCGCCACTTTGAGCTCAGTTTCATGCCATTTCCAGTGCTAACACCAATCAAAATTATCTCTATTTCTGTAATATGTCTTCCATTCTATCAAATGAGACCAAGAAATCACAAATATAACTATATAAAACATACGAAAAAACACTGTAAAGTCGCTGTTTTAATCGAAAATCATGGTCTCAGTTTTTTTCTCTCATTATACACAGTGTGCTGCAGGATTTGTTTTATGTGGTGCACACATACCACATAGATATATTCTCATATCTAGGCCCAAATTTACCACTCACAGTTTATCAGAGTGAGCTGAGCTCATGACGTAGATCTACGGTTTGGACCCTGAACGTAAAGCCGTAGATCTACGGGACGGACCCTGAAAGGGTTAAACCTTACTGCACATATTACAAAAGTCTTTGAAAATGTCTTGAACAGCTTTGAAAATCAGTCACTGCATATGCTGGTATGAACTAATCACCTGTACAAATTAAACCTCTGTTAGATGGGAGTTGCATGTAAAGGGATGGAGGGAATATTTCATGCATTTGACAGGGAGGCATGACATATTGTAAAAGTAAGGATAAACCAAATATGATCATGCGGAAGGTGCCTGAGGCAGTAGGTGAAATGAAAATGGGATTAAAACCAAGATACTAAAAGCAGTTTTGAAGCGGTTGGTGTATTTGTTCAGTATACAGTAGGCGTCATCAATGTGCACACCCATAAGTATGCCTTTAGCAAAATATTTCCCAGACAGATTCAATAAGTGCCTTGGCAACTTTTGTGTGGAAGACAATGCCCCTTGCCATACTGTCAGAAACATGAAGAATTGGCTAAATTATTGCAATTTTTCAACATTTTAATGATTTGCCTGGAAACTCGTTGGAAATTCAAACCCCGAAATCATTAGTGCCATTAAGCTTGTGTGGGAGGGTATTGACTTTGTTATCCTTCATAAGTCAGTCTTATCTGTTCCAAGGAGACTTATGGAGTGCATCAAAAGGAAGGGTAATCTTACAAAATACAAGTTTAGGTGAGGAACACATGCATATTTGTAGTGTGCAGTTTTGTATTCTGTGTGATCTGTTTATTCTTGTGCATACTGATGATGCCTACTATATGCATGGAAGAAGAGAAGGTATCTAAAGATTGACAGAGAGCATGCATGGTTCTTTGTGTAAGAGGAAAGAAGGGACAAAAGAGAGAAAGAATTACTTTTTCTGCATAAAGTGTATGATAGAATTATTGAGAGTATTAAAGGTAAAACAAAGTAGGGGATGTGTAGACCAAGTGCTTTCTTTAAAGCATATTAATAAAAAATAATTAAATAAAGGTAAGGAACTTTGTTGTTACATTTATGGATTTAGGAAAGGAATATGATAGGGTGGATAGGGAAGCAGTGTGGCAGATGTTGTAGTTGTATGGAATAGGCAGTAGGTTTCTAAAAGCAGTAAAGAACTTTTATGTAGATAGGATTAGGAGAGGTAGGATTATTTTGCATTAAAATTAGGCCTTAGACAGGTATGTGTGATTTTGCCATGGTTGTTTAACATGTTTATAGATGGGGGTTGTTAAAGAATGAATTCTACGGTGTTGGGGAGAGGTTGGAGTTGTCACAGTTTCTCTTTGCTGATGACAGTTCTCCTGAGAGATTCTGTAGAGGTTGCAGAGGTTGGTGGAGGAATTTGGGAGAGTATGTAAAAGAAGGAAATTAAAGTGAGCATAGGAAAGAGTAAGGTGAAGAGAGTAACAAAAAATGTAGGCAGTGAAAAAATAGATATGAGATTGGAGGGAGAAAAAATGGAGGAAATAAATGTGTTCAGATATTTAGGAGAAATGTAATGAAAAGCATTGGAAAGAATTTTACATGCTCACTTAGCATTCATAAATATAAATTTGTCATCACTTCCACTAGGAAAGAATGAAAATATGCCAGTGAAGAAATGGAAGACAAGTAACACATAAAACATTATTTTATTATACAGTAGGGCCCCGCTTTACGGCGTTTCACCTTACGGTGTTCCGCTAATATGGCAATGTCAAATTATGACCAAAATTTGCTATACGGCAAGCGGTCTTTCAAATACAGCACGCCCCACCCGGTTTCTTTACATTCTCCGTGACCACATCTATTATGTCTGGAAACTTTCCAAAATTTCAAGTGTTTTACAGTTATTGCATATTTATATGTACTCTGATAATTATACAGTGGACCCCCGGTTAACGATATTTTTTCACTCCAGAAGTATGTTCAGGTGCCAGTACTGACCGAATTTGTTCCCATAAGAAATATTGTGAAGTAGATTAGTCCATTTCAGACCCCCAAACATACACGTACAAACGCACTTACATAAATACACTTACATAATTGGTCGCATTCGGAGGTAATCGTTATGCGGGGGTCCACTGTACTTAGGTGTATCTGTACCTAAATTTACTTATACACTGTGCTGGTGTGCAGGTACACATTAAAATTGCTAAGTGTGCCTTTACTCATGACACCAATAGTACATAATAATCATCACTCTTGGGCACATCAAATGTCTTATTTTACTTTAATATAGACATTTTCATTAATCCATCTATGATATTTTCCTCAAAATTATATAAGAAACACGTTACATAGCATATAAACATGATACATACACTCACAGAATAAAAATTGGCGCAAATATGAGATTTGTTTACAAAGCAGCTGTGTAGGTAGTGTCGGAAGAATTACGTTTCCTCGAGTCAAACACTTGGGGATAACTGTAGAAAAATATTCCATTTATATGCCTTCACTCTGTATATAGCAATTCACAACCCTTGTGGGTTTAGTGCTTCTTTATTATCATGATAATATCATCATCTTCATTCACTCTAAAAATGGTGTGTTGCATGAGAATGGGAGTGTTGCTGTTTGTTTATTCTGTACTAACTTGTACAACTTGTACACATTGTAAGAGTATTTGTATTGTGAGGTAATTATTATTATAATAAAAAAAATATTGTGAGGTAAAGGTTTTAAAAACTCTTACAAACGTTCATGAATGAACTAAAAGCAGACACACATTAATATGCATTTATTTCGCCTGACAAAGTTATCGTCCACTACCTGTTCAGTTTGTGTTCTTACATTGTCTGAACTCTATATCTCGTTCTCTCTCATTTACTCTTTCGTTAACTAGTTTGCTCTCATTGACGACGGCGTCTAAGCTTAGCTGTGATAAAAAGAGGAATCGTAAACCTTTTGCTTTAAGTGCCAAGTTAGAAGATGGTGATGTGCCATTCTGATTTTATTCAATAAACACCCTGCTACTCACCTCTCACACATTAATATTTTAAGGTAAGTAATAAGTGTACTCTGTGTGTATCTTACTTTTTATTGTGTTTTTTATGCCTATTTCTATTGCTAACTTAATATAAGTTAGTGTAAACTTGTTGTCTAGCATTTATTGCATATTTTATATGTGCTCTGATAATACTTGTGGACCTGTGTGGTAGCCGGGCGGAGGGATAACATTGCGTTTTCTCTGGTCAGGCACCAGAGAAAACATGTATGAATCTGCGTTTGGCCCAGCCACTCCCCCACTCTGCTTTTGTTTACAATTTTCAGCATGAATTATTCATTACTTCTCCCTTCGTTTATGATGGCATCTAAAGGTAGTTGTTAGAAACGATTAAATTCAGTGAACAAGGTATGTCGATGCTCTGGGCCACAGTGTAGGTAGCCGGTAGGTGTAGCCCAGGCGGGCTACACCTGCCAGATACCTACACTGACTTCCTACAAATAAATACTACTCGCCTCTCTTCCTACATTAAGACTACACATAGTGAGTGTACTGTATGTGTATTTTAACTCTCTGGGATGTTGTAAATATCGTACATTAACCCTTCCAGGGTCGAGAGGCCCTCTCCTAAACTTGTTCTCAGGGTTGAAAATTTTTCAGAAATTTTTTTTTTTTTTTTCTCATGAAAAGAGAAAGAATCTTCTGATCATAATGACACCAAAAGTATGAAATTTGATGGAGAACTTACGGAATTATGCTCTCACAAAGTTAGCGGTCTCGACGATATTTACGTATCGGCGATTTCGCCCATTTTGAGCCCTATTTTTGGCCAATTCCAGTGTTTTAGTCGACAAAAATCATAACTATTTTGCTAGGACTCCATTTTTTTCTATCGAATGAGTACAAGAAACCACCCATTTACCGATTTCAACTATCCATTACTAAATTCCTTGCATGCCAATATGTCCATCATTACACTAACTGAAACCTGGCTAAAGCCTGATACTACAGATGTCTATGCCATTCCTGGTTACACAGCCATACACAACTGTAGGCCAGACCAAAGGGGGTAGCACTGCTATATACTACTCAGACCAACTAGAATGTATCACTAATACAGTGGACCCCCGGTTAACGAACTTTTTTCATTCCAGTAGTATGTTCAGGTGCCAGTACTGACCGAATTTTTTCCCATAAGGAATATTGTGAAGTAGATTAGTCCATTTCAGACCCCCAAACATACACGTACAAACATACACTTACATAATTGGTCGCATTTGGAGGTGATCGTTAAGCGGGGGTCCACTGTACTTGCACAAGGGATGAACATGGGGAATATATAATAGCTAAATTCAAATCCAAATACCTACAAAAACCTCTCACAGTGATAAACATCTACAGAGTTCCACAATCAAACATTAGCCAATTTAGTCAAAACCTAGGAAGTATGATAACTGATCCATGCATGAACAAAGATCACTTACTACTCTCAGGTGACTTCAATATAAATCTCCTGCAAGACCAGGACCCACACGTTACTGAATTTACAAACACAATGAGTAACTGCATGTTGCTACCAACAGTAACAAAACCTACAAGAGTTACAGAGACTAGTGTTTCCCTACTTGACCACATCTGGACCAACACCATATCCCCTTTAAAATCAGGCATAATTACAGATAATACCACAGACCACTACCCTACTTTCCTCATAACAACTCTTGGTAAAATACCCCAAGACACTACTAAAGTCACCTTCAGACTTCACAATGAGGCAGCCATTAATAACTTCACAACAGCAGTAACAAACATTGACTGGCACACTGAGCTAGAAATCTATACAGATATTGACAAATGTTTTAATAATTTTCTAAAAAAGACCCAATACCTTTATAACAAGCACTGCCCTAAAAAAACTAAACAGATGACAGCTAAGAGACTGAACATCCCTGGCTAACACCCAGCATTCTCAAATCCATAAACAAAACACCGATATGAAAAACAGTACAGAATGGGTCGCATAACCAGAGACTAAACAAAATGTTACTCGTCAATCCTAACCAGCCTGATAAGAAGGGCAAAAAAATTGTATTATGAGAACAGATTATCCAACTTACGAGGTGATATAAAAAAGACCTGGAAGACCCTATCAGAAATTCTGGGAACAAAAAAGATATCACGACATAGCGAAATAAAATTAGCAAAATCAGATGAACCCCAACTCCCACCAACAGAAACAGCAAACAGACTCAATGATTTCTTCTCCACTATAGGTCAAAACCTTGCCAGTAAAATCCCAAGCTCAGATACCCCACCAAATGACTACCTCACTGGCAACTACCCGAACACACTGTTCCTAGCTCCGACTAACCCATATGAAGTCTCCCTTATTAACAACGCACTGAAAAACAAGGCAGGAGATTTAAATACCTTACCACCCTTTATATACAAAAAAGCGTCACAAGTACTATCACCAATCATTGCAACACTCTTTAACAAATCCATTGAATCCTCCACCTTCCCTACAGTTCTCAAAATAGCAAGGGTCACCCCGATCCATAAAGGAGGAGACCAAACTGAGTTGAATAACTATAGGCCAATATCCAATTTACACCCTCTCTCAAAAATCTTCGAAAAATTAATTCATAAACAAATCTACTCCTACCTCATCTCCCAAAACATTCTCAACCCCTGCCAATTTGGATTCAGGCCTAATAAAAATACTAATGATGCTATTATACACATGCTAGAACATATATACACTGCAATAGAGAAAAAAGAAGTCCCACTGGGGATCTTCATTGACTTACGTAAAGCTTTTGATACAGTTGACCATGACTTGCTCCACGTAAAATTGTCACACTATGGTATTAGAGGGCACTCCCTTAACTACCTCAAGTCTTACCTCGGCAACAGAAGCCAATATGTGTACGCAAATGGGACAAGCTCTTCCGCACAACCAATTACAGTTGGTGTCCCACAGGGAAGTGTCCTTGGCCCTCTTCTCTTTCTCCTATACATAAATGGCCTACCAAATGCTTCGCAATTACTCAAACCCACACTTTTTGCAGATGACACTACATACGTCTTCTCTCACCCGAGCCCAGTCACGCTAGCCAATACTGTAAACACCGAATTACAGAAAATATCTACCTGGATGAGGACTAACAAACTTACACTAAACATTGACAAAACCTACTTCATTCGGTTTGGTAACAGAGCTACAGATGTACCTCTTAACATAACAATAAACGGATCACCTATCACAAAGCTAACAGAGGGAAAATTCCTAGGAATCCACCTCGATAATAGACTCAAATTTCATACACATATACAACAAATTTCTAAGAAAATCTCCAAGACTGTAGGCATACTATCGAAGATACGGTACTATGTTCCACAGTCAGCCCTCCTGGCCCTTTATCACTCTCTTATTTACCCCTATCTCACCTATGGAATTTGTGCATGGGGCTCAACAACAATTAACCATCTCAGACCACTAATTACCCAACAAAAGGCTGCAGTTAAAAGGATAACAAATTCTCACTACAGGCAACACACTCCACCAATATTCAAAACACTCAACCTACTCACCATACAAAACATCCATACTTATTATTGCACCTATTACATACATAGAACACTTAACTCTGATATTAACCCTCCCCTCAAACATCTCCTTGCCAACCTCAACAGAACACATGACTATAACACAAGGCACAGATCACTCTTTGATGTTCCTCGTGTCCATCTCACGCTATGCAAAAACTCAATGCACATAAAAGGCCCTAAAATCTGGAATTCATTACCTGTAAATATAAAAGAAACACTACCTGTTTATAAATTCAAGTCTCTTCTCAAAGATCACTTACTCACTCAAAACCAAATAGATACTGAATAACTGAACCTTATAAATTGTATATCCTATATGTTACTCACAATTATATCACACAAAAGTTAAACCTAGGACCCAATCTAACTTTATTATTTTTTTAAATACACTACCTAACAGAATACTCCGTTCGACTGAATGTACAGCAATGCAAGCAACCATATGACCTCTCTTTGTAATACTCATTTGTGCTTTATAGTTATCTGTTTACAATAATGTTTTATCACTGATTTCATCATTGCTTAGTTAATCTTAAGTTAATTTTAAGCCAGCCCGTAATGCTATGCATATAAGTGGCTTTGGCATGCTGCTCTTACCTGTATTTTTTGTACCTCTGTTTGTATGCTTAAATTACTAAATAAAAAAATAAAATAAAATAAAATCCAATAAAGTAGTCAGAAATTAGCAATTTTGCCAATTTCACACAAATTTCAAAAGATGCCAATTTCCAAATAGGGTCCAGAATAAACAAGACAGATATTCCTGGCACAAGAAACCACCCATTTACCGATTTCAACTATCCAATAGAGTAGTCAGAAATTAGCAATTTTGCCAATTTCACACATTTCAAAAGATGCCAATTTCCAAATAGGGTCCAGAATAAACAAGACAGATATTCCTGGCACTAAAATAACATTTCCTCTGTTCATTAGTCATGTCCCCAAGCCCCTCTTACATTTCACTTGCTTTCCACTTTGAATTTTTGTTCTCACAAAAAAATAGAAGATTTACTGTTATACAGACTACTGCATTAGTGTAGAAATGGTACAAATAATATCACCGCACTTGTGAAAGAATATTAGACTCACCAGTTGACGTATATTGGACACGTCGCATGATTTGTTTACTTTTGAACTTTGGCAAAAATCGAACATTTCTGTTACTCTGAGCTCAATTTCAAGGTACTTTTCATTGTGAAACCAATCAAAATCATCTCAATTTCTGTAATATGTCTTCCATTCTATGAAATGTTAAAATAGAATACAGCCATAATTTTTTTTTTTTTTTTTTAACCCTTTTAGGGTCCATCCCGTAGATCTACGGCTTTACGTTCAGGGTCCAAACCGTAGATCTACGTTATGAGCTCAGCTCACTCTGATAAACTGTGAGTGGTACATTTGGGCCTAGATATGAGAGAATACATCTATATGGTATGTGTGCACCACATAAAACAGATCCTGCAGCGCGTTGTGTATAATGAGAGAAAAAACTGAAATCATGATTTTTCGATTAAAACAGCGACTTTGCAGTGTTTTTTCGTATGTTTTTATAGTTCTATTTGCGATTTCTTGGTCTCATTTGATAGAATGGAAGACATATTACAGAAATAGAGATGATTTTGATTGGTTTTAGCACTGGAAATGGCTTGAAACTGAGCTCAAATTAGCAGAAATGTTAAATTTTTGCCGATATTCAAGAGTAAACAAACGACCTCACACGTCTAATACACGCCAGCTGGTGGGTCTAATATGCATTCACAAATATGGTGATGATATTTATACAATTATTACAGTATTGCATAACAGTAAATCTTCTATTTTTTGGTGTGAATAAAAATTCATTATGTGAATAAAAAATGAAAATGGAATTTATTTGTAAAGCCTCAAAACGTAACTAATGAACAGAGGAAATGTTACTTTAGTGCCAGGAATACCTACATTGTTTATTCTGGACCCTATTTTGAAATTGGAATATTTTGAACTTTGTGTTAAATTGGCCAAATTAACAATTTCCGATCACTTTAATTTGTAGTTGAATCAGTTGACTTGGCGATTTCTTGTGCTCAATCGATAGAATAGAAGTAATACCAGTGAAATAGCTAAGAATTTGGTTGACTGGAATAATGTAATTGGCCTAAAATGGGAGTCAAAGTCGGCAAAATCGCTGATTTGTAAATATCGCTGACACTTCAAAATTCGCGAAAGCATAATTTCGTCAATTTTCCATCAAATTTCGTACTTTTTGTTTTATTACCTTCACAAAAAGATTCTCTACCATTTCATAAGAAAAAATAACAAATTTTTTTTTTGAAAATTCTTGGACACTGGGGCACCACTTCAGATTTGGGCCTTGGACCCTGAAGGGGTTAACAAGTCGGCCGTCTCCCACCAAGGCAGGGTGACCCAAAAACGAAAGGAAGTCCCCAAAAAGAAAATACTTTCATCATCATTGAACACTTTCACCTCACTCACACATAATCACTGTTTTTGCAGAGGTGCTCAGAACACAACAGTTTAGAAGCATGTACCTATAAAGATACACAACATATCCCTCCAAACTGCTAATATCCCGAACCCCTCCTTTAGAGTGCAGGCATTGTACTTCCCATTTCCAGGACTCAAGTCCGGCTGTATGAAAATAACCGGTTTCCCTGAATCCCTTCACTAAATATTACCCTGGTCACACTTCAACAGATCATCAGATCCCAAATACCATTCGTCTCCATTCACTCCTATCTAACATGTTCACGCATGCTTGCTGGAAGTCCAAGCCCCTCGCCCACAAAATCTCCTTTACCCCCTCCCTCCAACCTTTTTTGAGGACGACCCCTACCCCGCCTTCCTTCCCCTACAGATTTATATGCTCTCTATGTCATTCTACTTTGATCCATTCTCTCTAAATGACCAAACCACCTCAACAACCCCTCTTCAGCCCTCTGACTAATACTTTTATTAACTTCGCACCTTCTCCTAATTTCCACACTCCAAATTTTCTGCATAATATTTACACCACACATTGCCCTTAGACAGGACATCTCCACTGCCTCCAACCGCCTCCTCGCTGCTGCATTCACAACCCAAGCTTCACACCCATATAAGAGTGTTGGTACTACTATACTTTCATACATTCCCTTCTTTGCCTCCATAGATAACGTTTTTTGTCTCCACATATACCTCAACGCACCACTTGCCTTTTTTCCCTCATCAATTCTATGATTAACCTCATCCTTCATAAATCCATCCGCTGACACGTCAACTCCCAAATATCTGAAAACATTCACTTCTTCCATACTCCTCCTCCTCAATTTGATATCCAATTTTTCTTTATCTAAATCATTTGAAACCCTCATCACCTTACTCTTTTCTATGTTCAGTTTCAACTTTCTACCTTTACACACACTCCATAAATACCATATGAAAATACAGTGCAAAGTCGCTGTTTTAAACCAAAAACACGGTCAGTTTTTTTTTTTTCTCATTACGCACTGTGTGCTGCAGGATTTTTTTCTATACTGCGCACACTGACCACATAGACCCATTCTTTCATATGTAGGCCTACCAGCTTTCTCTTGCTAGATTTGAAGGCACTAGAATTTAGGCGTACTAGTACGTCAATAACCCTGGTGCATAAGCCGTACTAGTACGTAGGAAACCCCGAAGTGGATAAGTATGAGACGGGGAGCCAGGGCTACCTACACCTGACTACCTACAAATAAGTACTACTCACCTCTCACCCTACATTAAGATTACAAATACTTTAAGATAAGTAATGAATGTACTATGTATGTATTTTACTTTTTGTGTTTTTAATGCCTAGTTATATTACTAACTTAACCCTTTCAGGGTTTCAGCCGTACTAGTACGGCATATGCCCCAGGGTTTTTGATGTACTAGTACGCCTAAATTCTAGCACCCTCAAATCTAGTGAGAGAAAGCTGGTAGGCCTATGTATGAAAGAATGGGTCTATGTGGTCAATGTGTGCAGTATAAAAAAAAAATCCTGCAGCATACAGTGCGTAATGAGAAAAAAAAAAAACTTTGACCATGTTTTTGGATTAAAACAGTGACTTTGCACTGCATTTTCGTATGGTATTTATAGTTGTATTCTAGTCTCATTTTATAGAATGGAAGACATATTACAGAAATTGAGATGATTTTGACTGGTTTCACAATGAAAAGTACCTTGAAATTAAGCTCAAAGTAGCAGAAATGTTCGATTTTTACCAAAGTTCAAAAATAAACAAATCATGTCAAGCGTCCAATACACATCAACTGGTGAGTCTAATATTCTTTCACAAGTGCGCTGATATTATTTATACCATTTCTACACTAATGCAGTAGTCTGCATAACAGTAAATCTTATTTTTTTTGTAAGAATAAAAATTCAAAGTGGAAAGCCAAAGAAATATAAGAGGGGCCTGGGGACGTGACTAACGAACAGAGAACTTGTTATTTTAGTGCTGGGAATGTCTTTCTTGTTTATTCTGGACCCTATTCAGAAAGTGGCATCTTTTGAAGTTTGTGTGAAATTGGCTAAAGTTGCTAAATTCTGACCACTTTATTGGATAGTTGAAATCGGTAAATGGGTGGTTTCTTGCACTCATTCAATAGAAAAAATGGAGTTCTAGAGAAATAGTTATGATTTTTGTCAAATAGTACACTGGAATTGGCCGAAAATAGAGCTCAAAGTGGGCAAAATCGCCGATACGTAAACATTGTCGAGATCGCTAACTATGCGAGAGCATAATTACATAAGTTTTCCATCAAATTTCATACTTTTGGTGTCATTATGATCGGGAACAGATTCTTTATCTTTTCATAAGAATTTTTTTTTTTTAAATTTGGGCGACCCTGAGAACAAGTCTCGGAGAGGGCCTGGCGACCCTGAAAGGGTTAATATAATTTAGCGTAAACTTGTTGTATGGCATTTATGTGCATTTATAAATGGAAAAAATGACGTTCTGCTCTCCAGCGATAGCCTGGAACCTAACCCGCCATATAAGTGGGGCTCTACTGTAATTGAAACACTATTAATATGAAAGTTAATGGTAGAAGTAGAGAATATGTAGATCATAAACTTCAAAAGCAGTGTGGGTATGGCCTAAGAATAATGGGTGAGAGATTTGGGTGTCCTTCCCTTTTGTACCTCTGTGACCTTATTTTCAAATACTGTTTGGAGGCACCTTCTTCACTTTTAATACACCTACCATCCGACTTACGACCTGCTCAACTTACGACCACTCGACTTACGACCATGTTTTTTTATGCCAAATTTCTGGGAAATAAACAACTGTTTGTGTTGTACACAGTGTTTATCCTAAACCTTACAGTATAAAATATAGTACTAACAACATAAAAAGTAAAGTAAAACATGAAATACCAAAATAAAACAATAAAATAGTCATTACAAAAATGTTTTGTTGATATTCAGTAGTAAAGTTCAACTTGCGACCATTTCGACTTATGACCGGTTTCTCGGAACCGAACTCGGTAAGTCGGATGGTAGGTGTATAGCTAAACATGCTTGAAGAATTCTTAAACAGATGTCTCCTATGATCCTTCAGGAGTCTTGAAGGTACAGTATTTGAATAGTTACTGGAAGATTGTACCAGTGATTATAATCACCTATTCAAGGAAATACATCATCAGTTACAGTTTAGATCTGCATGTTGTTATTGTTACATTTATCACTCAGAATATGTTTTTTAAAACTTTAATAAACCAGGATTCCTTTGCTCGAGGAATGGAGCTGCGGGGAAAATGTACAGTATTTGCTGAGGGTTGTCATGGCCACCTGGCCAAGCAACTGTATTCTAAATTCAAGCTACGTGAAAACTGTGAGTCTCAATCGTATGGAATTGGGCTTAAAGAATTATGGGAAGTGAAACCTGAAAACCACAAGCCAGGAACAATTGAACACACTGTTGGATGGCCACTTGACAAGTATGTCTAATAGTTTTTCTCTTCTTAGTGTACTGACTTGAATTCCTTGTATTGACACAGAAAACTAATTATTGGTGGTAATATACTTTGAGTCATGTAATTAGATAGGAAAAACTGCTATACACAAGATCTAGTTGTAAAAAGTGGATCAGCCTCTTATCAGATGGAAAACAATAAATGCACTATATCCAGTGTACAGTATATTGTAAAATAAATTATGAATATCTTTAAATTGTCATTATGCATTTGTCTATTTGTAGAATGTGTGATCTGGAAAGACATCAGTTGAATGAATGATAGTGAATGTGTTGTCTTTGGATCACTACCTTGGCTAGGGATGGTTGTTGAGTTAAAAAAAAAAAAATCAGAATTATTAACCCGTAAACGGTCCAAGCAGATCTACCATACCCCGGCCGGGATTGAACCTGCGGTCAGAGAGTCTCAAAACTCCAGACCGTCGCGTTAGCCACTAGACTAGCTAGCCACAATAAGATTTGTCCAATTAGGTATATTTCTACACCATAGGAAGGTTAGCATAGGCACCACTGTGACCACAAATGCAAGTTTTTACAGACGAATCTCCAGCTAGCGTGGCCGTGACGAACTCTAGCTCAAGTCCCCTCACTGCCGTCAACATGACTCACGAAATCGTAATGACACAATTGCAGACAAACCATACCCCGGCCGGGATTGAACCCGCGGTCAGAGAGTCTCAAAACTCCAGACCGTCGTGTTAGCCAGTAGATCAGCCAGCCACAATAAGATTCGTCCAACTAGGTATATTTCTACACCATAGGAAGGTTAGCATAGGCACCACTGTGACCACAAATGCAAGTTTTTACAGATGAATCTCCAGCTAGCGTGGCCGTGATGAACTCTAGCTCAAGTCCCCTCACTGCCGTCAACATGACTCACGAAATCATAATGACACGATTGCAAACAAACCATACCCCGGCCAGGATTGAACCCGCGGTCAGAGAGTCTCAAAACTCCAGACCGTCGCGTTAGCCACTAGACCAGCTAGCCACAATAAGATTTGTCTAACTAGGTATATTTCTACACCATAGGAAGGTTAGCATAGGCACCAGTGCTAGCTGGAGATTCGTCTGTAAAAGCTTGCATTTGTGGTCACAGTGGTGCCTATGCTAACCTTCCTATGGTGTAGAAATATACCTAGTTGGACGAATCTTATTGTGGCTAGCTGGTCTAGTGGCTAACGCGACGGTCTGGAGTTTTGAGACTCTCTGACCGCGGGTTCAATCCTGGCCGGGGTATGGTTTGTTTGCAATCGTGTCATTACGATTTCATGAGTCAAGCAGATCTACGTTCACATGTGTAGTGCTACAAAAGTAGATCTACGTTTTTTACATATTTTCAAATATAACAAAAAAAAAAAAAGTAGATCAAAATTTTTTTACACATTTTCAAATGTAAAAAAACAAAAAGATCTACTTTTTTTACATACTTTCAAATGTTGAAAAAACGTATATATACGTTTGGACCGTTTACGGGTTAAAAGGAATGTATATTTTCAAAAAGTTGCTTTGCAAAGTAGATTTTTATATTCATGATTGATTCAGTTACTTTATTACCTATAACTATATTTTGTTTTTAGTTGGAACACTTTTTGAGTATTTGAAATTTTCAGGAATACTTACGGAGGCTCATTCTTGTATCACTTAAATGAAGAGCAACCATTAATTGCTCTTGGCTTTGTTATTGGGTTGGATTATACAAACCCATATTTACATCCATTCAAGGAGTTTCAAAAATTCAAACATCACCCATCTGTTGAGCCTGTACTGCGGGGTGGGACAAGGTTAGTACTATGTCTGCTTTGTAATTTCTTAAGTATTGCTTAAACATTTCATCTTTCAGATTGGAATTTACAGCTGAATTCATTCCTTCTTAGAGATTCAGTATTTGTCATCCATTTATTTAGACAATTATTTTATAAAGCTAATATCTTTATCCCTTAGGATTAAGAAGTGTTATAGTTGCTTATTAACCCTTTTGGGGTGGGTCCCATTGTTCAGCGGCTTTGATGTGCAGGTCAGTCCCGTTGTTCTGCATCATGAGCTAAGCTCACTCATAAGCTGTGAGCAGTAATTTTGGGGCTAGATATAAGAAAATGGGCCTGTGTGATAAGTGTGCACCACATAAAAAAAATCCTGCAGCAAGCAATGCATGATGGGGGGGGGGGAGAAAACTGTGACAGTGTTTTTGGCTTAAAACAGCGACTCTGCAGTGTATTTTCATGAGATGTTCATAGTTTATTCTCGATTTCTTGGTCTCATTTGATAGAATGGAAGATACTTTACAGAAATAGGGATGAATTTGATTGTTTCAGTACTGAAATTAGCTTGAAATTGAGCTTAAGGTAGTGGAAATGTTTAATTTTTACCGATATTCCAGAGTAATCAAATTACATCACTTGTCCAGTATGCGTTCATCTGATTGGTCTGTGTCCACAAATGTGCTGACATTATTTATACAATTATTACAATAATGCAGTAGTCTGCATAACAGTAAATCATCTTTTTTGTGCAAATAAAAATTTAAATTGGAAAGCAAGTGCAATCCAGGAGAGGCCTGAGGCCATGACTAATGAACAGAGGAAATGTTATAGTGCCAGGAATGTCTACATTGTTTATTCTGGACCCTGTTTTGAAATTGGCAGTTCTTGAATTTTGTGCGAAATTGGCCAAATTATCGAATTCTGATCACTTCATTAGGTATTTGAAATAGGTAAATGGGTGGTTTCTTTCAGTCAGTTGATAGAATAGAAGGAATACTAGCAAAATAGCTATGAGTTTAGTTGACTGGAACAATGAAATTGGCTGAAAATAGAACTCAGATGGGCGAAATCACCAATGCATAAACTATGCCGCAAGTTTTCCATCAAATTTCATACTTTTGATTTCATCATAAGAATTTTTTCTTTTTAAATTCTTCGACCCCAAGAGCAAGTTTCAGATCAGGTTCTGACCCTGAAAGGGTTAATAGAATGGTGGCAGACACTCGCATCAACATGCCATCCTGAATAGGGCTCGGAACAACATGCGATAGGCATGCAGATGAAGCCATTGAATGAACAGCTTGGAAAAAAGTCTGATATGACAACAAATGGAGGCCCCATCAGAAGAATAACTAAGACAGAAATGCCCTAGAATGAGCCCAATATAGAGGCACCCCAGTTGATTCAGGAGACAAAAGACAGAGGCAAGGGTCATCAGAATTGAGATCCAGAAATCCCATAGGAGGCAAAAAGTTGCTTGCAATCCCAGAGAAGGCAGTTTTGCCAACTGCTGGAGCTGCAATTGCCTGTTCAATGCTTGATGAAACATAAAAGCCCAGCACATAATTCTGTAACTAACTGAGGGCAAATGGATCCCATTAGCCCACCAGAGCCTGTTTAGAAGATGAAAAGTGCTTGAGGGATAACCATTAGGAGTCAAGGGAGCATAGATCTGCACCCTTTTGACATATCTGGGCTAACTAACAAGAGAAGTTTGTTTCAGGCCTATGAAGAACAGAAGATAACACCAGATACTCATAAGAATTCACATATATGAATGGCCAGTCTGTTCTGACAGGAAACAGCCAGGACAAGCCTGACAGCACACATGAGACCAAAAGTGAATTACCTTTCCAAGCAGTAATACAAGCAGAGCAGAAAGAACTACAAATCTTAATGGGAGTTGATTGCAGAAGTATCCAACAATTAGAGAGCAGAAAATGGTGTTGACATTAGTGTATGAAGTTGATGGCTAGAGCTTCAAATAGCAGCAAGAGTATCAGCTGACTTGTTAGAATAATTCAGGAATGATGTGCAAGCAGAAGTGAAAGGGTCCTAAAATGAGTGAAAAAGTGAGAGATACAGCCTACTGGGGTCAAGAGAGGTGAGTACTTGTACTATATTTTTGTGTGAAAGAGTACAACATATTATAAATGGGTCCCAGTTGGCTTCAGCCTAAAACTAAGGGGTATACTCTCAATCCAAAAAATAGTTTATTTGCACTTGATGTTTTTAAGTTAACATTTTTTCAGATTTGTTTATATGTTATTAGATTGTCTAAACAGATTAATGTTAAAACAAAATTTTATTAAGGTATATAGTACCTATATTGTAAAGATGAAAAAAATGTCATGTTTAGGAACACTGCCTCACTCTGTGAACAAGTGCATCATCTTTCAGGATTTCGTATGGTGCCCGAGCCTTGAATGAAGGGGGATTACAGTGTATTCCCAAACTTTCATTCCCTGGTGGATGTTTAATAGGGTGTTCACCAGGGTTTATGGTTGTTCCAAAGATCAAAGGAACACACACTGCAATGAAGAGTGCTATGCTTGCTGCTGAAAGCATATTTGAATCTCTTAACAATGAGGAAAATGCTGATGCTGTTTGTAAGTAAGGGTTATATTTTTATTTTTTACGAGTATTCACTGAGTAGATGAGAACTTTTTGAAATTTATTATGAAATAAACCATTTGGGAATAAATTACTCTAATTCACAATTTTTCAACACAGTGTCCCTCTCCCTTCAAGGTAGGGTGACCACAGAAAAAGAAAACACATTCAACATTGCTTATTCAATAGTTGTCTTGCCAGAAGTGCACAAACACTTAAATTCAATTTTTTTTTTTTTTTTTTTTTTTCAACAAGTCGGTCGTCTCCCACCGAGGCAGGGTGACCCAAAAAAGAAAGAAAATCCCCAAAAAGAAAATACTTTTTTTTTTTTCAACAAGTTGGTCGTCTCCCACCGAGGCAGGGTGACCCAAAAAAGAAAGAAAATCCCCAAAAAGAAAATACTTTCATCATCATTCAACACTTTCACCACACTCACACATTATCACTGCTTTTGCAGAGGTGCTCAGAATACAACAGCTTAAATAACTCTCTGAATTGCAACATCTAGGACTCGAGTTAGACTAACTTGGTA
The DNA here is from genome assembly GCF_026875155.1 of Cherax quadricarinatus. NCBI lineage: Eukaryota > Metazoa > Arthropoda > Malacostraca > Decapoda > Parastacidae > Cherax > Cherax quadricarinatus. The sequence continues at coordinate 35,414,973 of NC_069410.1, forward strand.
TACAGCAACCACCCAGGGAGGTACTACCGTCCTGCCAAGTGAGTGTAAAACGAAAGCCTGTAATTGTTTTACATGATGGTAGGATTGCTGGTGTCTTTTGTCTGTCTCATAAATATGCAAGATTACAGGTATGTCTTGCTACTTCTACTTAGGTCACACTACACATACATGTACACATCTTATTACTTTTCCTTTTACTGTATATCCATGGGGAAGTGGAATGAGAATCTTTCCTCCGTAAGCCATGCGTGTTGTAAAAGTCGACTAAAATGCCGGGAACAATGGGCTAGTAACCCCTTTCCCTGTAAAGATTACTAAAAAGAATAAGAAGAAAATTGTCAAAGTGGGAAGTCTGAATGTGCGTGGATGTTGTGCAAATTTTAAGAAAGAGATGATTGTGGATGTTATGAATGAGAAGAAGCTGGATGTCCTGGCTTTAAGTGAAATAAAGCTGAAGGGTGTGGGAGAGTTTCAATGGAGAGGAATAAATGGGATTAGGTCAGGGGTTTCTAATAGTTAGAGCTAAAGAAGGAGTAGCAATGATGTTGAAGGATAAGATATGGCAGGAAAAGAGGGACTATAAATGTATTAATTCAAGGATTGTGTGGAATAAAATAAAGGTTGGATGTGAAAAGTGGGTTATAGTAAGCGTATATGCATCTGGAGAAGAGAGAAGTGTAGAGAAAGAGAGATTTTGGGAAATGCGTGGGGAGTTTTGGACCAAGTGTGAGAGTACTTGTGGTTGGGGATTTCAGTGCTAAAGGGGGTAAAAATGTTGTGGAGGGAGTAGTAGGTAAATTGGGGTGCCATTTTATTCTTCGACACCAGGAGACACTTCAGGATTTGGGGTTGCGACAGTCAAAGGGTTAATGTGCAATAGTGCCCTTCCTTCCTACATACCCAAACTGAGTTTCACTCTGCATAAAACCCTCTTTGCAAATTTTAGTAACATTGTTCATACGACAATTTTTGTTTGTTTGTTGACATATTCATTTGTGTGTGGAAGTAGGAGTGAATATACACATCCCTTTATTTTGAATTTGTACTTAGTCTTATGAGCACACCTCCATTTTTCTTTTACAATTTTCAAAATGAAAATTTATTTAGTCATAAGACATTTAAAAAGAAAAGTTAGAGAAGGAAGAAAGTGTAGAAGAATTTTAAAATACAACTTTTTTTAGGACACTTACCATATTTCACGGCTTAAAATGCCTCACCATAAAATGTCTCCACAAAATCACCCTGTGTCCTATAAAGTGAAGGTCAGTGACAAGGGCTATATGTTTGGGGTGTGAGGTGCGCTGTAGTTCTCCCAGTTATGTCTGATGCCGAGCCATTGAAACTAAGTCTTATAAGCCATGAAATGCGGTAAACAAATGTGCTATTTCACAGAATAATTAAAAGTTAGCCAAACAACACTCATTGTAGGAAATAAGTGGCACTGTTTTGCTTTTTTGGGTTATTAACTCTCCAGGTTAATAATCCAAATAAATTTATATGCTTCTAGTTTACAATCATTTAGTGATATTCGAATTACTTGCCCCATGTATATTTGATTGTCAATAATAAATATCTTTCTTCTTTCAACAAACCAGTCATATCCCACCAAAGCATGGTGGCCCAAAAAGAAAAAGAAAGCTTCTCCTTTTATATTTAGTAATATATACAGGAGAAGGGGTTACTAGCCCCTTGCCCCTGACATTTTAGTTGCCTCTTACGACATGTATGGCTTACGGAAGAATAATTCTATTCCACTTCCCCATGGAGAAATAATGTTTTTTTTTTTTCTCAAGTTGGCCGTCTCCCACCTAGGCAGGGCGACGCAAAAAGAAAGAAAACCCCCAAAATAAAAATACTTTCATCATCATTCAACACTTTCACCTCACTCATACATAACCACTGTTTTTGCACAGGCACCCAGATACAACAGTTTAGAAGCATATATAAAGATACACTATAAAAAGTGACCTGAAATAATTAAAATATCAAAGCCCCAATTATATATATAGCATCCTATTACACATCCCTCCAAACTTGCATTATCCCAAACCCCTCCTTTAACCCTTTCAGGGTTTCAGCCGTACGTACTAGTACGGCTTGCGCACCAGGGCTTTTGACGTACTAGTACGCCTAAATTCTAGCGCCCTCAAATCTAATGAGAGAAAGCTGGTAGGCCTACATATGAAAGAATGGGTCTATGTGGTCAGTGTGCGTGGTATAAAAAAAAAATCCTGCAGCACACACTGCGTAATAAGAAAAAAAAACTTTGACCGTGTTTTTGGATTAACCCCTTGACTGTCGAAACCCCAATCCTGAGGTGTCTCCTGGTGTTGCAAAATTTAAAAACAAAAAAATTTCTTATTAAATGATAGAGAATCTTTTCCCGATTGCAAAGACACCAAAAACGAAATTTGATAGAAAACTGACTGAATTACGCTCTCGCGAAGTTAGCGACCTCGGCGATATTTACAAATCGGCGATTTCGCCCACTTTGAGCCCTATTTTCGGCTAATTCCATTATTCCAATCAACCAAACTCATAGCTATTTCTTCAGAACTCCATTTTTTCTATCGATTGAGTACAAGAAACTGCCCATTTACCGATTTCAACTACCCAATAACATGGTCAGAAATTTGCAATTTGGCCAATTTCACGAAAAATAAAAAATATGACAATTTCAAAATAAGGACCAGAATGAACAATGCAGACATTCCTGGCTCTAAAATAACATTTTCTTTGTTCATCAGTCATGTCTCCAGGCCCCTCTGATATTACTCCTGCTTTTTATTTTGAAATTTTATTCAAACAAAAAATAGAAGATTTACTGTTATGCAGACTACTGCAATATTGTAATAATTGTAAAAATTACATCAACCCATTCATGACCGCATATTAGAATGGCTATTTGGACATTTATTGGACAATGACATCATTTGTTTACTTTTGAACATCGGCAAAAATCAAACATTTCCCGTATTTTGTGCTCCATTTCCAGGTTCTTTTTATAGTAAAATCAATCAAAATCACCTCTATTTCTATAATATATTTTCCATTCTATCAAATGAGACCAAGAAAACGAGAATACAACCATAAATACTATACGAAAATAGACCACAAAGTCGGCATTTTAATTTAAAAAAACGGTCGGAGTTTTTTTTTTCCTCATTATGCACTGCGTGCTCCAGGATTTTTTTTTATATGATGCACACTGACCACACAGACCCATTCTCTCACATGTGGGCCTACCAGCTTTCTCCTGCTTGATTTGAAGCCGCTAGAATTTATGAGTATATATACGTCGAACATGGTACCTCGTAAGACGTATATATACGGCCGCGACAGTCAAAGGGTTAAAACAGCGACTTTGCACTGTATTTTCGTATGGTATTTATTGTTGTATTCTAGTTTTCCTGGTCTCATTTTATAGAATGGAAGACATATTACAGAAATTGAGATGATTTTGACTGGTTTTACAAAGAAAACTACCTTGAAATTGCACTCAAAGTAGCAGAAATGTTCGATTTTTACCAAAGTTCAAAAGTAAAATCATGCTATGCGTCCAATACACATCAACTGGTGAGTCTAATGTTCATTCACAAGTGCGCCGATATTATTTATACCATTTGTACACTAATACTAGCAGTAGTCTGCATAACAGTAAATCTTCTATTTTTTGTGAGAATAAAAATTCAAAATGGAAAGCAAAAGAATGTAAGAGGGGCATGGGGACGTGACTAATGAACAGAGGAAATGTTATTTTAGTGCCAGGAATGTCTTTCTTGTTTATTCTGGACCTTATTCGGAAATTGGCATCTTTTGAAATTTGTGTGAAATTGGCAAAATTGCTAAATTCTAACCACTGTATTGGATAGTTGAAATCGGTAAATGGGTGGTTTCTTGTACTCATTTGATAGAAAAAATGGAGTTCTAGCAAAATAGTTATGATTTTTGTCGACAAGTACACTGGAATTACCCGAAAATAGGGCTCAAAGTGGGCAAAAATCGCCGATGTGTAAACATCGTCGAGAGCGCTAACTTTCCAAGAGCATAATTCCGTAAGTTTTCCATCAAATTTCATATTTTTGGTGTCATTAGGATTAGGAAAAGATTCTCTATCTTTTCATAAGAAACTTTTTTTTTTTTTTTTTAAATTTGGCTGACCCTGAGAACAAGTCTCTGAGGGGGCCTGTTGACCCTGAAAGGGTTAAAGTGCAGGCACTGTACTTCCCATTTCCAGAACTCAAGTCCGGCTATATAAAAATAACTGGTTTCCCTGAATCCCTTCACTAAACATTAGCCTACTCACACTCCAACAGCTCGTCAGGTCCCAGAAACCACTCTTCTCCATTCACTCCTATCTAACACGCTCATGCACACTTGCTGAAAGTCCAAGCCCCTCGCCCACGAAACCTCCTTTACACTCTCCATGTCATTCTACTTAGGTCCATTCTCTCTAAATGACCAAACCACCTCAACAACCCCTCTTTAACCTTCTGACTAATACTTTTATTAACTCCACACCTTCTCCTAATATCCACAATTCGAATTCTCTGCATAATATTTACACCACACATTGCCCTTAGACAGGACATCTCCACTCCCTCCAACCACCTCCTCGCTGCAGCATTTACAACCCAAGCTTCAAACCCATATAAGAGTGTTGGTACCACTATACTTTCATACATTCCCTTCTTTGCCTCCATTGATAACATTTTTTGTCTCAGCATATACCTCAGTGTACTACTCACCTTTTTTCCCTCATCAATTCTTTGGTTAACCTCATCCTTCATAAACCCATCTGCTGACACAACTCTCAAATATCTGAAAACATTAACTTCTTCCATACTCCTCTCCAATGTGATGTCCAATTTTTCTCTAAATCATTTGATACCCTCATCACCTTACATTTATCTATGTTCACTTTCACCTTTCTACCTCTACACGCCCTCCCAAACTCGTCCACTAACCTTCGCAACTTTTCTTTAGAATCGCCCATAAGCACGGTGTCATCAGCAAAAAGTAACTGTCAACTCCCATTTTGTATTTGATTACAAATAATTTAATCCCACCCCTCTCCCCAACACACTAGCATTTACTTCTTTAACAAACCCATCTTTAAATATATTAAACAACCATGGTGACATTACACATCCTTGTCTAAGACCTATTTTTACCGGGAAATAATCTCCCTCTCTTCTACACAACCTAACCCGAGCCTCACTATCCTCATAAAAACTCTTTACAGCATTTAGTAGCTTACTTACCTATTCTATATACATGAAACATCTGCCATATTGCTCCCCTATCCACTCTATCATATGCCTTTTCTAAATCCATAAATGCAATGAAAACTTCCCTACCTTTATCTAAATACTGTTCACATGTATGCTTCAATGTAAACACTTGATCTACACATCCCCTACCCACTCTAAAGCCTCCTTGCTCATCCACAATCCTACTCTCTGTCTTACCTCTAATTCTTATATAATATCCCTACCATACACTTCCTGGTATACTTAGTAAACTTTTTCTTATAATTTTTACAATCTCTTTTGTCCTATACTATACATGCTCTCTGCCAATCCCTAGGTACCTTCCCCTCGCCCATACATTTATTAAACAAAAAATACCAACCACTCCAACTATATATCCCCCTGGTTTTAACATTTCTGTCATGATCCCATCAGTTCCTGGTGGTTTACCCCCTTTCATTCTACGTAATGCCTCACGCACCTCCCCCACACTCACATCTTGCTTTCATTCACATCTAAAAGATGTTATACCTCCCTGGCCAGTGCATGAAATGACTGGCTCCCTTTCTTCGTTGTCATTTAAAAGTTCTTCAAAATATTCCCGCCATCTACCCAATACCTCCAGCTCCCCATCTACTAACTCCCCTACTCTTTTTTTAACTGACAAATCCATTCGTTCCCTAGGCTTTCTTAACTTTTTTATCTCACTGAAAAAAAAATTTCTTGTTTTCATTAAAATTTCTGGACAGTGCCTCTCCCACTCTATTATCTGCTTCCTTTTGCACTCTCTCACCATTCTCTTCACCTTTCTTTTACTCTCCATATACTCTGCTCTTCTTATAACCCTTCTGCTTAGTATAAACCTTTGATTGAACTTTGTATAGAAAGGGGTTTAGTTATAGGTAATACATATTTTAAGAAAAAGAGGATAAATAAGTATACAAGATATGATGTAGGGCGAAATGACAGTAGCTTGTTGGATTATGTATTGGTAGATAAAAGACTGTTGAGTAGACTTCAGGATGTACATGTTTATAGAGGGGCCACAGATATATCAGATCACTTTCTGGTTGTAGCTACACTGAGAGTAAAAGGTAGATGGGATATACAAGGAGAATAGAAGCATTAGGGAAGAGAGAGGTGAAGGTTTATAAACTAAAAGAGGAGGCAGTTAGGGTAAAATATAAACAGCTATTGGAGGATAGATGGGCAAATGAGAGCATAGGCAATGGGGTCGATGAGGTATGGGGTAGGTTTAAAAATGTAGTGTTAGAGTGTTCAGCAGAAGTTTGTGGTTACAGGAAAGTGGGTGCGGGAGGGAAGAGGAGCGATTGGTGGAATGATGATGTAAAGAGAGTAGTAAGGGAGAAAAAGTTAGCATATGAGAAGTTTTTTACAAAGTAGAAGTGATACAAGGAAGGAAGAGTATATGGAGAAAAAGAGAGAGGTTAAGAGAGTGGTGAAGCAATGTAAAAAGAGAGCAAATGAGAGAGTGGGTGAGATGTTATCAACAAATTTTGTTGAAAATAAGAAAAAGTTTTGGAGTGAGATTAACAAGTTAAGGAAGCCTTGAGAACAAATGGATTTGTCAGTTAAAAATAGGAGAGGAGAGTTATTAAATGGAGAGTTGGAGGTATTGGGAAGATGGAGGGAATATTTTGAGGAATTGTTAAATGTTGATGAAGATGGGGAAGCTGTGATTTCTTGTATAGGGCAGGGAGGAATAACATCTTGCAGGAGTGAGGAGGAGCCTGTTGTGAGTGTGGAGGAAGTTCGTGAGGCAGTAGGTAAAATGAAAGGGGGTAAGGCAGCCGGGATTGATGGGATAAAGATAGAAATGTTAAAAGCAGGTGGGGATATAGTTTTGGAGTGGTTGGTGCAATTGTTTAATAAATGTATGGAAGAGGGTAAGGTACCTAGGGATTGGCAGAGAGCATGCATAGTTCCTTTGTATAAAGGCAAAGGGGATAAAAGAGAGTGCAAAAATTATAGGGGGATAAGTCTGTTGAGTATACCTGATAAAGTGTATGGTAGAGTTATTATTGAAAGAATTAAGAGTAAGATGGATAATAGGATAGCAGATGAACAAGGAGGCTTTAGGAAAGGTAGGGGGTGTGTGGACCAGGTGTTTACAGTGAAACATATAAGTGAACAGAAATTAGATAAGGCTAAAGAGGTCTTTGTGGCATTTATGGATTTGGAAAAGGCGTATGACAGGGTGGATAGGGGGGCAATGTGGCAGATGTTGCAGGTGTATGGTGTAGGAGATAGGTTACTGAAAGCAGTGAAGAGTTTTTACGAGGATAGTGAGGCTCAAGTTAGAGTGTGTAGGAAAGAGGGAAATTATTTCCCAGTAAAAGTAGGCCTTAGACAAGGATGTGTGATGTCACCGTGGTTGTTTAATATATTTATAGATGGGGTTGTAAGAGAAGTGAATGCGAGGGTCTTGGCAAGAGGCGTGGAGTTAAAAAATAAAGAATCACACACAAAGTGGGAGTTGTCACAGTTGCTCTTTGCTGTTGACACTGTGCTCTTGGGAGATTCTGAAGAGAAGTTGCAGAGATTGGTGGATGAATTTGGTAGGGTGTGCAAAAGAAGAAAATTAAAGGTGAATACAGGAAAGAGTAAGGTTATGAGGATAACAAAAAGATTAGGTGATGAAAGATTGGATATCAGATTGGAGGGAGAGAGTATGGAGGAGGTGAATGTATTCAGATATTTGGGAGTGTACGTGTCAGCGGATGGGTCTATGAAAGATGAAGTGAATCATAGAATTGATGAGGGGAAAAGGGTGAGTGGTGCACTTAGGAGTCTGTGGAGACAAAGAACTTTGTCCTTGGAGGCAAAGAGGGGAATGTATGAGAGTATAGTTTTACCAACGCTCTTATATGGGTGTGAAGCATGGGTGATGAATGTTGCAGCGAGGAGGAGGCTGGAGGCAGTGGAGATGTCATGTCTGAGGGCAATGTGTGGTGTGAATATAATGCAGAGAATTCATAGTTTGGAAGTTAGGAGGAGGTGCGGGATTACCAAAACTGTTGTCCAGAGGGCTGAGGAAGGGTTGTTGAGGTGGTTCGGACATGTAGAGAGAATGGAGCGAAACAGAATGACTTCAGAGTGTATCAGTCTGTAGTGGAAGGAAGGCGGGGTAGGGGTCGGCCTAGGAAAGGTTGGAGAGAGGGGGTAAAGGAGGTTTTGTGTGCGAGGGGCTTGGACTTCCAGCAGGCATACGTGAGCGTGTTTGATAGGAGTGAATGGAGACAAATGGTTTTTAATACTTGACGTGCTGTTGGAGTGTGAACAAAGTAACATTTATGAAGGGGTTCAGGGAAACCGGCAGGCCGGACTTGAGTCCTGGAGATGGGAAGTACAGTGCCTGCACTCTGAAGGAGGGGTGTAAATGTTGCAGTTTAAAAACTGTAGTGTAAAGCACCCTTCTGGCAAGACAGTGATGGAGTGAATGATGGTGAAAGTTTTTCTTTTTCGGGCCACCCTGCCTTGGTGGGAATCGGCCAGTGTGATAATAAAAAAAAAATACTCTGCTCTTCTTATAACCCTTCTGCTTAGTATAAACCTCTCATAAGCTAACTTTTTCTCTTTTATGACACCCTTTACTTCATCATTCCACCAATCACTCCTTTATCCTCATGCACCCACCCTCCTATAACCACAAACTTCTGCCCCACATTCTAATGCTGCATTTTTAAAACTATTCCAACCCTCTTCAAACCCCCTCCCCCTCACTACTCATACTTGCAGTAGCCCGCCTTTCTACCAATAGTTGCTTATATCTCACCCCAACTTCCTCCTCGCTAAGTTTATACACTTTCACCTCTCTCTTAATTGTTGTTTCCATTTTCCTTTTGTCCCATCTACCTCTTACTCTAACTGTAGCTACAACTAAATAATGATCCGATATATCGGTTGCCCCTCTATAAACACACACATCCTGAAGCCTACCCATCAACCTTTTATCTACCAATACATAATCATTACGTGCTATATCATACCTTGTATATTTATTTATCCTCTTTTTCATAAAATATGTATTACTTATTGCCAAACCTCTCTCTACACATAGCTCAATTAATGGTTCCCCATTTTCATTTACTCCTGGCACCCCAGATTTACCTACTTCTCCCTCCACAACATTTTTACCCACTTTAGCATCGAAATCCCCAACCACAAGTACTCTCACACTTGGTTCAAAACTCCTCATGCACTTGCTCAACATTTCCCAAAATCTCTCTTTCCTCGACACTTCTCACTTCTCCTGGTGCATATATGTTTACCATAACCCTCTTTTCACATCCAACCCTTATTTTACTCCACATAATCTTTGAATTAATACATTTATATTCCCTCTTTTCCTGCCATAATTTATCCTTCAACATTATTGCTACTCCTTCTTTAGCTCTGACTCTATTAGAAACCCCTGACCTAATCCCATTTATTTTTCCCCACTGAAACTCTCCCATCCCCTTCAGCTTTGTTTCACTTAAAGCCAGGACATCCAGCTTCTTCTCATTCATAACATCCACAATCATCTCTTTCTTATCATTTGCACAACATCCACGCACATTCAGACTTCCCACTTTGACAATTTTCTTATTATTATTCTTTTTAGTAATCTTTACAGGAAAAGGGGTTACTAGCCCATTGTTTCCGGCATTTTAGTTGACTTTTACAACACGCATGGCTTACGGAGGAAAGATTCTTATTCCACTTCCACATGGATATAAAAGGAAAAGTAATAAGACGAAGAACTATTATTAATATACATCTTACGAGCCACTGTTTTTGACGTATATATACAGTGGACCCCCGGTTAACGATATTTTTTCACTCCAGAAGTATGTTCAGGTGCCAGTACTGACCGAATTTGTTCCCATAAGAAATATTGTGAAGTAGATTAGTCCATTTCAGACCCCCAAACATACACGTACAAACGCACTTACATAAATACACTTACATAATTGGTCGCATTCGGAGGTAATCGTTATGCGGGGGTCCACTGTACTCATAAATTCTAGCGGCTTCAAATAAAGCAGGAGAAATCTGGTAGGCCCACATGTGAGAGAATAGGTCTGTGTGGTCAGTGTGCACCATATAAAAAAAATCCTGCAGCACGCAGTACATAATGAGAAAAAAAAAACTCCGACCATTTTTTTTAATTAAAATACCGACTTTGTGGTCTATTTTTTGTATAGTATTTATGGTTGTATTCTCGTTTTCTTGGTCTCATTTGATAGAATGTAAAACATATTATAGAAATAGAGGTGATTTTGATTGGTTTTACTATGAAGAGAACCTTGAAATGGAGCTCAAAGTAGGGGAAATGTTTAATTTTTGCCAATGTTCGAAAGTAAACAAATGATGTCATTTTCCAATAAATGTCCAAGTAGCCATTCTAATATGCAGTCATGAATGGGTTGACATTATTAATACAATTATTACAATATTGCAGTAGTCTGCATAACAGTAAATCTTCTATTTTTTGTTTGAATAAAAATTCAAAATAGAAAGCAAGAGTAATATCAGAGGGGCCTGGAGACATGACTGATGAACAGAGAAAATGTTATTTTAGAGCCGGAATGTCTGCATTTTTCATTCTGGACCCTATTTTGAAATTGTCATATTTTTTAATTTTCATGAAATTGGCCAAATTGCAAATTTCTGACCACATTATTGGGTAGTTGAAATCAGTAAATGAGCAGTTTCTTGTACTTAGTCGATAGAAAAAAATGGAGTTCTAAAGAAACAGCTATGAGTTTGGTCGACTGGAACAATGGAATTAGCCAAAAATAGAGCTGAAAGTGGGTGAAATTGCTGATTCGTAAATATCGCCGAGGTCGCTAACTTCACGAGAGCATAATTCCGTCAGTTTATCATCAAATTTCATTCTTTTGGTGTCATTACAATCGGGAAAAGATTCTCTATCATTTCATGAAATTTTTTTTTTTTCGACACCAGGAGACACCTCAGAATTTGGGGTTGCGATAGTCAAGGGGTTAAAACCAGGACATCCAGCTTCTTCCCATTCATAACATCCACAATCATCTCTTTCTTATCATTCACACAACATCCACAGCTAGTCCTCCACTAGTGCAAGTTCCACTTTCACGAGCTTCAAACATTCGCGAATGTCCAGCTGCCTAATTATATTTACCAAACAAATACAGGAAAAAAGTATGGGAAAACACTTCCAGCCATGTCTCTACTACCCTCCCTCTTACTGTGGAGTTAGCAAGGCTAGTTGGTGGTGAAGGGTTAGAGGGTTCTTGTTTCTGTTTATTTCTGCTTAACCCCATGGGGAAGTGGAACAGAATTCTTCCTACGTAAACCATGCGTTTCATAGGAGGCGACTAAAATGCCAGGAGCAAGGGGCTGGTAATCCCTTCTCCTGTATATATTACTAAATTTAAAAAGAGAAACTTTTGTTTTTCTTTTTGGGCCACCTTGCCTTGGGATATGGCTGGTTTGTTTAAAGAAAGAAGTATATACAGTATTTATATATTTCTTCTGTCAACAGGGGTTGAACCAGTCACATATGAGAAGAAAATAAAAGATTCTTGGATGTGGAAAGAGCTTTATGCTGCTCGCAATGTGCGTCCATCTTTTCACAGCCCTCTTGGTGTGTTTGGTGGCCTCCTCTACACTGGCCTCTTCTACATCTTAGGACGAGGAAAGGAACCTTGGACTTTGAAGCATGGAGGTCAGCTTTAACAGTATTTACCTTTAGAGGAATTCTCTAATAGGTTCTTGATATCGTATATTAATTTGCATGGAAGTCTTTAAAACTAGCAGGAGTATGATCATCAGAGAACGTGCTATTAGGCTACATTTTATGCCTACTGTTCTTCAGAGTAGGAGTAGTAACATCCTCCCATAGTTGTGCATTTTTAATAGTGAATTCTTTATATGTTACAACCACCCCACCTTTAAATATTATAAAGCTATCCAATACTCTGTTGCTGTGTTTTATCTCCAGGTATTTTACTACTTGATCCACTGGCTGGATCAGAGAGATGTATTTGGGTTGCATATACTGTAAGGACCTAAATTTTCAGTAAGTGGTTGAGAAAAACTTGAGAATCAGTGGTAGTATAATCTTATACTATTTAAGGAGATTTCTATCTTACAGTTCTGTCTTGCTACTTATACCATTTGGTGGTAAGGTCTTTAGTAATGCATATGTTTGATGTAAAGAAAAAAAAATATACCTGGAAAGTGCTTGAGAGCCTGGTCTCAAATCAGCACACTGCCATAACAGCATATTAGAGTGAGAGATATGGGAGGAAGTGCAAAATAAACCCAATGAAAAGCAGAGGTGCAGTGGGAACACTGTATCAACATTTGTGTCCCCAGATTATTCAACATCTTACCAGAAGATATCAGAAAGAGCACTATTTGTGGATTGAGGTTCATTTAGTTTGTGCTTCAGTAACAGTAAAGAGGTTAGCATATAAATGTCATCATATAATTTATTTTTGTGAGAACTATATAGATTTAAGATGTTTTAAATCTTCTGTTTCAGGTAGAGATGCAGACAGACTTAAGCCAGCAAGTCAGTGCAAACCAATTGCTTACCCTAAACCCGATGGAGAAATTAGTTTTGACCTTTTGAGTTCGGTTGCACTGACTGGCACAAACCACGAACATGATCAGCCACCTCATCTTACTCTTAAGGATGACTCTGTCCCTGTGGAAAAGAATTATGCAGTGTTTAATGGACCAGAAGGGCATTTTTGTCCTGCAGGTTAGCAGTGAATTCTTTGTATGTTTAGTTTGAACAAGGAAAGAGTGCTGCATGTGGGTGCATTTAAATTCAGTTATTATCAGGAGGAAAGGGAAGGAAGAGGTTTCATGTTTAGTATGAATTGAGGGAGAAGGGAGAGATGATGAAGTAAAACATAAGAAAGAAGCAACACTGCAGCAGGCCTGCTGGCCCACGATATCTCCACTGCCTCCAGTCTTCTCCTTGTTGCAAGATTCATCACCCATATAAGAGTGTTGGTATAACTATACTCTCATATATTTCCCTCTTTGTTTCCATGGACAGAATTCTTTGTCTCCACAGACTCCTCAGTGCACCACTCACCTTTTTTTTTCTTGTCAGTTCTGTGATTCATCTCATCTTTCATAGACCCATCTGCTGACACGTCCACTCCTAAATATCTGAATACATTCACCTCCTCCATACTCTCTTCCTCCAACCTGATATCCAGTCTTTCATTTCCTAATTTTTTTGTTATCCTCATCACCTTACTCTTATCTACATTCGCTTTAAATTTTCTCTTTTACATACCCTACGAAGCTCATCCACCAGCCTCTGCAACTTCTCTTCTTCTCTTCAGAATCTCCCAAAAAACAAAGTGTCATCAGCAAAGAGCAACCTCACACCTCTTGCCAACACCCGAGCATTCAATTCTCTTAAACCCCATCTATAAATATATTGAACAACCATGGTGACATCATACATCCTTGTCTAAGGCTTACTTTTACTGGGAAATAATCTTCCTCTCTCCTACATACTCTAACCTGAGCTTCATTATCCTCAAAAAATTTTCACTGCTTTCAATAACCTACTTCCTATTCCATATATTTACAATATCTACCACATTTCCACCCTGTCATACGTCTTTTCCAAATCCATAAATGCCACAAAAACCTCTTTACCCTTATCTAGATATTGTTCACCTATATATTTCACTGTAAACGCTTGGTCTACACACCCTCTACCCTTTCTAAAGCCTTCTTGTTCATCTCCTATCCTACTCTCCGTCTTACTCTTCTCTCAATAATAACTCTCCCATACACTTTACCAGGTATACTCAACAGACTTCTTTCAACAAACCAGCCGTATCCCACTGAGGTAGGGTGGCCCAAAAAGAAAAACAAAAGCTTCTCTTTTTAAATTTAGTATTTTATACAGGAGAAGGGGTTACTAGCCCCTTGCTCCCGGCATTTTAGTTGCCTATTATGACATGCGTGGCTTACGGAGGAAGAATTCTGTTCCACTTCCCCATGGAGACTCAACAGACTTTTTTTTTTTTTTTTTTTTTTTAACAAGTCGGCCGTCTCCCACCGAGGCAGGGTGACCCAAAAAAGAAAGAAAATCCCCAAAAAGAAAATACTTTCATCATCATTCAGCACTTTCACCACACTCACACATTATCACTGCTTTTGCAGAGGCGCTCAGAATACAACAGTTTAGAAGCATGTACATATAAAGATACACAACATATCCCTCCAAACTGCCAACATCCCAAACCCCTCCTTTAAAGTGCAGGCATTGTACTTCCCATTTCCAGGACTCAAGTCCGACTATATGAAAATAACCGTTCCCCTGAATCCCTAAACTAATATTCCCCTGCTCACACTCCAACAGATCGTCAGGTCCCGAGTATCATTCGTCTCCATTCACTCCTATCTAAACACGCTCATGCCGCTTGCTGGAAGTCCAAGCCCCTCGCCCACAAAACCTCCTTTACCCCCTCTTTCCAACCCTTTCGAGGACAACCCCTACCCCTCTTTCCTTCCCCTATAGATTTATATGTTTTTCCATGTCATTCTACTTGATCCATTCTCTCTAAATAACCAAACCACCTCAACAACCCCCCTTCTGCCCTCTACTAATGCTTTTATTAACTTCACACCTTCTCCTAATTTCCACACTCCGAATTTTCTGCATAATATTTACACCACACATTGCCTTAGACAGGAATCTCCACTGCCTCCAACCATTCCTCGCTGCTGCATTTACCACCCAAGCTTCACATCCATATAAGAGTGTTGGTACCACTATACTTTCATACATTCCCTTCTTTGCCTCCATAGATACGTTTTTTTTTCTCCACATATACCTCAAACGCACCATTTCACCTTTTTTCCCTCATCATTCTATGTTTAAACCCTCATCCTTCATAAATCCATCCGCCGACACGTCAAACCCAAGTATCTGAAAACATTCACTTCTTCCATACTCCCTTCCCCAATTTGATATCCAATTTTTTCTTTATCTAAATCATTTGATACCCTCATCACCTTACTCTTTTCTTGTTCACTTTTAACTTTCTACATTTACACACATTCTCAAACTCATCCACTAACCTTGGCAATTTTTCTTTAGAATCTCCCATAAGCACAGTATCATCAGCAAAAAGTAACTGTGTCAATTCCCATTTTGAATTTGATTCCCCATAATTTAATCCCACCCCTCTCCCGAACACCCTAGCATTTACTTCTTTTACAACCCCATCTATAAATATATTAAACAACCATGGTGACATTACACATCCCTGTTTAAGACCTACTTTTACCAGGAAGTATTCACACCCTAACCTGAGCCTCACTATCCTCATAAAAGCTCTTTACAGCATTTAGTAACTTACCACCTATTCCATATACTTGCAGCATCTGCCACATTGCTCCTCTATCCACTCTATCATATGCCTTTTCTAAATCCATAAATGCAATAAAAACTTCCCTACCTTTATCTAAATACTTATTCCCCTATATTTTTTGCATTCTCTTTTGTCCCTTTTGCCTTTATACAAAGGAACTATGCATGCTCTCTGCCAGTCCCTAGGTACCTTACCCTCTTCCATACATTTATTAAATAAAAGCACCAACCGCTCGCTCGTACGTTGGATTGCGTGCAGCCAGCAGTAACAGCCTGGTTGATCAGGCTCTGATCCACCAGGAAGCCTGGTCACAGACCGGGCCGAGGGGGCGTTGACCCTCGGAACTCTCTCCAAGTAAACTCCAGTATTTAGATAGAGGTAGAGATGTTTTCATTGCATATGTGATAGAGTGGATAGGGGAGCAGTGTGGCAAATGTTGCAAGTGTATGGAATAGGTAGTAAGTTGCTAAATGCTGTAAAAAGTTTTTATGAGGATAGTAAGGCTCAGCTTAGGGTTTCTCGGAGAGAGGGAGATTACCTCCCAGTAAAAGTTGATCTTAGACAGGTATGTGTCATGTCACCATGGTTGTTTAACATATTTATAGATGGGGTTGTAAAAGAAGTAAATGCTAGGGTGTTGGGTAACAGTAGAAAGTTGAAGGTGAATGTAGATAAGAGGAAGGTGATGAGGGTATCAAACAATTTAGATAAAGAAAAATTGGATATCGTATTGGAGGGAGGGAGTATGGAAGAAGTCAATGTTTTCAGATATTTGGGAGTTGACTAGTCAGCAGATGAGGTAAACCATAGAATTGATGAAGGAAAAAAGGTGAGTGGTGCATTGAGGAATCTTTGGAGACAAAGAACATTATCCATGGAGGCAAAGAAGGGATTGTATGAGAGTATAGTGGTACCAACACTCTTATACGGGTGTGAAGCATAGATTGTAAATGCTGCAGTGAGGAGGCAGCTGGAGGCAGTGGAGATGTCCTGTCTAGGACAATGTGTGGTGTAAATATTATGCAGAGAATTCGTAGTGTGGAAATTAGGAGGGGATGTGGAGTTAATAAAAGTATTAGCCACAAGGCTGAAGGGGGGCTGTTAAGGTGGTTTGGTCAGTTTGATAGAATGGAACAAAGTAGAATGACTTTGAGAGCGTATAAATATGTTGGGAAGGAAGGCGGGGTAGGGGTCTTCCCCGAAAAGGTTGGAGGGAGGGGGGTAAATGAGGTTTTGTGGGCGAGGGGCTTGGACTTGCAAGCGTGCGTGAGTGTGTTAAGAATGAATGGAGACAAGCGCCTCTGCAAAGACAGTTATTATGTATGAGTGATGGTGAAAGTGTTGAATGATGAAAGTTTTTTTTTTTGGGGGGGGGGGTGGATACCCTGTCTTGGTGGGAGGTGGCTGACATTTTAAAAAGAGGGGGGGGGGCTATATTAACTTCCACCCTTGCTTCATTGCCCCTCTCCTCCCTTTCCCCTCCCCTCTCAACCTTTACCTGCCTGCCCTCCTTTCTCATCTTCACCCTTTTATCCCCTTCCCCTCTCACCACCAACCCTCCCCCATTCTCCACCAATCCATCCTCCATTCTCACTAAACCAATCCTCCATCTCTTTCCAAACTAATCTTTCCCCTCTTTATAAATTAATCATCTCCCCTGTAAACCAATCATCCCCTGTCCACCAATCATCCCCATCTCCACTAATCCTCCCATTCCCCCTGCCCCTCTCAGCTTCAAATTCTCAATGCTGATGTACTGTAACTGGTGAAAGGTCAGGCAATTATTGGCATTTGCAGGTGCTGTATGATCAGTTTTGTTTAAACCATTTCCAATTATGATTTCCTTACTGATGATGAGAAAGAGGTGATTGTCAGTGCTATGAATGAAAAGCTGGATGTCCTGGCTTGAAACAAAAAGCTGAAGGGGGTAGGAGATTTTCATTGGGGAGAAATAAATGGGATATGGTCTGGTGTATCTGAGAGAATTAGAACTATGGAAGAAGTAGCAGTAATATTGAAGGATCAGTTAAAGCAGGAAAAGAGGGAATATAAATGTATAAATTCAGTACATTAAATTAAAAAGAGTAAATTTTGTTTTTCTTTTTTGGGCCACCCAACCTTGGTGGGATACAACTGGTTTGTTGAAAGAAGATATATATGTTTATTACTCTACAGGTGTGTATGAGTATGTGCCACTGGAAGCTGGTGATGGTGTGAGACTTCAGATAAATGCTCAGAACTGCATCCATTGCAAGACATGTGACATAAAGTGCCCATCTCAGAATATTAATTGGGTAGTGCCAGAGGCAGGTGGTGGACCTGCATATGATGGCATGTGAAGAGATCCTCCTGTGTGCTAATTTATCAGGGCTTTTTTTTTTTTATGGTACAGCCTCTCCTTACTTAGTGACATACTTATTTACCGACAACTTGGACTTACGACGGGCTTTTTGACCAGTATGCATACCTAAATAATGTATATTAGGGCTGATTTCCTCTATTCTCTTTATTACAAGATATAGTACACTACTGTATAAACATTTAAAAATATACCATGGTGCAAAGATGACATTAAAACAATATTAAAGATGGTTGACACAAACTCACTACCATTATAGTGTGCTCCTCAATGACGAATTTGTTTACTGACGTGGTCTTAGGAACGGAACTCTGTCGTTAAGTGAGGAGAGGCCGTATTTCTGCTTTTCTGTATATATGATAAAAAAAAAAAAAAAAGCTTTGCTGTCAGATATTTCTTTATCTTGATATTGTTGCTAAATTCATAGATAGATCTAAACATTTTATTGGCATTCAATCAACAGTATCAGCATCTTGCTCCACCTCTTTTTCTTATCCACTCCTACTGTATTTCCATGGATCTTGCTTTCAAACTGGGGTTTTATTCACAAAACATACAGTAGTCTTTTCACATATGCTGTGTCTTGCTAAACCTAGTGTGTATCATTATGCTATTAAGGCTTTCTATTTGAAAGCCATTCCATTTTAACAAACCATTAACTTGTATTTTTCCCAAAACCTTATTTCCTCGATCTCAAGAGGCATCTGTGGAGTTACTGTCTGGACACTAGCTGTAACTCTGTTTCAAATGGCTGAGCATTATTGCATAGGCAAATTGCATTCTCTATAGTTTCTTATTAATATGTACACTAGCTACATTCTTGAAAACCACCCTGCTATGAAATTGTATTACCGCATATGCTACTGTGCAGATCTTTATATTCCCCAGCTTATGTTTTGCAATTCTGCCTTCACAATCATGTATATGGTAGAGTATTACTGATGTAAGGTTACTTTGTCATGGTGAAAGGTTGTGCTTTTTCTGTGGTTATTGGTTTTAGCTGTTGCTTGCCTGTCTGCCTACTCCACAGAATTAGTCTTCGTGAATTGCTGTGTTCTTGCCACAATATACTCTTACTACTTTTCTCAGATGGGTTTATGTACATTGGTTTCATTTCATTTCCTACTCATTCACTAATATTGCTGTAATTTTTTTGAAATGTCACCAAGTCTTAATTTTTTCCATTATACATCTTAAGCTCTAAAGCTATTAAATAATTTTTTTTTTCCAACCCTACAGTAGTCTTTCTATGCTTGTGCTGATGAGTCTGCTTCTGTTATACTCAGTAATATATATTTTTTTAAATATTTAGATCTTTGTATTAAAATATTGATGTACCTCAAAATTGTAAAATGTTTACCTCTTCAAGAGGGGCTCCTTGTTGTGGTGAAGAGGCTCTTGGTCTGAGGAATTAGACCTGTCGGTCTCCTTCCTCAGACCGAACCTAATTACTCGCCAATCCCCCCTTCCCAATCCCATCCTCCCCACCCCTCCCTTTTGCCCTTCGGGATTTTTTTCCCACAAGCACGCTAGTTCCTAGGTAGGGGAAAGGGTACCGGGGTCCATCCCATTCCGTTGAGGTTCTTGGCGGTGGCGTAGTTTGCTGTGGAATCTGGATTGCCTGGGGATGTCCTGATCCCTCTCCGGTATCCCGGAGGGTGGCTTTGGGTGTCTCGGGCGACGGGTGCATCTCTGGAAGCCACCTTTCAGATTCCGGGGGTGGTGGCCGAAGGAGGTATGCTTTGTGGCGGATATCCGGCCGCCCTCTCTTTTGTCCACCGAGGTAGCTTGGCAGATGTGAGGTTGCTATCCTGGATTGCTGGTTTACTGGCATGATGGGTAGGGTATGGCATGGGTTCCATGCTGCATCTGCGCTACTTGCGGTGCTGAGGTCCTCTTGGCGCGGAGGGAGATTTCTGGCCCTTTCATTCCTCCTAGGAACTATCCCTCCCTGGTCCCCCCTTTTTTTATTCTTTTTTTTTATTTTTTATTTTATTTTCTTTTTGTTTTTCTTAAAAACAAAAAGAAAGAAGTAACCTAACCATGGCAGCCCTAGTCCATGAACCTGCTACCCCCGGGCCCCTTCTTGATACCGCACCCCTTTCTGACCCCGCCTCGTCTTTGGACCACTCTTCGGACACTCCTCATGCCTCTGTACCTCTTGCCGGTGCTGTTTCCTCACCCACTTCAGGTACTGAGGTCTCGACTGACTCCTTCGATTTATCTGACCTCCGCTCTCCTTTGACTATGTTTCCAGCCTCTCCCTCTACGGTGCGGCAGTTTTCGAATCGCTGGCCAGTTCCACGTCAGACCAACTCTGGTCCCACGCCTAAACGCCAACGACAATTACCTGCTGTTGATACTTCTCCACCTTCTCGTTCTTCTCAGAAAAGATCGACACGTCCTGCACTCCCTTTCCACGCTCAGTTTCAGAATGCACAATGGACTAAATTCTTCACTTTACGACTGACTTCCTCTACTGCCTATCTTTCCGACCACAGTATTGGCAAGGCACTCCTACACCATGTTGGTAAAGATATTTCTTTTCATGCTCTTGAGAGCGGTATGCGCATCATCACTGTACAGAATGCTACCCAAGTTCATAATCTTTCTCTTCTTTCCCATATCAATACTGTTCCTGTCACTGTTGAAAAACATCATTCCCTCAATTCTTGTAGTGGTACCGTCATTCTGCCCCATACCATAGTTCAACAAAATTTCCAGACGTGGCAATGACATTCTTGAACAGCTGGAACTCCAAGATCTCCCAATCCTCAAGGTAGACACTTATGTTCTTCCTGCCCACGGGCGGAGACGATACCCTAGCAATGTGGCTCTAACTTTTGACAGCCATGAACTCCATCCTCAGTTTATGCAGCAGGACATCGGTTACAAGTTCGAAAGGTGATCCCTACACTGCAACAGTGTAGAAGTTGCTGGCGATTTGGCCATCCAGCGAAATATTGCAGATCTATAGCCGAATGCCCAGTCTGTGGTGCCGATGACCATTCTAATACGTCTTGCAATCGACCTCCCTCTTGCCTTAATTGTCATGAGGCTCGCCCTTCGTACTCTCGCCGTTGCCAAGTCTACTTAAATGAGCGGGAAATCCGTTACCTCAGAGGCGGAAGGTCTCCCTTATGCCATGGCAGTTTCTCATCTCCCCCCCCCCCTCCTCATTTTACCTTCCCTGTCTCTGTACCTGGTTCTTCCCCTCTCACTGGCTCTGTTACAAGTGTAGAGGTTCATCCTCCTCCTCGTACTGTACCTTCCTCCCCTGTTCCCTCCCAAGTTTCTTCCTCTTCTGCCACCTCCCAGGTTTCTGCCTCTTCTGTCCCGTTCCATGCTTCTTCTCCAGTTCCCTCCACCCTTTTGCCCCCCCTACCTTGGTACAGTTCCAATCTTTACTCATCCTCCCCCTACCATCTCCAATATTGTCTTCCATACGACGTCTCTGAATTCCGAAACACTTGAAGCAATCTCTGAATATATTGCAGAGACCAAACCATCAATGGACACTGATCCACCCTCTGTTCCTTCTCTCTCCTCTCCTCCATCTGCACAACTCCTTTCTTCACAGCGCACCGTTCCTTCGCTGCTTGAAAGTTTTCCGCTGCCTCCGCATGTGGACTTTTCTAACCCTGCGGATTTCAGGTATCTTTATCATTGCCAATCATGGCCTATTTACAGTGGAATATACGCGGCCTCGGGAGTAATCGGGGTGAGCTTCAGATGTTACTCTCCCAGTTTTCCCCTGTTGGTGTTTGCTTACAGGAACCAAAATTACACTCTGCTGTTATCCCTCCCATCTCAGGCTATAATTTATTGTATTCTTCAGATCCTTTTCCTGATGGGACCTTTAACCCTTTGAGGGTTTCGGACGTACTAGTACGGCTTACGACCCAGGGTTTTTGACGTACTAGTACGCCTAAATCTAGTGGGAGAAAGCTGGTAGGCCTTCATATGAAAGAATGGGTCTATGTGGTCAGTGTGCACAGTCTAAAAAAAAATCCTGCAGCACACAGTGCATAATGAGAAATAAAAAACTTTGACCGTTTTTTGGGAATAAAACAGCGACTTTACACTGTATTTTCGTATGGTATTTATTGTTGTATTCTAGTTTTCTTGGTCTCATTTTATAGAATGGAAGACATATTACACAAATTGAGATGATTTTGACTGGTTTTACAATGAAAGATACCTTGAAATTGAGCTCAAATTAGCAGAAATGTTCGATTTTTACCAAATTTCAAAAGTAAACAAATCGTGCCAATGGTCCAATACACGTCAACTGGTGAGTCTGAATATTCTTTCACTAGTGTGCCAATAATATTTATACCATTTTTTACACTAATGCAGTAGTCTGCATAACAGTAAATCTTATATTTTTTGTGAGAATAAAAATTCAAAGTGGAAAGCAAAAGAATATAAGAGGGGCCTCGAGACGTGACTAATGACCAGAGGAAATGTCATTTTAGTGCCAGGAATGTCTTTCTTGTTTATTCTGGACCCTATTCGGAAATTGGCATCTTTTGAAATTTGTATGAAATAGGCAAAATTGCTAAATTCTGACCACTGTACTGGATAGTTGAATTTCATAAATGGGTGGTTTCTTGCACCCATTCGATAGAAAAAATGGAGTTCTAGCGAAATATTCATGTTTTTTGTCGACTAGTATAGTGGAATTGGCCGAAAATGGGGCTCAAAGTGGGCAAAATCGCCGATGCGTAAATATCCCCGAGACCGCTAACTTCGCGATAGCATAATTCCGTAAGTTTTCCATCAAATTTCAAACTTTTGGTGTCCTTATGATTGGGAAAAGATTCTCTATCTTTTCATAAGAGAATTTTTTTTTTTTTTAAATTTGGCCGACCCTGAGAACGAGTTTCGGAGAGGGCCTGTCGACCCTCAAAGGGTTAATGAAAGTGCCCTTCTTCTACGCACTGATATTCCGTACCATCAGCTATTTGTTCGTACTTCGCTGCATTACACAGCAGCCCGCATCCACTTGCATAGGTGGTATACGCTCTGTTCTTTATATCTCTCTCCTTCTCGGGCATTATCTATTCCGGATATTGCCTTTCTTGTTTCGTCATTACCGCCACCGATTCTGTTACGTGGCGATTTTAATGCCCATCATTTCCTCTGGGGGGGGGGGTCTCACTGTGATTCCCGTGGCATTCAGTTAGAGGCTTTTCTTGCCACCCACCCCCGTCCATGTTTTAAATACAGGTACTCGCACCCATTTTGATCCTCGGACTCACACTCTTGCATCGATCTCTCAGTCTGCTTTTCCTCCGCCGCATTAGACTTCACCTGGTCTGTTCTCCCGGATTTACATGACGGCGATCATTTCCCAATCATTCTTACTTCCCCTTCATATTCACCACCTCTTCGTATCCCACGCTGGCAATTTGATCAGGCAAATTGGAACCTTTACTCACAACTAACTGTTTTTAGTGAGGTTCCTTCTTCGTCCTCCATTGATGAGCTTTTACACCTCTTCTCGTCCTCTGTTTTAACCGCAGCTTCTCATTCTATACCCCAAACTTCGGGCAGGCATTCTCAGAAATGCGTGCCTTGGTGGTCTCCTGCTTGTGCTCATGCAGTATGTTTGAAACGCGCTGCATGGGGCAGGTACTGGTACAATAGAACCACGGAGAGACTTTTTGATTTTAAGCAGAAACGTGCGATCGCTTGCCGTGTCATCCGTGACGCTAAACGCACTTGCTGGCGAGATTGTCTCCACCATCACCTCTGCTTCCTCTACGAGTGCAGTCTAGAAAAAAGTACGAAAACTGAGTGGGACGCCTGGTAAATAGACGTTTAGTGTGGTATTTAAAGACGCACAACAGTCTCTCCACCCATCTATATGGCTTTCGTAAGGGACGTTCTACTATAGACCCCTTACTCGCCTTTGCGAATAACCACTCGGTTATTGCCATATTTTTTGACCTTGAGAAGGCATATGACAACTTGGAGGTATAATATTTTGGCCCAAGCCCACTCCTTAGGCCTTCGAGGCAATCTACCATCCTTCCTTAAGAACTTTTTAACTGACAGGCATTTCCGTGTTCGGGTTAATAATGTGCTCTCCCTGGACTTTATCCAAGCTGAAGGTGTTCCCCAGGGATGTGTTCTGAGCACAACACTTTTTCTCCTTGCTATAAATGATTTGGCCTCTAGTCTTCCATCAAATATTTGGTCATCACTCTTTGTTGATGACTTCGCTATTGCCTGTGCAGGCGCTGACTGTCACCTCATTACAGTTTCTCTCCAGCATGCGGTCGACCGTGTTTCCAATTGGGCCACCATACATGGGTTTAAATTTTCCAGCACCAAAACTCACCAAATTACTCTCACTAGACGCTCTGTCATCTCTGATCATCCTTTGTACCTCTATGGCTCCCGTATCCCTGAACGTGATAGTCAGGTTTCTAGGCCTCCTCTTTGACCGTAGGTTATCCTGGAAACCTCACATTACCTCCCTGAAGGCAACTTGTCACAGCCGGCTGAACCTTCTTAAAACCCTTGCTCATCTTTCATGGGGAGCTGAACCCTTGCTTATCTTTCATGGGGAGCTGATCGTTGAACTCTCCTTTGCCTACATTCCACCCTCATTTTATCGAAACTTGATTGTGGTGACCAGATCTATTCAGCGGCCTCTCCTGCTACTCTCTCTAGCCTTAACCCTATTCATCACCAAGGATTACGTTTATGCCTTGGTGGTTTTTGCTCTTCCCCTGTTGAGAGCCTCTATGCAGAAGCGAACGTTCCATCCTTATCCGATCGCCGTGATGCCCATTGCCTTCGCTACTATGTACGCTCTCATGATCTCCGCAATCCTTCCATTTATAGAATGGTCACTGATATTAGTAGACATTCTTTATTTGTTCGCCGCCCCTGTTTACTCCGTCCCTTCTCTCTTCGCCTACATTCGCTCGTCTTCTCTTCAATTACTACCTTTCTATGTTCATGTAGCTTTTCCCTACCCCCCTGGGAAGTTCCAGCTGTTCTTTCTCTCTCCCTTGCTCAAAAGCCCAACTGCCTATGGTCACTTCCCTCTCTCTTTTTCTTGACCACTTCCACTCTCATTCTCATGCCATTGCAGTGTACACAGATGGCTCTAAGTCTTCTGACGGCGTAGGATTCGCAGCAGTGTTTCCGGACAGCGTCGTACGAGGGCATTTACTATCTTCGGTTAGTATTTTTACTGCTGAATTGTATGTCATCCTTGCAGCACTTATCTGTATTGTATCTATGCCTGTGTCATCATTTGTGGTTGTCTCAGACTCCCTTAGTGCTTTACAGGCTATACAGAAATTTGATACACCTCACCCCTTAGTCCTCCGTATCCAACTTTGGCTACGCTGCATCTTTACCAAGCATAAACATATTGTTTTTTGTTGGGTCCCTGGTCATGTTGACGTACAGGGCAATGAACAGGCAGACACTGCTGCGCGGTCAGCAGCACATGACCTACCAGTTTCACAGAGGTATTCCATTTACGGACTATTTTGCTGCAATATCTTCCCACCTTCACACTTGTTGGCAACAACGTTGGTCTACTATGCTCGGTAACAAACTTCAATCCATTAAACCGAGTATAGGTTACTGGCCGTCGTCTTATCACCAGTGTCGAGGTTGGGAGACTACTCTCTCCCGTCTTCGTATTGGCCATACTCGTCTTACTCATGGATATCTCATGGAGAGGCGCCCTGCTCCTCTCCGTGAGAATTGTCAGGCTCCATTATCAGTCAGCCACATTCTGTTGGACTGCCAACTTTATCAACGAGCACACAGAATTTACCTCCGTCGTCGTCTTCGCTCCGCTGCTCTCTCTTTACCTTCCCTTCTCGCTGATGGACCCAGCTTTCATCAGGACTCTCTCATTGACTTTTTGACAACAACTGACTTACGTCACAAACTCTGATGCCTTCAGCCCTTTCTGCCTCAATCTCTTGCTACCCTCTACCCCCACACTATCCCCTGCCCCGCTGTTTTCTGTAACCTACTGATCATCCCTCCCCCCTTCTGCCGCCCAATACCCTCGCTTCCTTCCCTACCCTGCAGTGCTGTATAGCCCTTGTGGCTTAGCACTTCTTTTTGACTATAATGATAATAATGTAAAAGTGCCTTCGATCCACAACACAAAAACTTTTCAGACTTTAGGGATTTGATAGGTTTACAAGACAAAAGCTTATAAAACTTGAGGGTTCTGATAGGCTGTTGTTGTTGCCCAAAATCACCTTTTACAGAATTGATACGACTCCTTTGTAATGTAACATTTGTCCATTTGATTTTACATTCCTGTAATTTAACCCAAAATGGTGATGTGTACCTCAACATCCGTGATTGGCAGATTGATCCCACATATAATTACTCCATTTTGTTAAATTCATGATGTATTGTTAAATGTCATTTAGTATTGATAGGAAAGCATGATATTCTAACAAATGTTAGCCGATACCTGAACTGGCACTGGGAGTCATGTAAAAAGTGATCTGGGTGGGTTCAGTCACAAGTCTAAGATTGTAAGGGCACTAGTTAAAATTTCTTTAGTATCAGAGATCCACTGGTAATCCTCATGTCTGTGCGATCTGCAGATTAAAACCCAAATAAGTTCTTGCTCTTATAACAAGATAGAAATCAACTGAAGGCTGATAAACTCGAGGTTTCTTGACATGTGAATTACTGTTGTGTTTTTAACTCTGCATTTTTAAAAGTCCTCTTCAGCTTATGTTACGAGTGGACACAAAAATAAATACTGGACTTATTTTTAAAAAGATTGATATATTTAAAATGATTTGGTAGATCTACAGTAAATTGCAACCTCTATATTCTTCATTTATATATTTAAAATTGTTTTGTCTACATAATGTTTCCTTGAGTTTGAGATAGTTACTAAGGAATTCTACAAGCTGGTATAGCTAGCACAGTGTGAAGGTTCTCTTACACTGTGAAGCAAGACCTCTGATCAAATAGGGTTACCTCAGAAAATGTGGCATCAGAATGAAAGGAAGGTTGGAGAAGAAATAGAAAAAATGGAAGATTTTAAATAGTTATAGGAAAGTAAGAACTCCATGAAAGGATACTGCAGAATTAGAATTTTTTAACCGCAATGGATTTATTACACAACCTTTGATTATACTTCCCTTAGCACTCCTCACCATCCTTACAAACTCTACCTCCATTATACTCTTGCTAGTTTCAGATCAAGCATACACAGTTCACACACCCTACTCTGCAGTGCTGTCTGACCCTGGTGGGTTTAGCGCTTAGTTTGTCAAAAAATTTATTATAAAGTCCACAAAAGTAAAAAGCAATTAGTGATAAAATTGGTAATGTATTTGTCCTATTTTCATTCATGCTTTCCTTAATGCTGGTGAGGGGCTCTTGATCAAGGGAATTGGATCTGTGCTCCAGTTCCCTGAATTGAGCCTAAATACCTTGCATCCCCCCCCCCCCCATGTGTTTAGTGCTTCCCTGTGATTATAATCATGGGGGAGTGCTAAACCCATAGGATTATACAGCGCATGTTGGGGGCGATGGAGGGTATTCAGACTCAATTCAGGGAGCCGGAGCACAGATCCAATTCCCTTGAGGGGACCAAAACGGCAAAGCTTTACACGAGGTGATATAAAAAAATTATACCAATCAAGTAGTCTTATTATATTTGATTTGTTGATTAAGGCTGATTTTCCTTATTACATGTACAGTTAAACCTAAATTATATTTGTTTATAGTTGAATATGCTTTAAAAATTATTTGTCTTTGAAAGTGCATAGTATTGAGAAAAAAAAAAGTTATTAGGAAATGCATATAATAAGTTGGATCACCTCATATTTACCATTTCAATAGGAATTAATCAAAACATTAAATTTCTTTGCAGAAATGAGTAAAATATTGTA
>NC_069410.1:35447900-35455085 GCF_026875155.1 Cherax quadricarinatus
AACCCCCCCCCCAAAACCCCACCCCCCCCAAAATTTTTCCCCCAAAAACCCCCCAACCACAAGTACTCTCCCCTTGGTTCATAACCCCCCAAAATCCAAAAACCCCTCTCCCTACACTTCCCCTTTTCCCGTGCATGTTTTACTAAAACCCCTATTCACTCCAACCTTATTTACTCCACAAAAACTTGAATTAAAAAAAATTTATACCTTTTCCAAAATTTTTTGCTACCCTCCACCTCTAACTCCCTTTGAAACCCCCGACCTAATCCCATTTTCTTTTCTCCACAAAACCCCACCCCCCTTTACTTTGTTTCACTTAAAGCCGACATCCAGCTTCTTTTCATTCATAGCATCCACAATGTCTATCATTGCACAAAACCTGCACGAATCCCCCTTTTACAATTTTCTTCTTTTTTGTAATCTGACAGGGGAAAAGGGGGTTTCTACCCATTGTTCCCGGCATTTTAGTCGTTTTCCAACCGCATGTTTACGGAGGAAGATTTTTTTCCACTTTCCAGGATATAAAAGGAAAATTTAAAAACAACAAGAAACTATTATGATAAAATCAGGAAAACTCAGATGTGTATAAATAAATGTGTACATTATGTGTAAGCAAGTAAAGTACAAGACATACCCGTAATCTTGCAAATTTTTGAGACTGACAAGACCACCAGCAATCCCCCCATCATTTAAAAAAATTACAGGCTCTCGTGAGGGAGGCAAAAGACAGCCAAGAGAAATTAGTGAGATACCTAGGAAAATTTTCTGATAAACAGTTTTTGGAGAGCTAATAAAAAGGAAACTAAAAGGAAAAGGACTAGGCAGTTTTAAATGGAAAGGGGGAAAATTTTGATGGGGGGTGGAGGTAGCAAAGGGTGGAAAGGGGGATCTTTAATTGTTGAATGTTAATTTTAAAGGAAAGACACATCAACAGGAGTGAGGGGGAGTCTGAAGCAAAACCACCAAAAGATTCTACAGAGGAATATTTATGGAAAATCCCGTGGAAGACCAAATTTTTCACAGGTAACAAACAATACTGTATACTGTTATTTTAATGTGCAAGTACAGGAGGGCCCTGCTTTTTACAGCGGTTAGGTTCCAGACTATTGCTGTAAAAATAAAAACTCTATAGAAATCAAAGCCTTTTTTTTACGTTTCAGATCCATTAAACCTGATATTTAATGAATAAATAACTAGGGCCCAAAAAATTAAAATACAATACATACATTACTTATCTAAAATATTTTCATCCTTAGCTTTTTGTGAGTGAATATCATGGACCCCCGCAG
Source organism: Cherax quadricarinatus (assembly GCF_026875155.1). Classification (NCBI taxonomy): domain Eukaryota; kingdom Metazoa; phylum Arthropoda; class Malacostraca; order Decapoda; family Parastacidae; genus Cherax; species Cherax quadricarinatus. The sequence goes on from NC_069410.1 coordinate 35,449,190, forward strand.
GATATTAATCCTTTTTCCCAGAGCTCATCGTAACAAAATAAACGTTAATCAAGTTTAAATTTTTTTCCCAAAAAATAATGGGGAAAAAAATTTAAACCATTCCCCCACCCCCAAAGTATTGAAAAAAAAATTTTAACCCTAAAATTTAAATTTTTAAAACACACAAACTGAAGAAGACATGCACTTACATGACCCCTTACCTTTATTGAAGATCTGGGATGATTGAAGGGGTGGGAGGAGGGGGGTGTGGATCTTCTTAGTTTTTTAAAGGGGAAAACCCCCCTTCCCTTAGGACTTTAGGGGCAAACCCTTTTTTCCGGGGTTACTTCCCCTTTTTCTTTTTAAAGCCACTAGGACCGCGTGAGATCATGGGGCTTTTGTCACACAACATATCTGTCCATAGAGGGCCCGTACCCCTGTTTTATGGCTTTCCTAAAGTGTTTCACAACATTGTCAGTGTACAATTCCCAAACACGGCTTCAGTGCTGGGGGCCAGGGTGATTTTCATCCAAAAATTTTTTTGCACTTTAGGCCACATGCACGTTTCCTTAATTTAGAAGTGGGAACTTTAATTTCATATCCCCCCTCCTCCGAAGCTTTTTTCCCGGCGGGCCTCATGTGATGAAGATGATCTACAGCCATAGGGGTTTTTCTTAAATGTCCCCTCCCCCAACCCTTTTCCACATCCCCCCACTAACCTCCAACCCCAAGGATTTCCCCAGTGCCACAATGGATTCCTCAACTGGCATAGGATTCTCAGGGTTAGCCTCAAACCCTTCAAAATCCTTTTTCTACACATTTTGGCCACATTTTTTCCAAAAAAGTTAAGGTCCTCTTATCCTTCCTCCCAAGCCTTTCCTATAAAGTTACACAATTTAGGATGGTAAAGTGTCTTTCCCAAAACTCTCTTAAGTCATTTAGTTTTGAGGCACTACAAAGCACCTTTCAAACATTCTTTTTTTACGTTTTTTGAATTGGAAATGACCCCCTGGTCCATGGGTCAGGAAGGGTGGTATTAGGAGGCAAAAACTTACCCTTTAATGAAGCTCCATTTCCCAGAAATTGCTCTGCCAACTGAAGGTCCATGACATTGTCTAAACCCGGGGGGACTTCAGGTCTAATTTTTTTTCAGTTAGGTAATTTTTTAGGGGGGCAAAATGCATGGTGAACCAATAAAAAAGCCCTAGTGACCCATGCCTTACTGTTTTGCCCTCCACAAAAAAACAAATTTTCCTTGAGGACACTGTTTTCCTGAACACTGGGGTTTCAGAGTAACACCGATAAAGGCTTCACTTTTCAATCACCCCTAGCATTGGAAACACAAAAGGAAGCCCGTCTTTCATAGGCTTTTTATCCGGGGAGTGCCTTTTCCTCCTGAGTAATGTAGGTCCTGCTTGGCATTTTCTTCCAAAACAGGCCTGTTTCGTCACAATTAAACACTTGTTCAGGCTTCAGTCCTTCACTGTCTATGTACTCCTTGAATTCATGCACATATTTTTCAGCTTTGTGGTCCGAACTGGCAGCCACACCATGCCTTATCACATTATGAATGCCACTACGCTTCTTAAATCTCTCAAACCAACCTTTGCTGGCCTTAAATTCACTCACATCACCACTAGTTGCTGGCATTTTTTTAATTAAATCATCATGCAACTTCCTAGCCTTTTCACATATGATCGCTTGAGAGATGCTATCTCCTGCTATCTGTTTTTCGTTTATCCACACCAATAAGTCTCTCAACATCTTCTATCACTTGCGATCTCAGTTTCGAAAACATAGTTGCACCTTTGGCAAGAGCAGCTTCCTTGATTGCCGTTTTCTTGCCCACAATAGTAGCGATGGTTGATTGGGGTTTACTATACAACCTGACCAGCTCGGAGACACGCACTCCACTCTCATACTTAGCAATGATCTCTTTCTTCATCTCCATAGTAATTCTCACCCTTTTTGCTGTAGGGTTGGCACCAGAAGCTTTCTTGGGGCCCATGGTGACTTATTTTGCAGGTGCAATCACTACAAAGGCTGTGATAACATGAAATGTTCCAATTGTATGTTTGGAAGCGACCGCGGTGGCTGGCTGGCTTGTAAACACTGGCACCCATGGGACAAGTGAGGCGCGCTCAGGCCTAAGTGGACGCGTCTCGAACCGAACGAATAGCGTTGGTCGGGGTTTTTAGCGCTAGTCAAGGCAAAATTTTTGCGATAAAATGTATCGCTAGTCGGATTTATCGTTAATCAATGCCATCGTTGGTCGAGGGTCCACTGTATTTATTATAGGAAGTCTGAATAAATGAAAATTGGGTATAATTGAAAACCGCTGTATTAGCGAAACGCCATACAAAATAGGAAAACTTAACTGTGCAGACAGAATTTAGTCATAGATATTTGCAGGGACCTCTAAGAACGTAACACTTGCAAATTTGGAGGGCTGACTGTATATGGGTTTCTATACATGGGGGCAGTGCTTGGTTAATTTTTGCAAGCAGCAGTAGCCCTGGCATGAGAAGTCCTAGCTAGTGCAGCTGAAGGCCTTAACGAAAACTTTAATAAAAAAGAATCTGTCATCGTGAAGTCTTTCCTTAAAAAGAAAAATCAGTCATAACTTAATAAACTGCTACTTACAACACACAATTAGAACTTGGTTATGAAAAGAAAATTAATGGCTTACAACCCAAGGCTTGCATTTTCCTTTGTGCCACATTCTAGTCGAGACCTTTCATAATTTTTGACTGAAAAAATGTATTTCTTGAAACAGAGACTTAAGAAAATGATAAAAGCTTTATTTAAAAAAGTATATTTTTTCATAATATTGAGTATAATAGGTAAAAAGTAGAGAAGTCTGTAACTGGGTAATAAAAAAGTTAAAACTGCCCATCAAAACATTCTTGTGACATTCACTGTAATGATATATATGGTTCTCTCTGTCAGAATAAATGCAACCCATAAATACATTTATGTTACTACAAGTAAAAATAATTATTTAATTTCCTTATACCTAAACATAATATGTACTGGTATGTAATCAATTTATTAGCACTATATACCAACTATAGTATATGTAAACTTGCAAACTTACATCTATATTAAATTTCCTATGAATTTATACTGTACAATTTCTTTCCCTACATAGGAAAGTCAACACTAAGCTTCATTAAAATTACTAAAATTTAAAGAAAAACCCATTTGTGATTAATTCCACTTACATTTTGCAGGATGTTATTCTGACGAACAATAATAAGTCAGTCTCATGGAGTGTCATTTATATAAAGTATTCTACATTAGGGGAAAGCCCAATAGTAAACCTATACTAGATTTTTTGGTAATGCTTATGGAAAAAATACTTTATGTAATGTTTTTAAATATAACTTAGCCTATATCATATGGAATGATACAAGCCAGTTTCATACAATTGTTTCACAGTCTTCCATATATGTAACACCACCTTACTTCTATCTCTCTTTCTCTAAGACAGTCTATCAATTGTTGACTCTCGCTTTTCACTTCATACATTCATTAATATCTGTAGGTTGTCTTCATATGACTATTAAAGTCCTTTAATTAGTATTTTAACATACAGTATACAGTGGACCCCCGCTTAACGATCACCTCCCAATGCGACCAATTATGTAAGTGTATTTATGTAAGTGCGTTTGTACGTGTATGTTTGGGGGTCTGAAATGGACTAATCTACTTCACAATATTCCTTATGGGAACAAATTCGGTCAGTACTGGCACCTGAACATACTTCTGGAATGAAAAAATATCGTTAACCAGGGGTCCACTGTATTCTAAGTTTGAGAATCAAGAGGTGGGAACCAAGATAATTCATAGTATGGTATTTTAAAAAATATATCCATTGTTTTCAAAATTCATAGAATATGCTGGATTCTCCATAAAGTACATTACAAAAATATATATTTACTGTTTTTAAAATTCATATTGTTTAAATGAGGTTCTGGAATTTTTGTTTATAAGTTGGTCAAGTATAAAAATGCCATATCACAGAACTGACTACCCAAATGCCACACAGTGGCATCAGTGAAGCCTGGAACACACTACTCTCATAGGTTTCAGGGCTATAAAAACAAATAGTAACAAGTCACTGACAAACACTTATGAAGTGTACCACCATATTTACCTATTTGATCAAATGTTACATTGACTATTCCATAATATGTCATTACATAATGTCACTGGAATGCACAACAATTGCTATGATACATATGTACAAGTCACATTACACTTGACCAAAAATTCTATTAAACCTCTGTTGTACAAATACTAATCAACTTAAAGAAGCATTTTTACTATCTATATATATTAAACCTGGTTATCATAGATTAGGTGTTCATAAATTTGTTCTTAAAGAAAATCATTTGTGTTCTTTTGTTTGGATGCATTGACATGGATACTTTGTAAGTTATGATTTATAAAGTATACTGAACAACTCTTTAACCAGTTATATGATAGCTATTAAGCATTTTTTGAGTGGCAAATCATAGTTCATCTGGACTTTTTTTTTTTTTTTTTTTTTTTTAAGAATGCATCCATTGCATTTAATACCACATTACTTAAGTTTTATAAAAATTAGTGAATAAATCTTTTTTTTTTTTGGCCATAGATTCATTCAAGTATATCTACATTCTTGAATGTTATAGTACTGTATGAATTAAATGCCTTCATGGGTACAAATGCACTACTGTCATCCTCTCTGACATCTAATGTGGGTTGCGAGTTTTCCTGGACCCTTGTAGACTCCAGTGGTTGATGAGAGCCATATTTGCTTTCTTGAGAATTTAAATTTTGATTATGTCTTGGTGCTTGAATTCCTTTAAGAAAGGATGTTTCATGGCTTATTAAACTATCGTGTGGATTAAGCTCATTAATGGTACTAAAAGAAGAAAAAGTAGGCTCTTCTATGGGTATCCAAGGCTTTGGATCAAGGTCACTAACTTTAAGGACCACATCACTTAAAACGCCTCTAGTTCTAGCCAGGTTTAGGTTCTGAGTACTAGGCATTTTATGCAACTTTTTCTTGTAATTTGTAGGGTCATTTACTTTTGTTTGGGACTCAATAATTCTACTATTTTCTGATGCCTTTATTTCTTCAGCTGTTAGCTTCTGAATCTCATGAATACATGGGTCGATTATGAATTCACATGTACGTACATTAGTAGAATTCTGTACAGTAAGGGGTACTGTCCCTTCTTGTATTTTAGAATCCTTGTAATTTTGCTTTGGGTGCTGTGGTGAAATATCTGAGGAACCTGTTCCAGAGTCTTGCTTTTTTGTTGATCCAAGTGAGGGGAACTCATCTTGGATGTTAAGCGAGAGCCAGTTTTTTCCTCATAAGCCGAATCAGCCTCACTCTCTGAACAATTAGAAGCACTTTCATGTGATTTATTAGATGTCCTCATATGGTTATTTATTGTGTCCAAATTGGGTACTGAATTGGAAAGTTTTCTAGCAGTGAGTCCTGACTGAGATTGTCTTTTCATATTCAACAAGTAGTTAGCTTTTGTTAACTGGATCTCCAAGTTCCTAAATGTAGAGAAAATACATAAAAGTTACCATACATGTATGAAAGCGGTTGTAAGAAACCGTTTAAAATTTAACATGAAAATTTCAACACTTCCACTTTATCCTCAACATTTCAAAGAATAAAGCTGGCTTATACTGTAACAAATATTTAGTGAGAAGAGAAGAGAAGTGTAGAGAGAGAGATCTGGGGAAATGCTGAGTGCATGGGGAGTTTTGAACCAAGTAAGAAAGTACTTGTGGTTGGGGATCTCAATACTGAAGTGGGTAAAAATGTTGTGGAGGGAGTAGTAGGCAAATTTGGGGTACCAGGGGGTAAATGAAAATGGGGAGCCTTTAATGAAACTATATGCAGAAA
>NC_069410.1:35455585-35474412 GCF_026875155.1 Cherax quadricarinatus
GGTTTTTTTTTTTGCCAGTTTTTTTTTTCAAAAATTGCCGTTTTAATTTTTAAAAGAAAAAAAAAAAAAGCCATCCTTGTTTAACCTTTAATTTTAAAAAAAAAAAAAGAAAAAAATGCGGGGGGTAAAAATTTTTTAAAAACAAGGGTTTCCTTGAATTTTTCAGTGCCCTCATTAAAAGGGTATCGAGCTAACAGATCAAAAATTTTTAGGCAAAACATTAGATAAGCCCAAACGGGAAGCCTTAATTTTGAATGTTTTCAGGGGGGGAAAGGTACATGATAAAATCCCTGAAAAAGAGGGGGGGCCGGCCCCAAAATCTGCACATCCCTAAAAACATATTGGAGTGAGAGGATGGGAGGAAGCATCAAAAAAACCCAGTGGGAGCGGGGGTTGGTGGGGAAAAAAGGGAAACTGATCAACATTGGGCCCCAAACTATTCAACCTACAAAAAGATATCAAAAACGGCTGGGACAAGTGAGAATTTTTAAAGGGAAAACGGACAAGTATCTTCATCAGGTGCCAGATCACCCAGGCTGGGGGGATTGTGGGGCAGAGGCCTCCACAGCAACAGCCGGGTTCCCGGGCAAGCATAGCAAGCCGGGCCCCATGGCTGGGTCAGAGTAGAGAAGCCTCAAAAACTTAAAGGTAAAAAAGGACTCTCTGAGTCCCCATGGGCCAGGCTATCTGGTGCTTGTGGTCAACCTAGAACAGATTGCTGCATAACTCCTAGTGCTGCTACTAATAATTTGTGATTGGGGGGTTGTCAAAGAAAGTTCCCCTTTGTGATGACTTTACTCCCTAATTGCCAGCCCTGCCCTGCATTTTACATGAATTTTGCCTTGGTGATTTTTTTCTGAAAAATTTGCTTGGGTGGGTGGCATCATTTAACCAGTAACTTTCTATAACAAAAGATTCTAATGGCTTCCAACCCCCTTTACCACTTTTTTTTTTAATCAGTTGTGATTTTTATATCACTTTAATGGTGTTATTGACATTTAAAAAAATTAATGAGCATTTTTTGAAAAACCCCTTTCTGGGGTTTTTTTAATTTAACCTTTTGGCTGTCACTCTTTTAATCTGTCAGGGGATTAGTGTCACTCGTGTAATCTATGCAGTCTTGGTACTTGTATCTTGGAAACAGAAGCAAATGCATATAAGAGTTTTTTGAAAATTTTTTCCCTATGCGTGGTTCAAGTGACTTGAAAAAGCCCCCTGGGTGAGCGACAGTTTTTTTCATCATTTTAGTATTATACATAATTGCCTTTTCTCTCCAAATTGTATTATAGAAAAAAAAACTTGTGTTCTTGTAGTGAGAGGTTCGGGGGAACAATGAAGAATATAAAAAGGGTATTTTTAGGTGTGATCCCTGTGTGCTCTGTTATTGCTTTTCAAAAATTTTTTGGGGGTCTTTATGTGTAGTGTTTTAAAGATGTGGGTGAACGAAAAATATGTATAAAATTAAAATAGATTTAAAAAAGGGGGTTTTTGAATCTTTTTTTGTAAAATTTTTTTTTAAGGGTTTTGTGTTATTGTGGGGATATTGGTGGTTTGGGGAATAAAACCCCTGTGCATAAATTTTAAATGGTTAGGTGAAAAAAAAATAGTAATTTTAAAAATTTTTGGAGATTTTTTTTTTTTGGAAAAGAAGCAGAAGAAAGGAAAACCCCCAATTTTAATTGTAAAATTAATTTAATGGTTTTTAGTTGGGAAAGGTATTTGATGTGTTTTATGTTTTATTGGGATTTGTAAAATTTTATTTTTACCCTAACCCCATTTATTCTTTTGGCTACCCATAACTTTTGGTTTAAAATTTTTTAATCTTTAGGGACAATTTTTTTTTTATTTTTTTAGGTAATGTGCTGTGTTGTAGTTAATTTAGGGAAATGCAAAATTAAAAGACTGAAAAGGGGACTTAAAATTATTTTTCTCCTTTAAATCCGTTTTAAAACTTGGTTAAAAAATTTTTTTTTATTAATAATTTTTTTTCATTTTCAAAACCCAAAAAATGGCAAAAAAATTTTCCCAAAAAAAAAAAAAATTTTTCCCAAAAGAAAAAATGTTTGCGGAAAGGTTATTCCCTTGCCCAGCAAAACTTAACCCCAGGATTGCTAGGGCCCTAAAAGGGGGAAAAAACCCCCCCCCCCCCCCCGGGGCTGGCATAGGATCCACCAGTACTACTTAGTCTCTGAGTATGTCCATGTCGGGAAAACCCCTTAGGGGGTTTTCCATAGCAACTTAATCGCCCTTTTGACACCTGGCTTATGGAGGAAGATTCTTTCACTTCCCCATGGAGAATTTTCATAAACATGCGTAAAAAAATTTTTTTTTATACATATGTGGTTTTCCATTGTATTTCTGTATGATGAAATAAAACTGCATATTTCTTCTTTCATGCGTTAATGATGGTTCAAGAGTCAAAAAAACTTTGTATAATTTCCTTTCCAAAATTGTGGGCAAGTTGTGAATTTCTCCAGACACAATATTACATTTATTTTCAATGTTTTAGGAACTTTAACCACAGGTGAAATTCATCCTCTTGGTGAAAAAAACAAAAAAATTAGAAAATGTAATTACCCTAACTGCATAAAATATTATTTCTCTCTTAGTTACTTTTAATAATTAAATACCAATTTAATGTCATTTAGTATGTGCTTAATTTTCATTTATATTTGTTTATCATTTTACTTCATTTACCATCCCCTCCAAGATAAGATAACAAATTTGGAAACATTTCCCCTCATTCATTCAATCACTATTTTGTGGAGGTATGCTAACATTGTAATATAGATGATGATTGCCTAAACATCCCCACCCCTTCAGCATGCAAGCACTGCCCTTTCCACCTCCTGACTAAAACTCAGGCTAACCAATTTTCCTGAATCCCTTCATAAATGTTACCTTGCTCACACCCAGAAGCTTGTTAAGCAATAAAAAGCCACTCATTCCATTCTCATACACTGCTCACCTGTTGAATATTCAAGCCCCTATCACTCAAGACCTTTACAATCTGGGATGACCAGTGTTCCTCCACCCTTACATTCCAGATTTTTTGCATTCATCATCCTGTCCTTCTCCATTCTCTTTACATGCCCAAACTACCTCGACAATCCCTCAGCTCCCAGAATTTTTTTCTTTGGTGATGGCCACAGTGTCTTCAAATTTCTTTGCTCCAGATTCTTTGCATATATTCACACACACATTGTTCCCCAAATGTGATATGTTCACTACATTCCTTCTTGCTGCAGTGTCTAGTTAGCTGGACTTGATTTTCTGGAGGTGGGAGGGTACAGTGCCTGCACTCTCAAGGATGTATTGACAGATATTCCTGTGTATATTTTAGTGGATGATAGATTATATAACTTCTTCTTATTAACAGGTGACAGTCAGGATAGTGATGTGGTGGGCGTTCTAGAGGCTTTCATCAGTGGACAGGGCACCTCGGGTGGTGTTGGTGAGGCAATCCACCTCCCTCAGTGCATGCTGTTCATATTTTCCTCCTGTGTTTCCTCCTGATCAAAATATTTATCCCTCTCCTCCCATGTTCAACAAAACCATAAATCTGTCAATAGATTACCTCAAACTTTATACAGTGAAAATAAAAGAAAATGTTTAGGAGGAGGAAGTAATGTAAAACAAACTACGGGGGAAAGTTCCCCACAAAATGTGCAGAGTCAGCAAGGTGTCCATGATTTTCTTTTCAAAATTCCCGGGAATCATCCATCAATTTTGGAAATTACCCCATCCAGAGCAGTATGCAGCATATACATAGTGAAAATCTTAAAAATTTTAACCAACCATGATGCACCACACAGTAATCACCATCAAGCACCACAAGAACACAAACGGCAATGAAGAACTCTTGAGGTAATGATTATAGTAAATATTTTTAGAGTTATTATTTGTCTGCCAAGTTCCATGAATGTATGCTATAAAAGTTTAAAAAAAATTTAGGCAACATAGTTGCTCTTGGGAGATTCTGAAGAGAAGTTGCAGAGATTGGTGGATGAATTTGGTAGGGTGTGCAAAAGAAGAAAATTAAAAGTGAATACAGGAAAGAGTAAGGTTATGAGGATAACAAAAATATTAGGTGATGAAAGATTGGATATCAGATTGGAGGGAGAGAGTATGGAGGAGGTGAATGTATTCAGATATTTGGGAGTGGACGTGTCAGCGGATGGGTCTATGAAGGATGAGGTGAATCATAGAATTGATGAGGGGAAAAGGGTGAGTGGTGCACTTAGGAGTCTGTGGAGACAAAGAACTTTGTCCTTGGAGGCAAAGAGGGGAATGTATGAGAGTATAGTTTTACCAACACTCTTATATGGGTGTGAAGCATGGGTGATGAATGTTGCAGCGAGGAGAAGGCTGGAGGCAGTGGAGATGTCATGTCTGAGGGCAATGTGTGGTGTGAATATAATGCAGGAATTCGTAGTTTGGAAGTTAGGAGGAGGTGCGGGATTACCAAAACTGTTGTCCAGAGGGCTGAGGAAGGGTTGTTGAGGTGGTTCAGACATGTAGAGAGAATGGAGCAAAACAGAATGACTTCAAGAGTGTATCAGTCTGTAGTGGAAGGAAGGCGGGGTAGGGGTCGGCCTAGGAAAGGTTGGAGGGAGGGGGTAAAGGAGGTTTTGTGTGCGAGGGGCTTGGACTTCCAGCAGGCGTGCGTGAGCGTGTTTGATAGGAGTGAATGGAGACGAATGGTTTTTAATACTTGACGTTGCTGTTGGAGTGTGGGCAAAGTAACATTTTTGAAGGGGTTCAGGGAAAACCGGCAGGCCGACTTGAGTCTGGGAGATGGGAAGTCAGTGCCTGGCACTCTGAAGGAAGGGTGTTAATGTTGCAGTTTAAAAACTGTAGTTGTAAAGCACCCTTTGGCAAGACAGTGATGGAGTGAATGATGGTTTTTGAAAGTTTTTCTTTTTCGGGCCACCCTGCCTTGGTGAGAATCGGCCAGTGTGATAATAAAATAAAATAAGTTGAATTAAACACTCGTGTTTGTTTATTAATGTGAAAGGTAGGTTTGAAACTTATGTAAAAAAAAAATTGCTAGTACAGGCTAAGCTTTTAATGTAAAGTTTATTTACAAGTCATCCCGTTACTTTTTCTTACATCTACTCTTAAAATGTCCTGAAGTTACATTCTGTAATTGCCTATTTTTTACCTATGTTTCATAGTATCTCTTAATTGTTCATCTATAATTTTTAAAATTTTCATGGTTGTCAGCACCCACTATCTCCTCTGTGCCATTTATTCCATTCCTCCACCAACTAAAAAAAAAAATCCCATAATTCCTTCGCTTTTTTTATATTGTCTGTGGCCTTTGTAATCCTGTCGATAGTATTTAAAATGTTTTTTTTTTCTTTCCATATCCTTTTGTAAACCTTTTGTTTTGTTATATCGCCCTCTTTTGTTTTTCCCTATCAGTCGTGTGGGCATCTTGTATATATTCTGCCTTTATCATGATGTTCCATTGTGCAGCTTTTCCATTTTCTACATGAGGCACTTATTTCAGCGTGTGGGACATCACATATCACCTTGCTATTCCAATTTTGGCCTTTAGATGTTTTAAACAGCTTTATCAGGCATTTCTCCATCCATATGAGTAACCCCTTAAACCGTTCAAAGTAGATTATGTTCTCTCGCCCAGCGCTCCAAATATTTTGGAAATTCATTTTTTTTTTTTTTTTAAATGAGAGGACATTTTGTTTTACTAAGTAATGTAAAAAAAAATTTCTAGGCCAGTTACTTAGAGATTTAAGACCGCAAAGTGGCCACTTGTCATTGCCTGAGGCAACATGCCGGGCTGCCCTTGCAGATGTCGTTGCCAAATATACTTTTTTCCTCATTTTTTTTAATTTGTTTTAATTTTTATGTTCTGATAATGCAATTTGTGGTAGTTCTTGTGATTTCAATAGTTAATCTTTGTTCTGACATATTATTAGGTACTGAAATAGTGCTAAATAGTCATAAACACAGTGACAGGTGAACATTTGCTCAGTTGTCACTACTATTGTTAGAAATATACCCTAGGATTTATAGTCCCAGAAAGTTTTGCATACAGGGAGTATATAATAATAATAAAAATAATGGAATAATAATAAGTTCCTTGATGCTTTATATGAGTGCTTGTCACTTGTCTTATCTTATCTCTTCACTCACTGCTGACATAATGAGCTTGATTTCTGCTGACACTAATGAGCTTGTCTTATCACCCCACTTATGAGAATGGTGACATTTGATGAGTTTCTCTTATCTCTCTCACTCTTACACATAAACATTGTCGGTCTATCTATCTCAAGAGTTGCTCATTGAACAGTGGTATTACCACGCTCACTTGTCTACAAGGCACAGTATAGCACTTTGTTGGAGTTTTGGGATTATCTTCGGTAATTTACATGTCTATAATTGTATTTAGTTTGTGTTCCTGTGAGATAACAGATATGGAGACAGAGATAGTTACTGAAGACAGACGAAGATAGAGAGAGCCAATCCAGCCAACTAGTGCGTCAAACACTTTGTTTGGATTTTTTGGGTTATCCTATGTTATTTAGACACTATGTATATTGTATTAGGTAGATGCAAGAATATTTTGAGGTACTTTTTTTAAAATGTTAAGGAGAAAGAGAGCAGTAATTTCATGCACTGGTTCAGGGAGGTTATACCATCTTTTAGGAGTGAAGAAGAGCAGAATGTAAGTGTTGGGGGAGGTACGTGAGGATTACGTAGAATGAAAGGGGGTAAGCAGCTGGAACTGATGGGATTGTGACAGAAATATGTTAAAAGCGGGGGGGAATATAGTTGTTGGGAAGTGGTTGGTACTTTTGTTGAATTTATTTTATTTTTTTTTTTTTATTATCACACTGGCCCGATTCCCACCAAGGCAGGGTGGCCCGAAAAGAAAAAACTTTCCATCATTCACTCCATTCACTGTCTTGCCAGAAGGGTGCTATCACTCAGTATTTGAAACTGCGACATTAAACACCCCTTCCTTCAGAGTGCAGGCACTGTACTTCCCATCTCAGGGACCTCAAGTCCGGCTTGCCGGTTTCCCTGAACCCCTTCATAAATGTTACTTTGCTCACACTCCAAACAGACGTCAATCATGTATTAGAAACCATTTGTGTCCATTACTCAATCAAACACGTCTGCTACCTGCTGGAAGTCCAAGCCCCTCGAAACAAAACCTCCCTTTACCCCATCTCTCCAACCTTTCCTAGGCCGACCCCTACCCTGCCTTCCTTCCACTAAGATAGATACACTCTTGAAGTCTTCTGTTTCGCTCCATTCTCTCTACATGTCCCAAATCCACCTCAACAACCCTTCTCAGCCTCTGGAAACAGTTTTGGTAATCCCGCACCTCTCCTAACTTCCAAACTACGAATTTTTGCATTATATTCACACCAACATTGCCTCAGACATGACATCTCCACTGCCTCCAGCTTCTCCTCGCTGAACCTTCAATCACCTGTTTCACCCATATAGAGCGTTAGTAAAATCTATCCTTCATTCATTTCCCTTTGCTCCAAGGACAAAGTTCTTGTCTCCACAGACTCCTAGTGCCCCACTAATCTTTTTCCCTCATCAAATCTATGATTCACCTCATCTTTCATGGACCCATCCGCTGGACACGTCCATCCCAAATATTGATACATTCCCTCCTCATACTCTCTCCTCCAATCTGATATTCAATCTTTCAACACTATCTTTTTGTTATCCTCATAAAACTTCCTTTTCCTGTATGAAAGAGGGGAAGGTACCTAGTGATTGGCGAGAGCGCATTGTTAGTCCCTTTATTTAGGGAAAGGGGACAAAGTGAGTAAAAATTATAGAGGAAAAGTTTACTGAGTATACGAAATGTGTACGTATAGTAGGGTTATAATTGAAAGGAATTAGAGGCAAGACAGAATGTAGGATTGCGGGTATGAGCAAGGAGGGTTCAGAGTGAGGTAGGGGATGTGTTGTAGATTCATTGTGTTTACATTGAGCATATATGTGAACGTATTTAGATAAAGGTAGGGAAAGTTTTTATTGCATTTATGGATTGAAAAGGGCTATATAGAGTGGATAGAAGGAAGCAATTGTTGCCGATGTTTGCAAGGTCATGGAAATAGGGGTAAGTTATTAAAATGTGTAAAGAGTTTTTATGAGGATAAGTGAGCTCAGGTTAGGGTTGTGTAGAAGGAGGGAGACTACTTCCGGTAACAGTAGTTCTTAGACAGGGAGTGTAATGTCACCACGGTTGTTTATATATTTATGATGGGGTTGTAAGGAAGTAATTGCTTAGGGTGTTCGGGAGAGGGTGGATTAAATTTTGGGGAATCAAATTCAATGGGCATTGACACAGTTACTTATTGTGATGCTACTGCGCTTATGGGGAGGATTCTAAAGAAAAATAGCAAAGGTTTAATGATGAGTTTGGGAATGTGTGTAACGGTAAGTAGAAGTTGAAGTGAACATAGAAAAGGTAAGTAGATGGGTATCAAATGGATTTAGATAAGAAAAATTGGATATCAAATTGGGAGGAGTATGGAAGAAGTGATGTTTTCAGATACTTGGGAGTTTGACGTGTCGGCGGAGGATTTATGAAGGATGAGGTTAATCATAGAATTGATTGAGGGAAAAATGGTGAGTGGTGCAGTTGAGGTATATCTGGACGTCAAAAAAACGATATCTATGGAGGCAAAGAAGGGAATGTATGAAAGTATAGTAGTTACAAACACTCTATATGGGTGTGAAGCTTGGGTTGGTAAATGCAGCAGCGAGATGAGACGGTTGGAGGCAGTGGAGATGTCCTGTTTAAGGCAATGTCTGGTGTAAATATTATACAGAAATTCGGAGTGTGGAAATGGAAAAGGTTGAGGATTAATAAAAAAGTATTAGTCAGAGGGCAGAAGAGGGGGTTGTTGAGGTGTTTGGTCATTTAGAGAGAATGGATCAAAGTTGAATGACATGGAAAGCATATACAATGGCCAGCGACCAGCTATGGCATTGCTTAATAGTAAATCTGGATAGGATACATTTTAACGCATAAATTTTGCCTCAACTAGTGCTTAAAACAGAACAGCGCTATTCGTTCCGTCCCATACGCGTCCACTTTAGCCTGTGCGGCCTCTTGTCCCTTGGCGTACAGTGTTACAAAGCCAGCAGCCACGCAGTCGCTTCCAAACATACAACAATGGAAACATTTCATATTATCACAGCCTTTGTAGTGTGGCACCTGCAAAATAAGGTCACCAGGCCCCAAGAAAGCTTCTAGTGCATCCTACAGCAAAAAGGAGTTGAGAATTACTATGGAGATGAAGAAAGAGATCATTGCTAAGTATGAAGTGGAGTGCATCTCTGAGCTGGTCAGGTTTGTATAATAAACCCCAATCAACATCGCTACTATTGGGGCAAGAAAACGGCAATCAAGGAAGCTGCTTCTAGCCAATGGTTGCAAACTATGCTTTTCGAAACTGAGATTCGCAAGTGATGGAAGATGTGAGAGATTTTATTGGTGTGGTATAAACAAGAAACAGATAGCAGGAGGATGAAGCATCTCTAAGAGTTCATATGTGAAAAGGCTAGGAAGTTTGCATGACGATTTTAATTACAAAATGCAGCAACTAGTGATGTGAGTGGAATTTAGGACAGCGAAGGTTGTTTGAGAGATTTAAGAGCGTAGTGGCATTCATAGTGTTGATAAAGCATGGTGAGGCTGCAGGTTGGACCACAAATCGCCCTGAAATATATGGCAGGACTTCAAGGTAGTACATAGAAGTGAAGGGTCTGAAAACCTGAACACGTGTTTAATTGTGACGAAACCGTGCTGTTTTGGAAGAAAAATGCCAGCAGCGTACAGTACTCAGGAGGAAAAGGCACTCCCAGGACATTAAGCCTATTGAAAAGACAGGCTTACTCTGTTGATGTGTGCAATGCTAGTGGTGATTGCAAAGTGAAGCCTTTTTATTGGTGTATCCTCTGAAAACTCGAGTGTTCAGGAAAAAAACAATGTCCTCAGGGCTAATTTGTGTGTGCTGTGGAGGGCAAAAAGTAAGGCATGGGTCATAGGGATTCTTCTATGATGGTTACACCATTGCATTTGCCCCAATGGAAAACATTACCTAATTTGAAAGAAATTAGGACCTTAAGTGCCTCCTGGTATTAGACATATGCTCCTGTCATTCCTTCAGGACTTGGGCCAGAGACGACTTTCTAGGGACATGAGCTTCATAGGTGAAGTTTTTGCCTCCAATACCACTCCTCTCTGCAGCCCATGACTGCAGGTTAATTCCAACTTCAGAAACTGTACAAAAGCTCTGTTTGAAAGGTGCTTGTAGTGGACCATAATCATCACCAGTCTTCAATAAAGGTAAGTGTCATTAACTGTGCATTCTTTTCAGTTTGTGTGTATTAAAATTAATTTTTCATGTGGTAAAATTTTTTTTTAAATCTTTGGGGTGTCTTGCAGGATTAATTTGATTTCCTTTTTTTATGGGGAAAATTAATTTGATAACGATAATTTTGATAACGTGAGTCTCAGGAACGGTTAATATCGCTGGTTGAGGGCCCAACTGTAAATCTAGGGGGAAAGGAAGGGGGGTGGGGGTCGTCCTCGAAAGGGTTGGAGGGGGGGGGTAAAGGAGGTTTTGGGGGCAAGGGGTTTGGGTTTCCCAGAAAAGGTGCATGGGGTGTTAGATAGGAGTGAATGGAGAAAAATGGTCTTGGGCCCCACATCGTTGGAGTGTGAGCAGGGTAAATTTAGTAAAGGGATTCAGGAAAAGGGTTTTTTCCCCTTAGTCGATTGATTCGGGAAATGGGAAGTACAATGCTGCATTTTAAAAGGAGGGGTTTGGGTTTTTGGCAGTTTGGGGGGTATTTGTGTACTTTTATGTGTATGTTTTTAAATTTGTATTTGAGCCCTCTGCAAAAACGTGATAATGTGTGAGTGTGGTAAAAAGTGTTGAATGAGATGAAAGTATTTTCTTTTGGGGTTTTCTTTTTTTTTGGTCACTCTGCCTCGGGGGAGACGGCTGACTTGTTGAAAAAAAAAAAAAAATTGATTTACTGTTTTTGGAGATAGACAGAGTAGAGACAGAGTAATACAACAGACAGACTGAGATACAGCCAATCACCCACCACCACCCTGCAGAAATTACAGTTCCAGAATTTTTTTTTTTACTTGGGGGATGGGTTACGGGAATTCTGGCAGGTGACCTTTCCCCTTAAAAGGGAAGTGTTAATACGATTGACATCATGAATCCTTGGTGTTTGGCGCGTATGCTTGGTGGCGCTCAATGGAATGGGCTCCCAAGGGTACTAAGTGGGCCAGGTTTTTTTTTTTTTAAGCATGCACGGGGTTTAAAACCCATTTAGCGACCCGGCTCTTAGGCCAATCTGCCAAAATTTTGGGGGCAGGAAAAATAAAGCATAGATCTAGTTTGGGTGCTAGCGGTAAAGCACAGATTACATTTGGACAGTTAAGGGGTTTTAAAAAAAACTTTTTATTGGGTTGACCTGTAGATGTACTTCCCGTTTCATCATATGAACTCTTGGGGACAGTTTTTCCCTTTTGAAACAAAAAATCTTAAAAGATGAGAATCTTTTGCGAAGAAGACACCAAAAATTGAAATTTGGTTAAAAATTAGGGAATTTGAAACACAAGCGTATCCTTCTGTTCTGTTGATTGAAAACAAGAAACCGCCTTTTGAATTAAGACTAACTTACAAATTGTGCAGTTTTTGGGTTTTAATTTGGCCAATTTTAAACAAAATTTAAAAAAAAAAAAAAAACAGAGTTCAAAATTACACTTTAGAATTCCAGGCATTAAAGAAACATTTCCTCTGTTCATTAATCCCTTCCTCAGGTGTCTCCTATATTACATTGCTTCCTTTTTGAATTCTTATATAAATAATAAAAGATTTTCTATTTTCATAAAAATATTTGACTAGAATGTTTGGGTTAGAAAATTATTGGGTAAATTTTTTTACAGCATCCAATAATTAAACAAGCCCTATAGAAACCCAAAAAAGGGCCCAGGAGGTGGAAAAACCCTTACCAGTACTGGGAAAAATTGTAAAATTGAATATTTATGCTCTTTGATTCTGAATTCAAGCTACTTCCCCTGAACCCAAACCCAAAAAATCTCTTTTTCTAGTATATTTTCCTTTCCCCAAAAAGGGGCCCTAGAAAACCCTTCCCTGTTTAAATTACTAAATTTAAAAAGAGAAACTTTCGTTTTTCTTTTTGGGGCTACCCACCTTGGTGGATATGGCCATTTTGTTAAAAAAAAAAAAAAAATTCCATTTTCAAAAGATGCCAAGAAATAGCTGATAAAACCACCCCAGAAAACACCTTCAAATTTGCGGTTTTAAACCAAACACAAGGTCAGACTTTTGCTTTTCCCATCATGCATTGCATGTGGAAAGATTTTTTTTTTATATTGTGGCACGTCACGCACAGACCGATTCCCTCATGTCTTGGGCCAAAAATTTTTCTTACGCTTTCTTAGGGAGCTGAGCTTAAAAGAAGCAACCTGACATCAGTAACATAGACTAGGATAGACCCTGAAAGGGTTAATAATAACTCCCGGACCCCTTTTTTGTAAAGCTTAGATTGTTTAAACAATCAATATAGTATTTTTTGCAGTCTGATTTTACTTTTTCCCTTTCCATTACATGGCATTTTTCATTATTAAAATCCATCATTCATATGTCAATCCACTTGTTCAATTTTATCCATATCTTCTTGTAAAGATTGACAGTTTTTTGGCATTTATAATAATTTGCTCTTGTATTTAAAATCTACTCACAAGTTTTGTGATTTGTCAGAGAGTTGGCACGACAGAAAGAAGTAAATGCAGCCCAAAAGAAAGGATCATCAAAGAGTTACGAAAATTAAGTGCTCGACTCTTTGCCCAACAAGAGCAGGTAATAAATTTTCAGGCAGTATTTCCCAAATACTGAGCATGGTATTTGTGCTGTATTAATGGCTGACTGCCTGAGTGGGGAGGGAAAAGACCCTTTTGCAAGGGAGCAAAATATGACCAGTACAAGTTTAGCACTCCCCCAAAAATGTTAATAATACTGTTGTAATGTTTCATTCGGGGTGGACTAAAGTCCATCACAGTAATAGATTTCACTGCAACATTGTGTCTTTGTCTCCACTTGTTGTCTTATGCCAGCATTCTGCACATTTTCTATTGTTAACACACTTGAGTTAGGCTTTGTATTATTTATATTTTCTGTATCACTTTTTTACACTATACATAAATTAGTGCTTTTAAACTTGATTTAGACTGGTTAATTTTGCTGCAGACTTTACTGGAGTTTGATTATCTCTACAGTTTAGTAGACTGATATCTAGAACCATTACTAGACTGGTCTACACTATTTGTAAACTGTATTAGATAGATCCTAGGTAGTAGGTTGGTAGACAGCAACCGCCCAGGGAGGAAACTACCTCTGCCAAGTGAGTGTAAAACAAAAGCCTTTTAATTGTTTTCCCTGATGGTTAGGATTGCTGGCGTCCTTTTTGTCTCGTGAACAATGCAAGATTTCAGGTACGTCTTGCTACTTCTACTTACATTTAGTCACACTACACTACAAACATATATACACACACCCTCTGGGTTTTCTTCTATTTTCTTTCTAGTTCTTTTTCTTGTTTATTTCCTCTTTTTCTCCAGGGGGAAGTGGAGCAGAATTCTTCCTCCGTAAGCCATGCGTGTTTAAGTGGCGACTAAAATCCCGGGAGCAAGGGCTAGTAACCTCTTCCCCTGAAATAAATTACTAAATTTAAAAGAGAAACTTTTGTTTTTCTTTTTGGGCCACCCTGCCTTGGTGGGATACGGCCGTTTTGTTGAAAAAAAAAATTAGATAAAACGGGTATATAAAAGTGGCAGGGTTCAAACCCATGGCAAGCCAGACCTGAACCTATAGTCAGTGATTTGTTTAGGGAGGAAAAAAAAATTTTCTCTGAAAATTGGTAAATAGCCATGGATCAAATGCTTCCTCAAAAACTTGAATAAGTCTTTCATATACAGGGGAAACCTCAAATATCGAATTTAATATCCGTTCCAGGAGTTAGTTCTAAATTCGAAAAGTCTGAAAATCGAAGCATTAAATTTCCCATAAGAAATAACGGAAATACAATTAATCGTTCCAGAAACCCAAAAAATTTCGCAAAAAAAATAAATTTTATAGAGATTAATTATAGTTTTGCATATACACAACAAATAGTGTTCAATTATGTACACCTACCATCCGACTTACGACCGAGTTTCAGTTCCGAGAAACCGATCGTAAGTCGAAATGGTCATAAGTCAAACTTTACTACTGAATACAAAAAAAACATTTTTGTAATGACTTTATTTTATTGTTTTTTTTGGTATTTCATGTTTTACTTTACTTTTTATGTTGTTAGTACTGTATTTTATACTGAAAGGTTTAGGATAACACTGTGTACAAAACAAATAGTTGTTTTATTTCCAGAAATTTGGCATAAAAAAAAACGGTCGTAAGTCGAGTGGTCGTAAGTCGAGCAGGTCGTAATTTGGTTTGGTAGGTGTATTAATAAATTTAAATAAACTATATAAAATAACTTTTACTTAACCCTTTTTTGAAGATTGGGGATGGTATCTGGAAGTAGGATTAAAATTTGGGGTTTGGGGGTTTTGGAAGGAGAATCCCCCGCCATGAGGGACTTCAAGTAAAGGGCCCCTTTGGGTTATTTCCTTCGCTGTCTTTTAATACCAAACCGCTTGGCCACCCTGTTCCAAAAAAAAGTTTAACCTTGCCCCCTTTTTAATTTCCCTATGGGAAGTGTCCTAATTTTGCTGAGGCTTTAAAGTTTCAGGGGGGTTTTTTCAATTTTTAAATCATTTACTTTTATTCCTTCCCATTAAATTCTTCTTTAATTTTAAATGTTTTTATTTTTCGGGGGAATACAATTTCATTAAACCCCTTGTATTTTTTTTATTAAAAAACTACACAAAATTGAATAATTATTAAATTCACCACATAAAAATTAACTTATGGTGCCTGGTTGGGGGACACACAAGGTGGGAAAAACAATACCTGGTTCAAAATGGAAACGTTAAAAACAATTTTCAAAAAAGGGTTTTTTTCGAAAATTTTTAATAAAGGGTGCATTAAATTAGGTAAAAACCTTTAAAAATAGAAAAATTTATAAAAAAGTTGGCTGTTGACAGGATTCCCATGGTGAAAAAAATTGGTTCCCTTTAATTTATTACAAAATTATTTTTTTTTAATAGTTTATATTTTAAATTAATAATAAAAATGATACTATATTTTAAAAGTTTAAAACCCACGTAATATTTAAAAAAAAATTTTTAGGAAAAAAATTTTTAAAATGGGAATAACAATATTTGGGTTTCATTAATTTATATTACGTAATCCTTTTTACCCCCTTGTTTTTTTTTTTCAAAAAAAAATCAAATATAAAAAAACCCTTATAAATTTCCCCTTTAAATAAAATAAAAAGGTTCTCTTCCCGGTTTTTCCCAAAACCCATTCTAGTCCGGATTTCCCTTAAAAAATTTTTTAAATTTGGGTTTTTAAAAATTTTTATAACCCCCCTTTTTAAATTTTTTTTAAAAATTTTAAAAAACATTCATAAAAATTTAAACCCCCAAAAAAAAACTTAATTTAGCCTTTTTTCCTTTTCGGCCCTTTCCCTTGTATTATTTTTCCCCCCTCCATTTAAAAATTTTTATTTTTTTTTCTTGGGAAAAATTAAAAAACAAAAAAAGGAAATAATGAAATTTTTAAATTTTCCTTGGTTTTTAAAAAGAAAATGTGTGGGGGGGGGTTTAAAATAGTTTTTAAATTTTCTCCCAAGATTTTTAAAAAATATACTGCTCACCCCGAAAGAAAAAAAATTTTTGGAAGAAAGAGTGAAATTTGTTATTGTCTTTTTAGTTTTTTTTCCGGGCAGTCAAAAGGGAAAAAAGTTTCTTTTTTTGATTTATAAGGGAAAAAATTTCCCCTTTCCCCCTTTCCCCTTTTAAAACCCTGGCCTAAGGGATAGGGGCCTTCAGTATCAAACCCCTTTTGGGATATTTCCCTTCGCTGTCTTTTAATCCCACTAGGACCAGCTTGAGTCACTGGACCCCTGTATCACAAAATAACTGTCCACAGTCCTCTGTTTCTGGTGCCTCTTTAAGATTTCCCTAAAATGGGACATGGTTCTGTCACTGAACTTGTTGCAAAGATGGCTTGTTTAAGCTTGCTCAGGGTGGTACTTCTCGCAAACATTTGGACATCATACTACTTGGACATCATTCCACTTCTGTATTATTCCTTCTTCACATCTATGGTGTTTCTCACTTTCTTTACCACAGGGTACCACTAGCAAGTTTCATTGCTACCCATTGTAGCTTATTTCAGTCCACACAAGAACTAAACACAATGTTGGAATGAGATTGCAGGTTAGTGTTCACTCAAGCATCAACAAAGTCAGACTGGCTCATGGTGCCTGGCGTGGGGGCACAGACAGAGCAGGCTGCCGGACAGATCCAGTACCGGTGGTTCGAAAATAGGGGCGAGTTCGATAATAGGGACAAAGTTGGTTCGAAAAAAGGGCTCTATTTTCGAAGAGTTTGATAAGTGATGCATTCGAAATTTGAGGTTCCACTGTACCTTTAATTGAAGGTTAGAAGAGTTTTGATGAGAAAGTTGGCATGCTCTGACAGTATATCTCGCATGAGATCAGAGGGAAAAATGGGTCCTTATATTATGCTAAAATTATTTTTTTTTTTTACATTTTTAGTTGCATATTCTTAATAGGCATAAAAAGTAGTACTAGTGATTTTAAGCAGTTTTGAAAATCCAGCTGTAAATAGCTAAAAATGAATTTTTGAGAAAAAATTTCTAAAAATGGGAAATAGGCACAATGGAATTTTGTTTTATCAGTTACATATAAAAAACTATGCAGTAGAGTCCTGCTTTATGGCGCTTTGCTTTATGGCATTTTGCTAATACAGACATTTCAAATTATGACCAAAACTCATTATATGGTTCTCCCCTTCCTACCTGACTCGCTGATGCGGTCTCCATACACCACTTTGTTTACATCCTCCATGAGCTCCATGTCTCTCTATTGTGTCTGGAAATTTTCCAAAGTTTCAAGTGTTTTAAAGTCATTGTGTATTTTATATACAGTGGAACCTCAAATTTCGAATGTATCGCTTATCAAATTCTTCGAGAATCGATCACTTTTTTTCGAACCAACTTTGTCCCTTTATTGAACTCGCCCCTATTTCGAACGCCGTTGTACCGACCTGTCCAGCAGCCCACTTTGTCCGCGTCCCTGTGCAGGCACCTTGAGTCTGGCTTTGTTGATGCTTGAGTGAACACTAGCCTGCGCTCTCATTCAAACATTTTACGATTATTTCATTGTGTTTAGTGCTTGTGGAACTGTGAAATAAGCTACCATGGGCCCAAAGAAACTTGCTAGTGGTACTCCTGTGGTAAAGAAAGTGAGAAACACCATAGATGTGAAGAAAAAATAATACAGAAATATGAGTGGTGTGAAACTTGTTGAGCTTGCCAGGATGTATGGGAAAAAATAAGTCGACCATCGCTTCTATCCTGGCAAAGAAACAACAAATCAAGAAAGCTGATGTTGTGAAAGGTGTTAATCTTTCTTTCAACACACCGGGTGTATCCCACCGAGGCAGGGTGGCCCAAAAGGAAAAACAAAAGTTTCTCTTTTTTTAAATTTAGTAATTTATACAGGAGAAGGGGTTACTAGCCCCTTGCTCCCGGCATTTTAGTCGCCTCTTACAACACGCATGGCTTACAGAGGAAGAATTCTGTTCCACTTCCCCATGGAGATAAGAGGAAATAAATAAGAACAAGAACTAGAAAAAAAATAGCAGCAAACCCAGAGGGGTGTGTGTATATATTATATACTTGTACATGTATGTTAGTGTGGCCTAAGTGTAAGTAGAAGTAGCAAGACGTACCTGAAATCTTGCATGTTTATGAGACAGAAAAAAAAGGTCACCAGCAATCCTACTATCATGGTAAAACAATTACAGGCTTTGTTTTACACTGCTTGGCAGGACGGTAGTACCTTCCTGGGCGGTTGCTTGTCTACCAACCTACTACCTAGGAAGGTGTTAATATGCTAACCAAAAAAGACTTCAGACAGTCGATCAGGTTGAGAAGTTGTTGCTGGTGTGGATCAGGATAAAGAGATGGCAGTTGATAGTGTTTCAGAGACGATTATTTGTGGAAAGGCAAGGAAGTTGCATGCCGATCTGGTACAGAAAAACTGGAACCAGTGCTGATAGTGAATTTAAGGCCAGCAGAGGCTGTTTTGACAGAGTTAAGAAGTGTAGTGGCATACACAATGTTGTAAGGCATGGTGAGGCAGCCAGTTCAAACAAACAGGCGGCTGAGAAGTTTGTACAGAGTTTAAGGTTTATGTAGACACTGAAAAATTCAAACCCAACAAGTGTTGAGTTGTGATGAAACAGGCCTGTTTTGGAAGAAAATGCCCAAAGAGGACCTACATTAACTAGGAGGAAAAGGCACTCCCAGGACACAAGCCTATGAAAGACAGGCTAACTCTTTTATTCTGTGCTAACGTAGTGGTGATTTAAAGTGAAGCTTTACTTGTGTATCATTCAGAAAATCCCAGAGTGTTGAAGAAAAATAATATCTTAAAGAACAAATTGTGTCTTGTGGAAAGCAAATAATAAGGCATGGGTCACAAGGTAAATTTTCAAAGGTGGGTCCATGAAGTGTTGGGCCCCAGTGTGAGAAAATACCTCCTAGAAAAATAAATTTGCCACTCAAGTGCCTCCTGTTAAGGAC
>NC_069410.1:35474912-35575680 GCF_026875155.1 Cherax quadricarinatus
CCTCTGTCGCACAAAAAAAATCTGTCCATAGACTCGTACCTCCTTTTCCCCTTTAAGACTTTCCTAAAATGGGCCATAACATTGTCATTGTACAGGTTGCCAACACGGCTTGCAGTAGCTGTGTAGGGTGATTTTCATCCGCAAAGGTTTGCAGTTTAACCCACTTTGCACACATTTCCTTAATCTTTGAAGTAGGCAACTTCCTCAACTTCTCTCTCCCCTCCTCTGAAGCAGTTTCCTCAGGTCTGGCCTCTTGCTGCTGAAGATGAACTTGCAGTTCTTCAGTGGTTAGTTCTTCATTGTCCTCCACCACCAACTCTTCCACATCCTCCCCACTAACCTCCAACCCCATGGACTTTCCCAATGCCACAATAGATTCCACAACTGGCATAGCCTCCTGAGGGTTAGCCCCAAACCCTTCAAAATCCCTTTCTTCTAAACATTGTGGCCATAGTTTCTTCCAAGCAGAGTTCAAGGTCCTCTTAGTCACTCCCTTCCAAGCCTTACTTATAAGGTTTACACAACTGAGGATGCTAAAGTGATCTTTCCAAAGCTCTCTTAGAGTCAATCGAGTGTCTGAGGTCACTTCAAAGCACTTTTGAAACCTAGCTTTTATGTAGAGTTTTTTGAAGTTTGAAATGACCTGCTGGTCCATGGGCTGCAGGAGAGGAGTGGTATTAGGAGGCAAAAACTTGACCTTAATTGAGCTCATGTCCCTAGAAAGTCGCTCTGCCAAGTCTGAAGGATGACCAGGAGCATTGTCTAATACCAGGAGACACTTAAGGTCCAATTTATTTTCCATTAGGTAATTTTTCACAGTGGGGGCAAATGCATGGTGCAACCAGTCATAGAAAAACTCCCTAGTGACCCATGCCTTACTGTCTGCCCTCCACATCACACACAAATTAGCCCTGACGACATTGTTTTGCCTGAACGCTCTGGGAGTTTCAGTGATACACCAATAAAGGCTTCACTTTGCAATCACCACTAGCATTAGCACACATCAGAAGAGCAAGCCTGTCTTTCATAGGCTTATGTCCTGGGAGTGCCTTTTCCTCCTGAGTAATGTAGGTTCTGCTTGGCATTTTCTTCCAAAACAGGCCTGTTTCGTCGCAATTAAACACTTGTTCAAGTTGCAATTCTTCACTGTCTATGTAATCCTTGAATTCCTTCACATATTTTTCAGCCGCTTTTTGGTCCGAACTGGCAGCCTCACCATGCCTTATCACACTATGTATGCCACATGATTCTTAAATCTCTCAAACCAACCTTTGCTGGCCTTAAATTCACTCACATCACCACTAGTTGCAAGCATTTTTCTAATTAAATCCCCATGCAACTTCTTAGCCTTTTCACATATGATCGCTTGAGAGATGCTATCTCCTGCTATCTGTTTTTCGTTTATTCACACCAATAACTGTCTCTCAACATCTTCTATCACTTGCAATCTCTGTTTCGAAAATAAACTTGCACTTTTTGCAAGAACAGCTTCTTTGATTGCCGTTTTGTTGGCCAATATAGTAGCGATGGTTGACCGGGGTTTGGTATCCAACCTGGCCAGCTCCGAGACATGCACCCCACTTTCGTACTTAGCTATTATCTCTTTCTTCATTTCCATAGTAATTTTCATCCTTTTTACCACAGGGTTGGCACTAGAAGCTTTCTTGGGGCCCATGGCAACTTATTTTGCAGCTACAAGCACTAAACACCGTGATACTATGAAATGTACCGAATGTATGCTTATATGCGACCGCACTGGCTGGCTTGTAAACGCTGACATGCACGGGGCAGCTGAAGCCACGCGGGACGCGTCCTGGCCGAATCACGTGAGGCGAGTTTTTTATCGTGAGGCAAGGCAAATTTTTTGCCATGCTTCGTATGGCAGATTTAACGTAACGCGATGCGTTCGTTAAATCTGTATTTTGGATTATTCCACTGTTTTTAGTGCTTGTAACTGCTAAATAAGCCACCATGGGCCCCAAGAAAGCTTCTAGTGCTAAGCCTGTGTTAAAAAGGGTGAGAATTACGATGGAAATGAAGGAGATCATTGAAAAATACGTGAGTGGAGTCCGTATGGCTGAGTTGGAAAGGCAATATAACAAATCACATTCAACCATCAGTACTATCTTGGCAAACAGACAGGCAATCAAGAAAGCTGTTGTTGCAAAAGGTTCAAGCATGTTTTCAAAACGGAGACCGCAAATAATTGAAGAGGCAGAGAGACTGTTATTGGTATGGATAAAAGAAAAACAATTATCAGGTGATAGTGTTTCTCAGTCTATAATTTGTGAAAAGGCAAGGAAGTTGCATGATGATCTCATTAAGAAAATGCCTCAAAATAGTGCTGCTGCTGATGAATTTAAGGCCAGCAAAGGCTGGTTTGAGAGATTTAAGATTCGTACTGGCATACACAGTGTGGTAAGGCATGGTGAGGCAGCCAGTTCAGACAAAAATGTGGCTGAAAAATATGTGAAGGACTTTAAGGAATACATAGAGACTGAAAACTTAAAACCTGAACAAGTGTTTAATTGTGACAAAAACAGGTCTGTTTTGGAAGAAAATGCCAAACAGAACCTACATTACTCAGGAGGAAAAGGCACTCCCAGGACACAAGCCCATGAAAGACAGGCTGACATTAATGTTGTGTAGTAATGCTAGCGGTGATTGCAAAGTAAAGCCTTTATTGGTTTACCACTCTGATACTCCCAAAGTGATCAAGAAAAACAGTATCTTCAAGGGTAATTTGTGCGTGCTGTGGAGATCAAACAGTAAGGCATGGGTCACTAGGGAATTTTTCTTGGACTGGTTTTATGGTGCATTTGGCCCCACTGTGAAAAATTACCTCCAGGAAAAGAAATTGTCACTCAAGTGCTTCCTGGTAATAGACAATGCTCCTGCTCATTCTCACGGCTTGCAAGAGGAAATTGCAGGGGAGTTTGGTTTCATTAAAGAGAAATTTTTGCCTCCTAATACAAATCCTCTCCTCCAGCCCATGGACCAGCAGGTCATTTCAACTTCAAAAAACTACACAAAAGCAGTGTTTCAAAAGTGCTTTGAAGTGACCTCAGACTGAACTCAACTGACCCTAAGAGATTTTTGGAAAGATCACTTCAATATCCTCAGTTGTGTAAATCTTATAGGTAAGGCTTGGGAGGGAGTGACTAAGAGGACCTTGAACTCTGCTTGGAGGAAACTGTGGCCAGAATGTGTAGAACAGAGGGATTTTGAAGGGTTTGGGGGCTAACCCTCAGGAGGCTATGCCAGTAGTGGAAGCTATTGTGTCATTGGGGAAGTCCTTGGGGTTGGAGGTTTGTGACGAGGATGTGAAAGAGTTGGTGCAGATCGACGAGGAAGAACTAACCACTGCAGACCTGCAAGAGCTACAGGTGCAATAGCAACACATCACATCTCAGGAATGTTCTTCAGAGCAGAATGAAGAGAGATGGAGGAAGATGACTTTGTCAAGAATTAGGGAAATGTGTTCAATGTTTACAAAGGTACAAGCATTTATCGATGAATTTTATCCAGTCACCGAAGTTGCAAGCTGCATTGGCAACATGTACAATGACACTCTCGTGTCCCATTTTAGGGAAATCCTAAGGGCACGTGAGAAACAGAGCTCTCTGGACAGATATTTTGTGCCCACAGGGGCCAGTGACTCCACCTGGTCCAAAGGACCAGGGGTAACCCCACCAAAGGATTTTGGGACCGAATCCTATGGAAGGGGGGTTCTCCTTCCAAGCAAGAGAATCCTGAATCTCCCCTGCTGCTGGCATATCACTCATCAACTCCACAATGAAGGTAAGTGGCATTTAATTATTGCTTATTTTGCATGTCCCATTCCTTTTGGTGTAAGGAAATGTATATTTCATGTAAAAAAAAAAATTGTTTTCAGACTTTGGTGTGTCAGGAACAGATTAATTCTATTTCCATTATTTCTTATGGGGGAAATTAATTCGACCAACAGCAAATTCGACTAATGGCAAGCTCTCTGGAACGGATTAATGCCATTGGTTGAGGGTCCACTGTATTTGAAAACATGCAACACAGGATAATAAAAAACCACTGAATTACCTCACATACCTGGCTATATTGAGGGCTGCAGGACTGATCTTAATAAGTTACATAACTTTTACCCTGACCACTACTGTGGCACATACAAGCTTGCCAAGTCAAAATGTTAGACTAAGGAATGAGCAAAAATTTCTTTGCTCAGAGATTAATAAGCCTATGGAACATTCTACTCACTGGAGCTGTCAAAACAAAGATAGTACTCATCTTTAAAATACTGTAAATCTGGGAAAATTCAGATAACAACGGCTGCCTATCCCTGATAAGGCTACTACATGGCCAACAAGTAAATACAAGATTGACACTGGAGAAAAAGGTACAATCTAAGAGGTAGAGTACATTGTATGATAGAATAAAATTTTAAAATCTAAACTTCACGTATATTGTAACCTCATTCATGATGATTTCAGATGGGGTAATCAGTGAGCACGAAGACTGTTCATATTATAATGATACAGGCTGACCATCAACAATCCGGCACCATCGAGACCTGTAGGGTGCCAGATTAGTGTTTTTGCCGGATTACAGAGTGGTCAGATTTAAATACACTTAACCCAACAGAGATATTTAAGCATCAGCGATTTCACCCACTTTACGCCCTAGTTTTGGTTCACTACACTGTTCCAGTCTACCAAACTCATAACTGTTTCACTAGTATTCCATCTAGTCTGTTAACCCTTTGACTGTTGCAAGCCCCTTTCTGAAACTCATTCAATGTCGAAAAATTTTTGGAAAAAAAATTATTTCTCATGAAATGATAGAGAATCTTTTCCCGATGGTAATGACACCAAAAGTACGGAATTTGGTCAAAAACTCACGGAATTACGCTCCCGCAAAGTTAGTGGTCTCGGCAACATACACGCATCAGCGATTTCACCAACTATGAGCCTTATTTTTGGCCATTTCCATTATTCCAGTTGACCAAACTCATAGCTATTTCTTTAGAACTCCATTTTTTCTATCAATTGAGTACAAGAAACTGCCCATTTACTGATTTGAACTACCCAATAAAGTGGTCAGAAACTGGTAATTTGACCAATTTCACACAAATTAAAAAAAGATGTCAATTTCAAAATAGGGTCCAGAATAAACAATGTAGACATTCTTGGCACTAAAATAACATATCCTCTGTTCATTAGTCACATCTCTAGGCCCCTCTTATATTACTATTGCTTTCTATTTTGATTTTTTATTCATACAAAAAATAGAAGATTTACTGTTATGCAGACTACTGCATTATTGTAAAAAATGGTATAAATAATATCAGTGCACTAGTGAAAGAAAATCAGACTTCCCAGTTGATGTGTATTGGACGTGTGGTGTGATTTGCTTACTCTTGAACATTGGTAAAAATTGAACATTTCCTCTACTTTGAGCTCAATTTCAAAGTTGTTTTCATTGTGAAACTAATCAAAAATCATCTCTATTTCTGTGATATGTTTTCCATTCTATCACATGAGACCATGAAAACGAGAATACAACCATAAATACTCTACAAAAATACACCTCAAAGTCGGCGTCTTAATAAAAAAAAAAAGGTCAGAGATTTTTTTTCTCTCTCATTATGCACTGCGTGCTGCAGGATTTTTTTTTATATGGTGCACTGACCACACAGACCCATTCTCTCACATGTGGGCCTACCAGTTTTCTCCTGCTTGATTTAAAGCCGCTAGAATTATTGAGTATACAGTATATACATCCGAAACACTGGCTTGTAAGACGTATATATACGACCAAAACGGTCAAAGGGTTAATCGAGTACAAGAAACTGCCCATTTACCCATTTCAACTACCCAATAAAGTGGTCAGAAATAAGTAATTTGGCCAATTTTACACGAATTTCAAGAGATGCCAGACATTCCTGGCACTAAAATAACATTTTATTTGTTCATTAGTCACATCTCCAGGCCCCTCTTGAATTTTAATTCACACAAAAAATAGAAGATGATTTACTGTTATGTAGACAACTGCATTATTGTAATAAGTGTACAAATAATGTCAAGCCATTCATGACTGCATATTAGACCAGCCAGTTGGACACGTATTGGACGGTGATGTCATTTGTTTACTCTTGAACATCGGCGAAAACTGACCATTTCCTCTAGTTTGAGCTCAATTTCAAGGTACTTTCTGTCATGAAACCAAGCAAAATCATATCTATTTCTGCAATATATCTTCCATTCTATGAAATGAGACCAAAAAATGAGAATACAGCCATAAAAACCACATGAAAATACACGTACACCGTAAAGTTGGTTTTACACCATAAACATGGTTGCAGTTTTTTACTCATTATGCACTGTGTGCCACAGGATTTTTTCATATAGTGCACACTTACCACACACACCTATTCATATGTAGGCCCAAATTTACCGATCACAGCTTATCTGAGCGAGCTGAGCTCATGGCGACCAACAGTGGTTTCAAAGCCACTATCTTTTACGGACAATGTATGGTGTATGTGCTTTACACAACAAGAAGCATTTCTTTTATTTGTTGGAACCATGGCTAGGGGTAAAAGTGAGCAGGTTATAACAATAAATGGAGAAAAAGAAATTGGAAAGTTTATGCAACAAGTAGCACCACCAAACAGTAGCGGCAGGTTGTTGTGGCAACCCCGGAAATTTGAAATTATGCTAGCCAAAATTAGTGCCGGATTACCGATGGAACCAGATTACTGACTGCCGGATTAGTGATGGCCGACCTGTACTTTAATATCTGGAAAAAAAACAATTATTATATTATTTAGTTTTATTTTATTAGCACACTGGCCGATTCCCACCAAGGCAGGGTGGCCCGAAAAAGAAAAACCTTCACCATCACTCACTCCATCACTGTCTTGCCAGAAGGGTGCTTTACACTACAGTTTTTAACCCTTAAACTGTCCAAACGTAGATCTACGTTTTTTCAACATTTGAAAGTATGTAAAAAAAGTAGATTTTTTTTTTTACATTTGAAAATGTGTAAAAAAACTTTGATCTACGTTTTCTTGTTATATTTGAAAATATGTAAAAAAAAACGTAGATCTATTTTTGGAGCACTACGCATGTGAACGTAGATCTGCTTGGACAGTTTAAGGGTTAAATTGCAACATTAACACCCCTCCTTCAGAGTGCAGGCACTGTACTTCCCATCTCCAGGACTCAAGTCCGGCCTGCCGGTTTCCCTGAATCCCTTCATAAATGTTACTTTGCTCACACTCCAACAGCACGTCAAGTATTAAAAAACATTTGTCTCCATTCACTCCTATCAAACACGCTCACACATGCCCGCTGGAAGTCTAAGCCCCTCGCACACAAAACCTCCCTTACCCCCTCCCTCCAACCTTTCCTAGGCTGACCCCTACCCCGCCTTCCTTCCACTACAGACTGATACACTCTTGAAGTCATTGTTTCGCTCCATTCTCTCTACATGTCCAAACCACCTCAACAACCCTTCCTCAGCCTTCTGGACAATAGTTTTGGCAATCCTGCACCTCCTCCTAACTTCCAAACTACGAATTCTCTGCATTATATTCACACCACATTGCCCTCAGACATGACATCTCCACTGCCTCCAGCCTTCTCCTCGCTGCAACATTCATCACCCATGCTTCACACCCATATAAGAGCGTTGGTAAAACTATACTCTCATACATTCCCCTCTTTGCCTCCAAGGACAAAGTTCTTTGTCGCCACAGACTCCTAAGTGCACCGCTCACCCTTTTCCCCTCATCAATTCTATGATTCACCTCATCTTTCATAGACCCATCCGCTGACACGTCCACTCCCAAATATCTGAATAGGTACATTCACCTCCTCCATACTCTCTCCCTCCGATCTGATATCCAATCGTTCATCACCTAATCTTTTTGTTATCCTCATAACCTTACTCTTTCCTGTATTCACTTTTAATTTTCTTCTTTTACATACACTACCAAATTCATCCACCAACCTCTGCAACTTCTCTTCAGAATCTCCCAAGAGCACAGAGTCATCAGCAAAGAGCAACTGTGACTACTCCCACTTTGTGTGATTCTTTATCTTTTAACTCCATGCCTCTTGCCAAGACCCTCGCATTTACTTCTCTTACAACCCCATCTATAAATATATTAAACAACCACGGTGACTTCACACATCCTTGTCTAAGGCCTACTTTTACTGGGAAATAATCTCCCTGTTTCCTACATACTCTACCTTGAGCCTCACTATCCTCGTAAAAACTCTTCACTGCTTTCAGTAACCTACCTCCTATACCATACACCTGCAACATCTGCCACATTGCCCCCCTATCCACCCTGTCATACACCTTTTCCAAATCATAAAATAAAATATCATAAAATATCTAGATCCTATCAGTGGTAATCAGAGTAACATGATGAGACACTAACACTGCATTCCCCTTCCTGAATAAGATGCAAGCTCAAGACCAAATTTTATCTGAAAAAAATGTGATAACCATTATAATACACCTGTCCTCCAACAAGAACATGGGATTACCAACTATTAACCCTTTCAGGGTCGAGAGGCCCTCCTAAACTCGTTCTCAGGGTCAAAAATTTTTTGGAAAAAAAAAATAATTTTTTCTTATGAAATGATAAGAGAATCTTTTCCCGATCATAATAACACCAAAAGTATGAAATTTGATGGAAAACTTACAGAATTATGCTATCACAAAGTTAGTGGTCTCGACAATGTTGACGCATTGGCGATTTCGCCCACTTTGAGCCCTGTTTTCGGCCAATTTCAGTGTACTAGTCGACAAAAATCATCTATTTCGCTAGAACTCCATTTTTTCTATCGAACGAGTACAAGAAGCCACCCATTTACCGATTTCAAGTATCCAATAAAGTGGTCAGAAATTAGCAATTTTGCCAATTTCACACAAATTTCAGAAGATGCCAATTTCCAAATAGGGTCCAGAATAAGCAAGACTGACATTCCTGGCACTAAAATAACATTTTCTCTGTTCATTAGTCATGTCCCCAGGCCCTTCTTACATCTCTTTTGCTTTCCACTTTGAAGTTTTATTCTCACAAAAAATAGAAGATTTACTGTTATGCAGACTACTGCATTAGCATAGAAATGGTGTGAAAAAATTTTTATAAATAAAAACAGTGCATTTGTAAAAAGAATATTAGACCCCCACGAGTTGACGTTTGTTGGACGTTGGCATGTTTCTTTTTAACTTTTAAAATTTTTGGAAAAATCAAAATATTTCTGCTATTTTTGGAGCTAAATTTTAAAAGGGAATTTTTTCATTAGGGGGCCCCAATCAAAACCCATTGAATTCTGTAATTTTTGTTTTTCCTTTTCTTTTAAAATGAACCGGGGAAAAACTAGAATCAACCATAAATACCAAAAAAAAAATTCATCCAAAATCCGGTTGTTTTTTTTTTTTCTTTTTAAATGCAAGTTTTGGGAAAAGGATTTTTTTTAAAACTGTGCACACGCCACAGACCCATATTTTTTCAATTTTGTGGGAAATACCATTTTCTTCACTGATTTAAAGGGCGCTAGAATTTTGGCGTTTAGTATCAAAAACCCCGGGTGCCTAACCTACCAGAAAGGGGAAAGCCCTAAAATGGGGTAAAATTGTTATAAAATTTGGTTTTTGAAGCCAGTGTAGGTCCAGAAATACTATCCCAATGAGCTCAGCTCCCCTCAGTTTTTTAACTGTGAGCAGTAAATTTGGGCCAAAATATAAGGGGAAATTGGGTTTATGTGGTAAGTGGCCACCATAAAAAAAAAAAATCCTGGGGGCAGGGAGTGCTTTAAAAAAAAAAAACGAAACCCCCGGCATTTTTGGGGTTGGTGTTTTTTCGTATGGTTTTTTATGGTTAGTTCTCAGTTTCTTAGTTTCATTTGACAGAATAAAAGCCCCAAAGAAACGGGAATTTAGATGATTTTTTGATTGTTTCAGGACTGAAAGTAGTTTCGAAATTGAGTTAAAAATCAGTGGAATGTTTGTTTTTTTTTTTTTCCAGAGTTTTACAAATGATGCCACTGCCAATGTGTGCCCCAAAATTAAATTAAGTTAAAATGAATTTAGAAATGCACTGCCCATTATTTATACAATTAAAAAAAATCAGTAGTCTGCATAACAAAAATTTCATTTTTTTTGCGTGAATAAAAATTAAAAATGGAAAGCCCCCATAATGTAAAGGGGCCTGGAGATTGACCAAGAAAAAGAAGAAATTTTTTTGTCCCAAAGAAGGGGTTTAAATTGTTTATTCAGGCCCCTTTTATTTAAATTGGAAAATTTTTTAATTTTGGTAAAAAATTGGGCCCAAAAATTACCAATTTCTGATAAATTTTAAATGGGTAGTTGAAATGGGTTTAAAGGGTTTTCGGTTTCTTGTGGGGCCATCGAAAGGGGGGGAAATACAAGAAAAATTAGTTTAAATTTTGGTCAACGGGAAAACAAGGGAATTGGCCAAAAACTAGGATGCAAAGTGGGGAAAACTTTCACTAATCCCTAAATTTGCCAAAAACAACAAACCTTACAAGGGGTGAAATTCCATAAAGTTTTCCATAAAAAACTTCTTTAAATTTTGGTTTAATTAAAAGGGAAAAAAAGATTTTCTAAAAATTTTTTTTAAGAATTTTTTTTTTTTTTTTTTGCAACCCTGAAGAAAAGCCTGAAAGAGGGACTGTGCCCCCTGAAAGGGGTAAAGCATGATAGTTTTTCCCCTCTGCTAGAGATAAACTACTCTTTTAAATTTTTTTTTTCATCTTTGTAAATTGCTGAAACCCCTCAATATAGGAAAATTGGGTTTTAAGTCTGCCCCTAATCAATTCAAAATTAGAGAAATTTTAAAAAATTTTATTCTTTTTTATCCCCAAGAAGAAACAGCATACTGCAATGAGTTTCAATTCAAAAAACTTCCTTTAGGGGGGGACGGGTTTTTCCCAAAGGGGAAAAGGAACAGGCAAAAGGAAAAAGACAATTAGGAAGAATGCCTTATTTTTTTGCATATTGACACGTTTAACCCCCACCATTCCTTTGCTGTCTTTCCAGAAGTTAAAAGATTCGCAAATTTAAAAGAAAACTTGGAAAATGCATCTCCCAACCTATTCTTCGTGTGCAGCCCGTGTACCCTTTCCTCAGGAAATTAAACCAAGAAAAATAAAAAAAGGGACAATACCGTGACCGGAACTTACCCCAAATAACCCACACATAGAAGAGGAAACTTTTCAAAAAATTTTCGGGTCCCCAAATTGGACCATTTGTAAAAAGGGCCCCAATCGGGCCGAAACGTCGCCCTAAGCTCCTTCTTCTATGTGCGGGTTTTTTTGTAAAATCTAGCCAAGGTTTTCCTTTTCCAACAAAAGCATTTTTTACCAAGTTTTTTTATGCAATTTTTTTCACAGAATGCCTCCCCACCCCCGGGGGGCGGGGTTCCCTTTCAAATGAATTTTAAAATTTAAAAAAAATGCCCCGGTTTAAAAATTTCCCCCAGCCTGTTTGTGGCTTTCTTTGTACCTAACAAATGTATAAAATGTTTTTAAATTACAGACAAGTCACGGGACCCCCTGAATTCTCGTTTTGTAAAGTGCATTTTTCAAATCCCGAAAAGCCCAAAAATCATATCGTGGTTTTGCACAGACCCGGCAACTTCATTCTTTCTGCTGTGCTTCACTATTACTTGTTTTGACCAACTTCATTTTCCCCCTTGATTGGGGGTACTTTTTTCACAAAGATCAAACCAATATTTGTCATTACTATTTTAAAGCCCAAAACCCCTATCTCCAACAATTACAAAATGGTTGGGCCCTCTATAGAGATTCAAGTTCAATGGTCCAACTTCTTTTTCTTGTTGAAGGTTTTTTTGTAGTTATCTTAAAAATGGGAAGAGGGTACTAATGAAATTCCATTGTGTTGGGACCGTTTTTTAGAAGAGAACAACTTGAAAACGTATTTTTAAAAAACACGAACAGAAAATTTAAATTGGGAAAAACAAGGGAAAAACATAAAAAAATTAAAGCTGCACTGGAAAATTTCACAGACA
This sequence comes from Cherax quadricarinatus, assembly GCF_026875155.1. Classification (NCBI taxonomy): domain Eukaryota; kingdom Metazoa; phylum Arthropoda; class Malacostraca; order Decapoda; family Parastacidae; genus Cherax; species Cherax quadricarinatus. Next base: position 35,486,974 of record NC_069410.1, read on the forward strand.
TAGGCAAATAGAACAAAACAGAAATATAGATCGTAAAAACATATTCAGCAAAAATTTTGAAATTGTTTAATACTTCACTAAAAGGTGCAAAAATATTGGGTAAATTAAAATTTAAATTTTTTAAGTTGGATAAAAATTTTAAAAGTGAAAGACTGCTAATTTAAAATTTTTCGAAATTTTTTATTTGTAAATAATTTCCAACCCCAAAAACTTTTAAATTTTTAAGTGACAGACAATTTGAGGGAAAAACAAAAAATGAGGGGAAAAAAACAAAAAAGCAAAAAATTTTAGAAAATATAAAAAAAATGTCTCACAGAATAATGTCCCTTAAAAAGAGTTTCCACAAAGATTGATCCTTTTAAAAATGTATTTAAGCCCCCCCGTTGTTTTCCCCCTTAAAAAACAAACAAGGTCTGAAATTTCCCCTTACGCACACTAAAAATTTCAACAAAAATATTTTTAACCTTTTAATGGGAAAACTATGTATACACATTTTTTTTTTTTTTTTTTGTTTGTGGAAGTAATTTAATCCTTTTTTTTACCTACAACTCCCCCTTTTTTAAAAATTAAAAGGAAGATTTTTTAAAATTCCTTTAAACCCTTTGGGGGATCGACAGGCCCTCTCCGAGACTTGTTTCAGGGGCGGGGCCAAAAATTTTAAAAAAAAAAAAAAAAAAAAAAAATTTTTTTTTCTTTAAAAGATATAAATCTTTTCCCGATCCCTATGACAAACCCAAAAATTTGAAATTTTTATGGAAAAAATTTCGGAATTTTTGCTCCGCGAAGTTTGCATCTTGGGGCAAAGTTTAAAGCATTGGCGATTTTGCCCCCCTTTGAGGGGCCCATTTTCGGGGGCCCAATTTCCGTGTAAAGACAAAAACTTTAAATTTTTCTCTAGAACCCCCATTTTTTTTTTATTGAATGAGTTACAAGAAACCACCCCCTTTTTTTGATTTCCCAAATATCCCCCAAAAAGTGTTCAAAAATTTAGCAATTTTTTCCAATTTTTACAAAAAATTTCAAAAGATGGCCAATTTCCAAATAGGGTCCCGGGAAAAAACAAAACATTCCTGGCACTAAAAAAAATTTCCTTTTGTTTGTTTTTCACATCCCCAAGGGGGTTTTTTTATATTTTTTTTGGGTTTCCACTTTCAATTTTTTTTTCTTACAAAAAAAAAAAGAAGATTTACTGTTTTTTGCCCGACCCGCTGCAAATTGTGAAATAAATTATAAATTAAAATCAGTGCACTTGGAAAAAATTAAGGGCCACCCCCGTTGACGGGGGTTTGGCCCCTTGGCCCTGATTCATTTACCCTTTTTAACTTCCCGGGAAAAAACGAAAATTTTGCTTTCTTTGAAACTCAATTTCAAGGTACTTTTTCATTTTTTAAAACCAGTCAAAATCATTTTCAAAAATTTTGTTTAAAAAGTCTTTCCAAATTTTTAAAAAAGAGACCAAGGAAAAAAAATAAAATACCCAAAAATAAAAAACCATACGAAAAAAACAAATGCAAAAGGGCGCTGGTTTTTAAATTTCCCAAAAAAAAAGGTTTAAATTTTTTTTTTTTTTTTTTTTTTTATTAAAAGCACTGTTTGCTGCAGGATTTTTTTTTTTTATAAATGCAACACGACCACATGACCCATTTTTTTCCTTTGTATGCCCAACCCGCTTTTCCCCACTAGATTTGAGGGTGCTAGAATTTTTGGCAATAGTACATCAAAAAAACCCCCCGGGTTTAAAACCGTACTAAATACGGTCGAAAACCCCCAAAGGGGTTAAAAAAAAACCCCCAGGGATTTTTTATGGTGGGTTAAGGGAAAAATGCATTTAAAAAAAAAAAAAGGGGAAATCATATCATTTTTGCATGATAAGAGGGAAAGTTTTCTATGATTTCACAGTGGTTTAAGCCCCGGGTTTGAAGACCCTTAAAAATTTTTTTTCATCCTTTTTAAAATTCAGTGAAAAAAACCCCATATATACCAATTTTTTAAACCCTTTTGAGAAAAAAAGGGGTTCAACAAGAAATTTTAAAAATTCCCCTTTTCCCCCTTTTCAGGGGGGGATTTTTTTAAAAATTTCCTTTAAAAATTTCACTAGAGGGCACTATTTTTATGCTGATCAGGTTTTTTTTCCAAAAATGGGGCGTTTTCCTACCGAGGCAGGGGAGCCCCAAAAAAGGGAAAAAAAAATTTACTTTCCCTTCACAAAATAAACAATGTTTTCCCGAGGGATGAAAATAGACACTTCAAAGGGCACTTTTTCCCAAAAAAACAAATATCCTCCTTTAAAAACCCCCTTTTAGTGTCCCGTCCCCCCCCCCCCGGTTTTTTGTAAAGACTTTGAAGCCCCCGGGTTTTTTTCCCCTGTTTTGATGCCACGAGCCCCTTGGGTCAATTTGTAAGGGTGAGGGTAAAATTTTGGGGCCCAGATTTAGAGATTGAGTCTATGCAGTAAAATGTGCCCCACATTAAAAAAAACCTGCGCATTTCCGTTTCAAACAGAAAAAAAACTACGACCCTTGGTTTTTTTCGTTGAAACATTTAAATTTTGTGGTTTTTTTGGTTATAAAACCGGTTTCTTTCCTCTAAATTTACAGAAAAAGGAAGATATATTTCAGAAAAGAGTTAAAATTTTTATAAATTTTTATGGGCAAAGTAGCTTGAAAAACGGCTCCAAAAAATTTGCAGAAAAGGGTTTATTTTTGCCGATATTCCAAATATTGAAGTGTAAATTTGGGGACCCCTTGGGCCCCAATAAAAATGCCTACTGGCCCCTTTTAATTTCGCATTTAGGAATGCACTTGACATTATTTTTTATAAATTTTAATTTCCCTTAAATGTTTGTGTCGCATAAAAGTAAATCTTTAAAATTTTTTGTGCGAATAAAAATTCAAAACGAAAAGCAAATGTAATACAAGAGAGGACTGGAGACATGACTAAGGAATTCAGGAAATGTTTATTAAGAGCCAAGAATGTCACCTCTTGAGCTTTGTATGAAATTGGCCAGATTACCAATTTCTGATAACTTTATTGGGTAGTTGAAACAGGTAAACGGGCGATTTCTTGTATTCAGTCGATAGAATAGAAGGAATACTAGTGAAATAGCTGTGACTTTGGTTGACTGTAACAATGGAATTGGCCAAAAAATAGAGTGCAAAGTGGGCGAAATCGCCGAAGTGTAAATATCACGGAGACCACTAACTTTGCAATACCTCCAATTCCCCATCTACTAACTCCCTATTCTGTTTTTAACAGTCATATCCATCTGTTCCCTAGGCTTTCTTAACTTATTTATCTCACTCCAAAAATTTTTCTTAGTCAGCAAAATTTGTTGACAGCACCTCACCCACTATCATTTGCTCTCCTTCTGCACTCCCTCACCACTCTCTTCACCTCTTTTACTCTCCATATACCCTACTCTTCTTATATCACTTCTGCTTTGTAAAAAACTAGAAAAAGGGAAACCCTTTTTTTTTCTCATTATCACCCCCTTTTAACCTCATCATTCCCCCCAACCCACCTTCTTTCCCCCCCTGTAAAAACAGGAAATTTTTTTAAGTGTATTTCAAAACCCTGTTTTCCCCCCTTTTTTCCCACCATGTGAAGCCCTTTTTATCACCCCAAACATCCTCGCCCAAAACTACTCTAACTTCAATGAAATTATATACATTGGGGGCCCCAACTTATAGGGCAGATTTTTGGTTTCCCAAAGGCCACTTCTGTAAGGGGAAATAAACCGAAAAGGGGGAAAACACCCATTACCAATTTAAATGCCAGATAATTTACACTAACATATTTAAGTTAGAAAATGGGCCCCTAGCCTTTAAAAAAAACAAAAAAAAAAGTAAAAAAAACATATTAATTCCAGAATTATGTTCAGGTGCCAGTACTGCCCCGAAACGGGTTTCCCCATGGGGGAAAAAAGGTAAATTAGTTAGCCCAATTTCAGACCCCCAAAACATACACAAAAAAACGCATTTTCAAAATTTGGGGTGCATTGGGAGCTGATTAAAACCGGGGGCCCACTGTATCTGTATTCTTAATTAGGGTGGGAGGCGAGGTAGTATTTATTGAAAGGAAAGTCGGGTATTTTAAGTGGGTTTGGTTTAGACAGAAAACCACCCGGGAATTTTACTACCGTCCTGCCAAAATACTGGGGAAACGGGAAACCTGTAACTTTTTTTGCATGATTTTTGGGGTTTGCTTTTTTTTTCTTTTCTGTTCAAAAACACGTGGGAAAACAGGGATTTTCTTGCTACTCCTATTTACACTTTGGTCACACTTCACGACCGCACAGGGCATAATTTATATACATCATCTAGGTTTTTCCCCTTTTTTAAAAATTAGCTCTTGTTCTTCTTTTTTTTCTTCTTTTGCCCAAAAGGGGGAATTTTGGGAAAAAAGGAATTTTTCCTTTCCTTTTTAAAGCCATGCGGGTCAAAATGGGGCACTAAAATCCCGGGCAATGGGCTAGAAAACCCCTTTTTCCTTTAGCCATTTACTAAAAAAGAAAAAAAAAACTTTAAAAAACGGGGAGTTTAAAAATGTGCGTGGATGTTTGCGGGATCCAAGAAACAACGATTGTTTGATTTTTATGAATAAAAAGAAGTTGGATGTCCTGGCCCTAAGAAAAACCCAAAGGCTGAAGGGGGTGGGGGGAGTTTTCATTTGGGGGGAAAAAAAAATGGGATTAAATCTGGAGTTTTGGGAGAGAGTTGGGAGAAAAGGGAAAGGGGGGTAGAAGAAATGTTAAAATGATCAGTTAGGGAAAGGGAAATAAGAAAAATGAATGTGAAAAATTCAAAAATTATGTGGTTTAAAAGGGAAAAGGGTTTTGGATCCCAGAAGGGGGTTTCATAATAAGCATGTATGCCCCTGGGGGAAAGAGGGGAAAATCCCGGAGGAAGAAGAGTTTTTTGGGAGATGTTAAGGGAATTTTATGGAGCCTTTAAACCCAAGTGAGAGAGTAATTGTGGTGGGGGGACCTGAATAAAAAAGGTAGGAAAACTTTTAGAGGGGTTTTGTGGGGGAAAATTTTTGGGGTTTCCCAAGGTTGTAAATGATAAGGGGAGCCCTTTGTTTGAACTTTGTTTTAAAAAGGGGGTTTAGTTTTATGGAAAATTACATTTTTAAAAAAGAGGATAAAAAAGGGGTATCCAGATAGATGTAGGGCGAAATGACAGTTTTTTTGTTGGTTTATGTATTGGTAGAAAAAAGGGACTGTTGAGTAGACTTCGGGAATGTAAAATTTTTTAAAAGAGGGGGCCACAGTTTTAATGGGATCATTTTCCCTAGTTGGTTCCCCTACACTGAGGGGAAAAAAGGTAATGGGATAAAAGGGAGAATAAAAGTATCGGGGGAAGAGAGGGGTAAAGGGTTTAAAAACAAAAAAAGAGGAGGCGGGTTAGGGTAAGATAAAAAAAAGCTATTGGAGGTTTTTAAGATGGGCAATGAGGGGCATAGGAAAAGGGGGTTTCGAAGGGGGTTTGGGGTGGTTTTAAAAAATTTTAAGTTTTAAAGAGTGTTCACCAAAAATTTGTGGTTACGGGAAAGTGGGGTGCGGGAGGGAAGAGGAGCTTTTGGGGTGGAATGATGAGTAAAGAGAGTAGTAAAGGAAAAAAGTTAGCATATGAGAATTTTTTTAAAAAAAGTAGAAGGATGAAAGGATGGGAAGGTATATGGAGAAAAAAGAGAGAGGTTAAGAGAGTGGTTTGGAAGCAAGTAAAAAAAGAGAGCAAATGTAAGTGGGGGAGATGTTTTTCAACAAATTTTGTTGAAAATAAGAAAAAGTTTTGGGGGTGGATTAACAAGTTAAGACACCTAGAAAAAAAAAATGGGTTTGTCAATTAAAAAAAGGAAAAGGAGGGTTTTTAAAAGGAGGGGTTAGAGGTATTGGGGAAAAAGGAGGGAATATTTTGAGGAATTGTTAAAAGTTGATGAAGATAGGGAAGCTGTGATTTCGTGTATAAAGGGAAAAGGGGGAAAAACAAACTTGTAGGGTGAGGGAAACCAGTTGTGAGTGTGGAGGAAGTTCTGAGGCATAGGTAAAATGAAAAAAGGGGTTTAAAGGGAAACCGGGATTGTGGGATTTAAAATAGAAAAGTTAAAAAACAGGTGGGGATATAGTTTTGGAGTGGTTGGGGCAATTATTTAAAAAAAGGGATGGAAAAAGGGGGAAGGTACCTAGGGATTGGCAGAGAGCGCATTGTTCCTTTGTATAAAGGGAAAGGGGGTAAAAGAGAGTGCAAAAATTTTTTAGAGGGATAAGTCTGCTGAGTAAAACCCGGAAAGTGTAGGTAGGTTTATATTTTTGAAGAATTTAAAATTTAAAAACGGGGGGAATAGGGTAGCAGATGAACAAAAAGGGGGCTTTAGGAAAAATGGGGGGGTTTGGACCAGGGTTTTTTTACAGGAAACATATAAGTTAACCCGTATTTAGAAAGGCCCAAAGAGGTCTTTGGGCATTTATGGAAATTTGGGAAAAAGGGCCCCCGACAGGGGGGGTGGGAAAAGGGGGGGCAATGTGGCAGATGTTGCCAATTTTATGGTGTAGGAGGTAGGTTACTGGGAAAGGAGTGAAGAGTTTTTACCCAGGATAGGGGAAGCTCAAGTTGAAATAAAGTAGGGAAAAAAGGGGAAAATTTTTTTCCCCGTAAAAGTAGGCCTTAACAAGGGTGTGTTGTCAAACCCGGGGTTTTTTAAATATATTTATTGGGGTGAAGCATGGGGGATGGGAAAGTTTTCAGCGAGGGAAGGTGGAGGCAGTGGAGATGTCATGTCTGGGGCAATGTGTGGGGTGAATAAAATGCAGAGAATTCGTAGTTTGGAAGTTAGGGGAGGTGGGGGATTACCAAAACTGTTGTCCAGAGGGCTGAGGAAGGGTTGTTGAGGTGGTTCGGACATGTAGAGAGAATGGAGCGAAACAGAATGACTTCAAGGGTGTATCAGTCCGTAGTGGAAGGAAGGCGGGGTAGGGGTCGGCCTAGGAAAGGTTGGCGAGAGGGGGTAAAGGAGTTTTGTGTGCGAGGGGCTTGGACTTCCAGCAGGCATGCATGAGCATGTTTGATAGGAGTGAATGGAGACAAATGGTTTTTAATACTTGATGTGCTGTTGGAGTGTGAGCAAAGTAACATTTATGAAGGGGTTCAGGGAAACCGGCAGGCCAGACTTGAGTCCTGGAGATGGGAAGTACAGTGCCTGCACTCTGAGGGAGGGGTGTTAATGTTGCAGTTTAAAAACTGTAGTGTAAAGCACCCTTCTGGCAAGACAGTGATGGAGTGAATGATGGTAAAAGTTTTTCTTTTTCGGGCCACCCTGCCTTGGTGGGAATCGGCCAGTGTGATAATAAAAAAAAAATAATAAAATAAGTCAGGTAGCTTGCCCGGATACCACACCTACATGTAATACAAGAGATTTAAAGCTCCCCAGAGCAATAAAATACACATACAGTGTACTCATTACTTACCTTAAAATTGTGTAGTCTTAACGTAGGGTAAGAGGTGAGCATTTATTTAGAAAGTCAGGTGTGGTTGCTCCCACACCAGCTACCACACCTACAGGAAATGTACAACCTAAATTTAACCCTTTGAGGGTTGGTTACGTACAAGTACGTCATTGCAGCCAGGGTCGGTCACGTACTTGCACGCCTAAATTCTAGCGCCTACAAATCTGGTGGAAGAAAGCTGGCAGGCCTACATATGAAAGAATGGGTTTGTGTGGTCAGTGTGCACAGTATGAAAAAAATCCTGAAGCATGCTGTGCATAATGAGGAAAAAAAAAAAACGACTGAGTTTTTGGTTTAAAACACCGAATTTCTAGTGTATTTTCGTATAATATTTATGGTTTTATTCTCATTTCCTTGGTCTCATTTGATAGATTGGAAGATATATTACAGAATTAGGGACGATTTTGATTGGTTTCACGATAACAGGTACCTTGAAATTGAGCACAAAGTAGAGGAAATGATCGATTTTTGCCGATGTTCAAGAGTAAACAAATCAAGCCACGCGTCCAATACACGTCAACTGCTGAGTCTAATATTCTTTCACAAGTGCACTGATATCATTTATTCCGTTTTTACAATGATGCAGCAGTATACATAATAGAAAACCTTCTATTTTCTGTGAGAATAAAATTCAAAATGGAAAGCAAATGTAAGAGGGGCCTAGAGACGTGACTAATGAGCAGATAAAAATGTTATTTTAGTGCCATGAATGTCTGTCTTCTTTATTCTGAACCCTATTTCAAAATTGGCATCTTTTGAAATTTGTGTGAAATTGCCCAAATTGTCAATTTCTGACCAGTTTATTGGGTAGTTGAAATCGGTAAGTGGGTGGAATCTTGTACTCAACCGATAGAACAAATGGAGTTCTAGGGAAATGCTAGTTATGATTTTAGTCAACTGCAACATTGGAATTGGCCGAAAATAGGGCTCAAAGTGGGCGAAATCGCCTACTGAGACTATCTTCATGAGAGCATAATTCCATAAGTTTTCCATCAAATTTCATACTTTTGGTGTCATTATGTTCTGAAAAAGATTCTCTATCATTTCATAAGAAAAAATTTTTTTTTTCTAAAATTTTTCGACTGAGAACGAGTTTGGGAGAGGCCCTCTCGACCCTAAAAGGGTTAAAGCACCCCAGAGCAGTTGTTTTTATTACCATCGATGTACCTTGTTCACCGAGTTTAATCATTTCTAAAAACTACCCTTAGAGGCCATTGTAAACGAGGCGCCGAGAATGTAAACAAGCATGAGCAAGTATTAATACCTGTCCAATTTTGGTTCATTCATGTTTCATTCTGCATATGTTTGTGAAGCTTTTACCACAATACAAACACCTTACAATGTGTACAAGTTGTCTTCATGTTGGTGCGGTGGAATAAATAGCAGCCACACTCCCACTCTCATGCAACACACCATTTTTAGAGGGAATGATGCTCTGAGTGAAGGCATACAAACTAAATTCTCTAGTTACCCTCAGTAATACTGTTGTGCACACATTTTCGCTGGTGTTGATCTTGAGAAAACATAATTCTTTACGTCACTTCAACAAGCCGGTCTGCTACCATATCTCATATTGAAGTCTATTTGTTCTACTTCGGGTGTGGGTGTGTGTGTTATGTTTATATGTTATGTAATGCGTTTCTTGTATAAATTTGAAAAAATATCAGATGGATTAATGAAAATGTCTATATTAATTGTAGGTAGTAGGTTGGTAGACAGCAACCGCCCAGGGAGGTACTACCATCCTGCCAAGTGAGTAAAACAAAAGCCTGTAATTGTTTTACATGATGGTAGGATTGCTGGTGTCTTTTGTCTGTCTCATAAATATGCAAGATTACAGGTATGTCTTGCTACTTCTTCTTACACTTAGGTCACACTACACATACATGTACAAGCATATATATACACACCCCTCTGGGTTTTCTTCTATTTTCTTCCTAATTCTTGTTCTTGTTTATTTCCTCTTATCTCCATGGGTAAGTGGAACAGAATTCTTCCTTTGTAACCCATGCGTCTCGTAAGAGGCGACTAAAATGCCGGGAGCAAGGGGCTAGTAACCCCTTCTCCTGTATATATTACTAAATTTAATTGTATTCGAAACAGCGATCAGTGCTGATTCGAGGCACTTGCGTCTGCGGAAATTAGTTTCTTTGATCACTAATTGTGCGTCTCTGAATTTCATGAGATGATTGGTGGAATTTCGGTGTTGTACACAGGCGTTGTTCAAGTTATCGTTCCTACATGCGTAAATGTGTTCATTGAGGCGGGTGTCGAGGTTTCTTGCTGTTTCACCTACGTAAATCTTGTCACAGCCTCCACAGGGTATAGTGTAAACTCCTGCATTGACTGGTTCGTGGTGCTTGGATTGTGTCCTGTGAAACAGCAAGAAACCTTGACACCCGCCTCAATGAACACATTTACTCATGTAGGAACGATAACTTGAACAACGCCTGTGTACAACACTGAAATTCCACCAATCATCTCATGAAATTCAGAGACGCACAATTAGTGATCAAAAACTAATTTCCGCAGACGCTAGTGCCTTGAATCAGCACTGATCGCTGTTTCGAATACAATTAAACAAAACAACGGCAGCTTCACCATCTCCGAAGTCTTAGCAAGAATCCTCCTGAAAACAGTAAACCCTGCCATCACATAGTCTCTCCTGTTATACTACACAAAGCACATTACAGAGAGTGTACACTGAAACAAGCTGCCTCTTTCCAGTCTATATTTGTCCAACCTATTTTTATGTTACCCAAGTAATAGCTTTTATATCCTTTTACTCTTGTACGAATTATTTGCTCTATCATATTGTATTACTTTTGTCACTACTGCTACTACTACTACTATTGAACATCGAAATGTTACCTCACAAGTATTGCATCTCACTCTGAGCCTTTATATACCCTCTGTGTCCATGTATTGTTTGTAATGGCTTGATAAAGCTCCTGGAGAGCGAAACGTTGCCACAATAAATGTCACATTAGTTGCACTTGTGTCCTTTTACTTTACAAGTTAAAACAAGCCATCTTTGCAACAAGTTCAGTGACAAAACCATGTCGCATTTAGGGAAATCTTAAGAGGCACCAGAAACAGAGGACTGTGGACAGTTATTTTGTGAGACAGGGGTCAAGTGACTCTCAGGCTGGTCCTAGTGGCATTAAAAGACAGAAGGGAAGTAACCCCAGAGAGGGCTTTGATACCTAAAGTCCTTATGGAGGGGGATTCCCCTTCCCAACACTAACCCCAACTCCCTCTCTCCTCCTCCCTATCTTCCAGATGCCATCATCAATCTTCAATAAAGATAAGTAAAAATGTTATTTTATGTTTATTTAAATTTATTAATACATAATTGTACACTATATTTGTTGTGTGTATGTAAAACTATAATTAATCTCTATAAAATGTATTTTTTTGTGAATATTTTTGGGTTTCTGGAACGGATTAATTATTTCCATAATTTCTTATGGGAAATATTGCTTCGCTTTTCAAACTTTTCAAATTAGAACTAGCTCCTGGAACGGATTAAGTTCAAAATTTGGGGTTCCACTGTATACGTACTCTGATAATGATACTTGTCCTAGGTAGTAGGTTGGTAGACACCAACTGCCCAGGAAGGTACGTACTACCGTTCTGCCAAGTGAGTGTAAAACGAAAGCCTGTAATTGTTTTACATGATGGTAGGAATGCTGGTGTCTTTTTTTTCTGTCTCATAAACATACAAGCTTTCAGGTATATCTTGCTACTTCTATTTACTCTTAGGTCACACTGCACATACATTTTTTTTTTCCAACAAGTCGACAGTCTCCCACCGAGGCAGGGTGACCCAAAAAGAAAGAAAATCCCCCAAAAAGAAAATACTTTCATCAACACTTTCACCTCACTTACACATAATCACTGATTTTGCAGAGGTGCTTAGAAAACAACAGTTTAGAAGCATATATGTATAAAGATACACAAAATTTTTTTATGTTAATCTCCAGGGTTTATTACCTGGACCTCAACAATGAGAGTGGCTACTCTCACCGCTGGGCAATGGCGACCAGTGCATGTACACATACGTGTACACGTATATTTATACACACTCATATGAGTTTTCTTTGATTTTATCTTAGTTTTTGTTCTTATTACTTTCCCTTTTATATCCATGGGGAAGTGGAATAAAAATCTTTCCTTCGTAAGCCATGCATATTGTAAAAGTCAACTAAAATGCCGGGAACAGTGGGCTAGTAACCCCTTTTCCTGTAATGGTTACTAAAAAGAATAAGAAGAAGAATGTCAAAGTGGGATGTCTGAATGTGCGTAGATGTTGTGCGAATGATAAGAAAAAGGTGAATGTGGATGTTATGAATGAGAAGCTGGATGTCCTGGCTTTAAGTGAAACAAAGCTGAAGGGGGGTGGGAGAGTTTCAGTGGAGAGTAATAAATGGGATTAGGTCAGGGGGTTTCAAATAGAGCTACAGAAGGAGTAGCAATAATGTTGAAGGATAAGCTATGGCAGGAAAAGAGGGAGTATAAATGTATTAATTCAAGGATTATGTGGAGTAAAATAAAGGTTGGATGTGAAAAGTGGATTATAGTAAGCATATATGCACCTGGAGAAGAGAGAAGTGTAGAGGAGAGAGAGAGAGATTTTGGGAAATGTTGAGTGAATGCGTGGGGAGTTTTGAACCAAGTGTGAGAGTACTTGTAATTGGGGATTTCAATGCTAAAGTGGGTAAAAATGTTGTGGAGGGAGTAGTAGGTAAATTTGGGGTGCCAGGGGTAAATGAAAATGGGGAGCCTTTAATTGAGCTATGTGTAGAAAGAGGTTTGGTAATAAGTAATACATAAATAATGTAGAACTTAGCCACACAGATTGCAAAAAGGACTTGGGGGTTATGGTAAGCAGCAACCTTAAACCAAGACAGCAATGCCTAAGCGTACGTAATAAGGCAAATAGATTACTGGGATTTATATCGAGAAGTGTAAGCAACAGAAGTCCAGAGGTCATACTGCAGCTTTATACATCATTAATAAGGCCTCACCTAGATTATGCAGCTCAATTCTGGTCTCCATATTACAGAATGGACATAAATTCGTTAGAAAACATTCAGCGTAGGATGACTAAATTAATACATAGCATTAGAAATCTTCCTTATGAAGAAAGATTGAAGACTCTTAAGTTGCATTCACTTGTTAGACGAAGAATGAGGGGAGACCTGTTCGAAGTGTATAAGTGGAAGATAGGTATTAATAAAGGGGATATTAACAAGGTCTTGAGGATCTCTCCAAGAGAGAACCCGCAGTAATGGATTTAAATTGGATAAGTTTAGATTTAGAAAGGACATAGGAAAGTATTGGTTTGGAAATAGGGTAGTTGATGAGTGGAACAGTCTACCTAGTTGGGTTATTGAGGCTAGGACTTTGGGTAGTTTCAAATTTAGGTTGGATAAGTACATGAGAAGGAGGGAGAGAGTATGGAGGAGGTGAACGTATTCAGATATTTGGGAGTGGACGTGTCAGCGGATGGGTCTATGAAAGATGAGGTGAATCATAGAATTGATGAGGGAAAAAGAGTGAGTGGTGCACTTAGGAGTCTGTGGAGACAAAGAACTTTGTCCTTGGAGGCAAAGAGGGGAATGTATGAGAGTATAGTTTTACCAACGCTCTTATATGGGTGTGAAGCGTGGGTGATGAATGTTGCAGCGAGGAGAAGGCTGGAGGCAGTGGAGATGTCATGTCTGAGGGCAATGTGTGGTGTGAATATAATGCAGAGAATTCGTAGTTTGGAAGTTAGGAGGAGGTGCGGGATTACCAAAACTGTTGTCCAGAGGGCTGAGGAAGGGTTGTTGAGGTGGTTCGGACATGTAGAGAGAATGGAGCGAAACAAATGACTTCAAGAGTGTATCAGTCTGTAGTGGAAGGAAGGCGGGGTAGGGTCGGCCTAGGAAGGGTTGGGGAGGGGGTAAAGGAGGTTTTGTGTGCGAGGGGCTTGGACTTCCAGCAGGCATGCGTGAGCGTGTTTGATAGGAGTGAATGGAGACAAATGGTTTTTAATACTTGACGTGCTGTTGGAGTGTGAGCAAAGTAACATTTATGAAGGAATTCAGGGAAACCGGCAGGCCGGACTTGAGTCCTGGAGATGGGAAGTACAGTGCCTGCACTCTGAAGGAGGGGTGTTAATGTTGCAGTTTAAAAACTGTAGTGTAAAGCACCCTTCTGGCAAGACAGTGATGGAGTGAATGATGGTGAAAGTTTTTCTTTTTCGGGCCACCCTGCCTTGGTGGGAATCGGCCGGTGTGATAATAATAATAAATAATAAGTACATGAGTGGGAGGGGTTGGATTTGAGTGGGACTTGCACATCAGAGCTTATTTCTTGGGTAGCATTGAAAATTGGGTTGGTCAAATGCTTGTTAGTGGGATGAATTGTAAAGGACCTGCCTAGTATGGGCCAACAGGCCTGCTGCAGTGTTCCTCCTTTCTTATGTTCTTAAATAAATATACAAGGTATAATATAGCATGTAATGAAAGTACGTAGTTTGTTAGATTATGTATTGGTGGATAAAAGGTTGATGGGTAGGCTCCAGGATGTGCATGTTTACAGAGGTGCATCTGATATATTGGATCATTATTTAGTTGTAGCTACAGTTAGAGTAAGAGGTAGATGGGACAAGAGGAAAATGGCAACAAGAAGTAAGAAAGAGGTTGTGACAGCCCCCTGCCAAACTAGCGGTTAAATGGTTAACCTACCGGCCGGCAGTACCAAGGGTACATCATCAAACCCAATGTGGGGACTGCTGAGCCGGCCTTAGAAGCAGTAATTACCAGAACACCTCACGGTACACATCTATGGCAGTAGAGAGTATTCGTCTGACCATCTTATGGTATATCTACTGGCTTCTACTGGTGTTAGAAGCGCTTACTGCAGCTCACTGAGTCTGATGGCCTCAGTTACTTGATGGCCGCATTCAGTGAACTCGCAGCATGATGTGTTCTGTAAGCAGTATTCATCGGACCACCTTGTGGTGTGTGTCAACTGGTCTTGAAGGCGGTAGACAGTGCTCACCAGACCACCTTACGGTGTACTTCTACTGGCCTTGAAGAGTATTTACAGGACAGGTTATGTCTGCTGACTCACCGCCTACGCTGGTCATCTGTGGGCCAAGTCAACTGTTGCTGTTGTAGTGTGACACTATGAAGAAAAGGTTGGAGTGTGACACTGAACTGGGCTGGGACCGTAGTGTGACACTGAAGGAAGTATGACGGAGTGGAACACTGAAGTAAGATATAGGACTGTAGTGGAACACTGAGAAGAAAAGGGTGTCGTGTGACACTGAAGAAGATACGATTGTAGTGTACGCTGAATAGCGTCATGTGACTGGCCTCAGAGAGGAAAGACGCTATGCGGGTAATAGTGAGTGTGTGTTGCAGAGACAAGGGTGACACAGTCGAGAAAGTGTATGACGTAGAGAAAAGGGTGTCGTGTGACACGGAGAGCAGGAGTGTCGTATGACACAGAAAAGGGTGTCAAGGGACACGGTTGAGAAGGAGCGTCATTATGCAGAGAAAAGGGTGTCGTGTGACACGGAGAGCTGGAGTGTCGTATGACACAGAGAAAAGGGTGTCAAGGGACACGGTTGAGAAGGAGCGTCATTACACCGATAAGTGTCGTGTGACACAGGGAGCGTCATAAGGGTGTCGTGAGACACGGGAAGAATGCAGTTGATTACAAATTTATTATTGTACAAATATGTTACTTATTTATTATTTTAGCATAGATATATATGGTGACACAGTAGTGTCAAAGTTGTACCCTGTGTATAGGGTCATTAATTATTATTTATTATTTTAGTAAGATGCTAATAATAATTTATTATTGTAACATGAATATGTGTACAAAATACCTCTAGACCAAAGATTGTTTTTATGATATTAAAGATAATTTATTTTAATGTTTATTTTGTATCCCGAACTTTTATATTACGACACCAAATGGAAGTACCAATTGGTGTTTTTGTAATAGAGGTGAAAGTGTATGAACTAAGGGAGGAGGAAGTTTGGGTGAGATATAGGGAACTATTGGCAGAAAGGTGGGCTAATGCAAGTATGAGTAGTGGGGGGGTTGAAGAGAATTGGAATAGTTTTAAAAATGCAGTATTAGAATGTGGGTCTGAAGTTTGTCGTTATATTAGGGTGGGTGCAGGAGGAAAGAGGAGTGATTGGTGGAATGATGAAGTAAAGGGTGTGATCAAAGAAAAATGTAGCTTATGAGAGGTTTTTACAAAGCAGAAGTGTTATAAGAAGAGCAGACTATATGGAGAGTAAAAGAAAGGTGAAGAGAGTGGTGAGAGAGTGCAAAAGGAGAGATGATAGAGTGGGAGTTAGTAGATGGGGAGATGGAGGTATTGAGTAGATGGCTGGAATATTTTGAGGGACTTTTCAATGTCGACAAAGAAAGGGAGGCGGTAATTTCATGTATTGGCCAGGGAGGTATACCATCTTTTAGGAGTTAAGAAGTGCAGGATGTGAGTGTGGGGGAGGTGTGTGAAGCATTACGTAGAATGAAAGAGGGTAAAGCAGTTGGAACTGATGGGATCATGACAGAAATGTTAAAAGCAGGGGGGATTATATAGTGTTGGAGTGGTTGGTATTTTTGTTTAACCCTTTGAGGGTCGGTCACATACAAGTATGTCATTGCAGCCAGGGTCGGTCACGTACTTGTACGTCTAAATTCTAGCGCCTTCAAATCTAGTGGAAGAAATCTGGCAAGCCTACATATGAAAGAATGGGTCTGTGTGGTCATTGTGCACAGTATAAAAAAAAATCCTGAAGCAAGCAGTGCATAATGAGAAAAAAAAAATCTTCGACTGTGTTTTTGGTTTAAAACAGCGACTTTCTAGTGTATTTTCGTATGGTATTTATGGTTGTATTCTCGTTTCATTGGTCTCATTTGAGAGAATGGAAGATATATTACAGAATTAGGGATGATTTCGATTGGTTTCACGATGACAAGTACCTTGAAATTGAGCTCAAAGTAGCAGAAATGATTGATTTTTGCTCATGTTCATGAGTAAACAAATCAAACCACGCATCTAGTACACGTCAACTGATGAGTCTAATATTCTTTCACAAGTGCGCTGATATCATTTATACCGTTTTTAAAATGATGCAGTAGTATACATAATAGAAAACCTATTTTCTGTGGGAATAAAAATTCAAAATGGAAAGCAAAAGTAATGTAAGAGGGGCCTAGAGACGTGACTAATGAGCAGATAAAATGTTATTTTAGTGCCATTAATGTTTTTCTTGTTTATTCTGGACCCTATTTCGAAATTGGCATCTTTTGAAATTTGTGTGAAATTGCCCAAATTGCCAAATTCTGACCACTTAATTGGGTAGTTGAAATCTGTAAATGGGTGGATTCTTGTACTCAATCGATAGAACAAATGGAGTTCTAGGGAAATAGCTATGATTTTAGTCAACTGCAACATTGGAATTGGCCGAAAATAGAGCTCAAAGTGGGCGAAATCGCCCACTTTGAGACCGCTAACTGCATGAGAGCGTAATTCCGTAAGTTTTCCATCAAATTTCAAACTTTTGGTGTCATTATGTTAGGAAAAAGATTCTCTATCATTTCATAAGATTTTTTTTTTTTTTTTTTTTTTCGAAAAATTTTTGACCCTGAGAATGAGTTTGGGACAGGGCCTCTCGACCCTCAAAGGGTTAATAAATGTATGAAAGAGGGGAAGGTACCTAGGGATTGGCAGAGAGCATGTATAGTTCCTTTATGTAAAGGGAAGGGAGACAAGAGTTTGTAAAAATTATGGAGGAATTAGTTTACTGAGTATATCGGGAAAAGTGTACGGTAGGGTTATTATTGAAAGAATTAAGAGGTAAGACAGAATGTATGATTGTGGATGAGCAAGGAGGTTTTAGAGTGGGTAGGGGATGTGTAGATGGTATTTACATTGAAGCATATATGTGAACAGTATTTAGATAAAGGTAGGGAAGTTTTCATTACATTTATGGATTTAAAAAAGGCATATGATAGTGGATAGGGGAGCAATGTGGCAGATGTTGCAAGTATATGGAATAGGTAGTAAGTTACTAAATGTGTAAAGAGTTATGAGTATAGTGAGGCTCAGGTTAGGGTGTGTAGAAGAGAGGGAGACTACTTCCCGGTAAAAGTAGGTCTTAGACAGTGATGTGTAATGTCACCGTGGTTGTGTAATATATTTATAGATGGGGTTGTAAAAGAAGTAAATGCTAGGGTGCTCGGGAGAGGAGTGGGATTAAATTATGGGGAATCAAATACGAATGGGAATTGACACATTTACTTTTTGCTGATGATACTGTGCTCATGGGAGATTCTAAAGAAAAATTGCAAAGGTTAGTGGATGAGTTTGGGAGAGTGTGTAAAGGTAGAAAGTTGAAAGTGAACATAGAAAAGAGTAAGGTGATGAGGGTATCAAATGATTTAGATAAAGAAAAATTGGATATCAAATTGGGGAGGAGTAGTATGGAAGAAGTGAATGTTTTCAGATATTTGGGAGTTGACGTGTCAGTGGATGGATTTATGAAGGATGAGGTTAATCATAGAATTGATGAAGGAAAAAAGGCGAGTCTTGCGTTGAGGTATATGTGGAGACAAAAGACCTTATCTATGGAGGCAAAGAAGGGAATGTATGAAAGTATAGTGGTACCAACACTCTTATATGGGTGTGAAGCTTGGGTTGTCAATGCTACAATGAGGAGACATTTGGAGGCAGTGGAGATGTCCTGTCTAAGGGCAATGTGTGGTGTAAATATTATGCAGAAAATTCGGAGTGTGGAAATTAGGAGAAGGTGTGGAGTTAATAAAAGTATTAGTCAGAGGGCTGAAGAGGGGTTGTTGAGGTGGTTTGGTCATTTAGAGAGAATGGATCAAAGTAGAATGACATGGAGAGCATATAAATCTGTACGGGAAGGAAGGAAGGCGGGGTAGGAGTCATCCTCGAAAAGGTCGGAGGGAGGGGGTACAGGAGGTTTTGTGGGCAAGGGGCTTGGACTTCCAGCAAGTGTGTGTGAGCGTGTTAGATAGGAGTGAATGGAGACGAATGGTATTCGGGACCTGACGAGCTGTTGGAGTGTGAGCAGGGTAATATTTATTGAAGGGATTCATGGAAACTGGTTATTTTTATATAGCCGGACTTGAGTCCTAGAAATGGGAAGTACAATGCCTGCATTTTAAAGGAGGGGTTTGAGATATTGGCAGTTTGGAGGGATATGTTGTGTATCTTTATACGTATTCTGAGCACCTCTGCAAAAACAGTGATACTGTGCGAGTGAGGTGAAAGTGTTGAATGATGAAAGTACGTATTTTCTTTTTGGGGATTTTCTTTCTTTTTGGGTCACCCTGCCTCGGTGGGAGATGGCCGACTTGTTAAAAAAAAAAAAAAAAAAGTATATTACATACCCTTCTGGGTTTTCTTCTACTTTCCTTCTGGTTCTTGTTCTTGTTTATTCCCTCTTATCTCCATGGGAAAGTGGAATAGAATTCTTACTCCGTAAGCCATGCATGTCGTAAGAGGCAACTAACATGTAGTATACATTACAGTTAAAAAGAGAAACTTCTGTTTTTCTTTTTGGGCCACCCTGCTTCGATGAGATATGGCTGGTACCTAAATAAACTTACACACTGTGCTGGCGTGCAAATACACATTAAAATCACTAAGTGTCTCACTCGTGTTGAAGACGTCAAATGAATAATAATAATAATGATAATACAGTGGACCCCCGCATAACGATTACCTCTGAATGCGACCAATTATGTAAGTGTATTTATTTAAGTGCGTTTGTACGTGTATGTTTGGGGGTCTGAAATGGACTAATCTACTTCACAATATTTCTTATGGGAACAAATTCGGTCAGTACTGGCACCTGAACATACTTCTGGAGTGAAAAAATATCGTTAACCGGGGGTCCACTGTACACTATGGGGCACTATAAATGTCATATATTACATTAATATAGACTTTCTTCTTATTCTTTCAACGTACCAGCCGTATCCCACCGAGGTGGGGTGGCCCAAAAGAAAAAACTAAAGTTTCTCCTTTTAAACAAAACAACGGCAGCTTCACCATCTCCGAAGTCTTAGCAAGAATCCTCCTGAAAACAGTAAACCCTGCCATCACATAGTCTCTCCTGTTATACTACACAAAGCACATTACAGAGAGTGTACACTGAAACAAGCTGCCTCTTTCCAGTCTATATTTGTCCAACCTATTTTTATGTTACCCAAGTAATAGCTTTTATATCCTTTTACTCTTGTACGAATTATTTGCTCTATCATATTGTATTACTTTTGTCACTACTAACTACTACTACTACTACTACTACTACTATTGAACATCGAAATGTTACCTCACAAGTATTGCACCTCACTCTGAGCCTTTATATACCCTCTGTGTCCATGTATTGTTTGTAATGGCTTGATAAAGCTCCTGGAGAGCGAAACGTTGCCACAATAAATGTCACATTAGTTGCACTTGTGTCCTTTTACTTTACATATTGTTGGTAATTCTACCAACTTTATTGTTTTAACTTACTCAGGGTGGTACTTCTGCACAAACATTTGGACATCATTCCACTTGGCACAAATCTCCTTAATCTTTGAAGAAAGCACCTCATCCACTCCCTCTTCCTCCTCCTCTGAAGCAAGGTCCTCAGCTGTGATCTGATACTGTTCCAGATGAAGCTCTTCCAACTCTTCAGTGGTTAGCTCTTCCCTGTGGTCCTCCACCAACTCTTCCACATCCTTGCCACTCACCTCCAGCCCCAGGGTGTTCCCCAATGCCACAATAGAGTCCACAACAGGCAGAGGGTCAGCTGGGTCAGGGTCAGCCTCAAACCCTTCCAAATCCCTCTTTTGGACACAATCTAGCAACAATTGTCTCCAAGCAGAGTTCAAAGTCCTGGAAGTCACTCCCTCCCAAGCCTTACCTATAAGACTTATGGAGCTGTAGATATTGAAGTGATTCCTCCAGAACTCTTAGGGTCAACTTAGTGTCTGTGATCACTTCAAAGCACTTTTCAAACACTGCTTTTGCATAGAGTTTTTTGAAGTTAGAAATGACCTGCTGATCCATGGGTTGGAGGAGAGGAGTGGTGTTTGGAGGCAAGAACTTCAGTTATAAAACTGAAGTCCCTAGACAAGAGGTCTAACAAGTTTGGAGGAGGAGCAGGAGCATTGTCCATTAACAGGAGGCACTTGAGTGGCAAATTATTGTCTAGGAGGTATTTTCTCACACTGGGGCCAAACACTTCATGGACCCACTCTTTGAAAATTTACCTTGTGACCCATGCCTTATTATTTGCTTTCCACAAGACACAATTTGTTCTTTAAGATATTATTTTTCTTCAACACTCTGGGATTTTCTGAATGATACACAAGTAAAGGCTTCACTTTAAAATCACCACTAGCGTTAGCACAGAATAAAAGAGTTAGCCTGTCTTTCATAGGCTTGTGTCCTGGGAGTGCCTTTTCCTCCTAGTAATGTAGGTCCTCTTTGGCATTTTCTTCCAAAACAGGCCTGTTTCATCACAACTCAACACTTGTTGGGGTTTGAATTTTTCAGTGTCTACATAAACCTTAAACTCTGTACAAACTTCTCAGCCGCCTGTTTGTTTGAACTGGCTGCCTCACCATGCCTTACAACATTGTGTATGCCACTACACTTCTTAACTCTGTCAAAACAGCCTCTGCTGGCCTTAAATTCACTATCAGCACTGGTTCCAGTTTTCTGTACCAGATCGGCATGCAACTTCCTTGCCTTTCCACAAATAATCGTCTCTGAAACACTATCAACTGCCATCTCTTTATCCTTGATCCACACCAGCAACAACTTCTCAACCTGATCGACTGTCTGAAGTCTTTTTTGGTTAGCATATTAACACCTTTCCTAGGTAGTAGGTTGGTAGACAGCAACCGCCCAGGAAGGTACTACCGTCCTGCCAAGCAAGTGTAAAACAAAAGCCTGTAATTGTTTTACATGATAGTAGGATTGCTGGTGACCTTTTTTCTGTCTCATAAACATGCAAGATTTCAGGTACGTCTTGCTACTTCTACTTACACTTAGGCCACACTACACATACATGTACAAGTATATATATATACACACACCCCTCTGGGTTTGCTGCTATTTTTTTTCTAGTTCTTGTTCTTATTTATTTCCTCTTATCTCCATGGGGAAGTGGAACAGAATTCTTCCTCTGTAAGCCATGCGTGTTGTAAGAGGCGACTAAAATGCCGGGAGCAAGGGGCTAGTAACCCCTTCTCCTGTATAAATTACTAAATTTAAAAAAAGAGAAACTTTTGTTTTTCCTTTTGGGCCACCCTGCCTCGGTGGGATACACCCGGTGTGTTGAAAGAAAGATTAACACCTTTCACAACATCAGCTTTCTTGATTTGTTGTTTCTTTGCCAGGATAGAAGCGATGGTCGACTTATTTTTTCCCATACATCCTGGCAAGCTCAACAAGTTTCACACCACTCATATTTCTGTATTATTTTTTTCTTCACATCTATGGTGTTTCTCACTTTCTTTACCACAGGAGTACCACTAGCAAGTTTCTTTGGGCCCATGGTAGCTTATTTCACAGTTCCACAAGCACTAAACACAATGAAATAATCGTAAAATGTTTGAATGAGAGCGCAGGCTAGTGTTCACTCAAGCATCAACAAAGCCAGACTCAAGGTGCCTGCACAGGGACGCGGACAAAGTGGGCTGCTGGACAGGTCCGGTACACGGCGGTTCGAAAATAGGGGCGAGTTCAATAAAAGGGACAAAGTTGGTTCGAAAAAAAGTGATCGATTCTCGAAGAATTTGATAAGCGATACATTCGAAATTTGAGGTTCCACTGTATATAAAATACACAATGACTTTAAAACACTTGAAACTTTGGAAAATTTCCAGACACAATAGAGAGACATGGAGCTCATGGAGGATGTAAACAAAGTGGTGTATGGAGACCGCATCAGCGAGTCAGGTAGGAAGGGGAGAACCATATAATGAGTTTTGGTCATAATTTGAAATGTCTGTATTAGCAAAATGCCATAAAGCAAAGCGCCATAAAGCAGGACTCTACTGCATAGTTTTTTATATGTAACTGATAAAACAAAATTCCATTGTGCCTATTTCCCATTTTTAGAAATTTTTTTCTCAAAAATTCATTTTTAGCTATTTACAGCTGGATTTTCAAAACTGCTTAAAATCACTAGTACTACTTTTTATGCCTATTAATTAAGAATATGCAACTAAAAATGTAAAAAAAAAAATAATTTTAGCATAATATAAGGACCCATTTTTCCCTCTGATCTCATGCGAGATATACTGTCAGAGCATGCCAACTTTCTCATCAAAACTCTTCTAACCTTCAATTAAAGGTACAGTGGAACCTCAAATTTCGAATGCATCACTTATCAAACTCTTCGAAAATAGAGCCCTTTTTTCGAACCAACTTTGTCCCTATTATCGAACTCGCCCCTATTTTCGAACCACCGGGTACTGGATCTGTCCGGCAGCCTGCTCTGTCTGTGCCCCCACGCAGGCACCATGAGCCAGTCTGACTTTGTTGATGCTTGAGTGAACACTAACCTGCAATCTCATTCCAACATTGTGTTTAGTTCTTGTGGGACTGAAATAAGCTACAATGGGAGCAATGAAACTTGCTAGTGGTACCCCTGTGGTAAAGAAAGTGAGAAACACCATAGATGTGAAGAAGGAATAATACAGAAGTGGAATGATGTCCAAGTAGAATGATGTCCAAATGTTTGCGGAGAAGTACCACCCTGAGCAAGCTTAAACAAGCCATCTTTGCAACAAGTTCAGTGACAGAACCATGTCCCATTTTAGGGAAATCTTAAAGAGGCACCAGAAACAGAGGACTGTGGACAGTTATTTTGTGATACAGGGGTCCAGTGACTCAAGCTGGTCCTAGTGGCATTAAAAGACAGCGAAGGGAAATAATCCCAAAGAGGGCTTTGATACTTGAAGTCCTCATGGCGGGGGATTCTCCTTCCAAACACTAACCCCAACTACCTTTCTCCTAATCCCTATCTTCCAGATACCATCACCAATCTTCAATAAAGGTAAGTAAAATGTTATTTTATATATGTTTATTTAAATTTATTAATACACCTACCATCCAAATTACGACCTGCTCGACTTACGACCACTCGACTTACGACCGTGTTTTTTATGCCAAATTTCTGGGAAATAAACAACTATTTGTTTTGTACACAGTGTTTATCCTAAACCATACAGTATAAAATACAGTACTAACAACATAAAAAGTAAAGTAAAACATGAAATACCAAAATAAAACAATAAAATAAAGTCATTACAAAAATGTTTTGTTGATATTCAGTAGTAAAGTTTGACTTATGACCATTTCGACTTACGATCGGTTTCTCGGAACTGAACTCGGTCGTAAGTCGGATGGTAGGTGTACATAATTGAACACTATTTGTTGTGTATATGCAAAACTATAATTAATCTCTATAAAATTTATTTTTTTGCGAATATTTTTGGGTTTCTGGAACGGATTAATTGTATTTCCGTTATTTCTTATGGGAAATAATGCTTCGATTTTCAGACTTTTCGAATTTAGAACTAACTCCTGGAACGGATTAAGTTCGATATTTGAGGTTCCACTGTATATGAAAGACTTATTCAAGTTTGTGAGGAAGCATTTGATCCATGGCTATTTACCATTTTCAGAGAAAATTTTTTTGCCTCCCTAAACAAATCACTGGACTATAGGTTCAGGTCTGGCTTGCCATGGGTTTGAACCCTGCCACTTTTATATACTGTTTATCTAATTTTTTTTTTCAACAAACTGGCCGTATCCCACCAAGGCAGGGTGGCCCAAAAAGAAAAACAAAAGTTTCTCTTTTTAAATTTAGTAATTTATACAGGAGAAGAGGTTACTAGCCCCTTGCTCCCGGCATTTTAGTCGCCACTTAAACACGCATGGCTTACGGAGGAAGAATTCTGCTCCACTTCCCCATGGAGATAAGAGGAAATAAACAAGAATAAGAACTAGAAAGAAAATAGAAGAAAACCCAGAGGGGTGTGTGTATATATGTTTGTATGTGTAGTGTGACTAAGTGTAAGTAGAAGTAGCAAGACGTACCTGAAATCTTGCATGTTCACGAGACAAAAAAGGACGCCAGCAATCCTACCATCATGTAAAACAATTACAGGCTTTCGTTTTACACTCACTTGGCAGGATGGTAGTACCTCCCTGGGCGGTTGCTGTCTACCAACCTACTACCTAGGATCTATCTAATACAGTTTACAAATAGTGTAGACCAGTCTAGTAATGGTTCTAGATGATCAGTCTACTAAACTGTAGAGATAATCAAACTCCAGTAAAGTCTGCAGCAAAATTACCAGTCTAGTCAAGTTTAAAAGCACTAATTTATGTATAGTGTAAAAAAGTGATACAGAAAATATAAATAATACAAAGCCTAACTCAAGTGTGTTAACAATAGAAAATGTGCAGAATGCTGGCATAAGACAACAAGTGGAGACAAAGACACAATGTTGCAGTGAAATCTATTACTGTGATGGACTTTAGTCCACCCCGAGATGAAACATTACAACAGTATTATTAACATTTATGGGGGAGTGCTAAACTTGTACTGGTCATATTTTGCTCCCTTGCAAAAGGGTCTTTTCCTCCCCACTCAGGCAGTCAGCCATTAATACAGCCACAATACCATGCTCAGTAGTTTGGGAAATACTGCCTGAACATTTATTACCTGCTCTTGTTGGGCAATGAGTCGAGCACTTAATTTTCGTAACTCTTTGATGATCCTTTCTTGGTCTGCATTTACTTCTTTCTGTCGTGCCAACTCTCTGACAAATCAGCAAAACTTGTGAGTAGATTTTAAATACAAGAGCAAATTATTATAAATGCCAAAGAACTGTCAATCTTTACAAGAAGATATGGATATATTGAACAAGTGGATTGACATATGAATGATGGATTTTAATAATGAAAAATGCCATGTAATGGAAATGGGAAAAAGTAAAATCAGACTGCATAAAAATATACTATATTGATTGTGTTAAAACAATCTGAGAGCATTACAGAATGGGATCCAGGAGTTATTATTAACCCTTTCACGGTCTCATCCATAGATCTATGTTACTGATGTCAGGGTTGCTTACCTTTTAAGCTCAGCTCCCTAAGATAAGCTGTAAGAAGTAAATTTTGGCCTAGACATGAGGGAATCGGTCTGTGCGATGACTGTGCACAATATAAAAAATAAATCTTTCCACATGCAATGCATGATGGGAAAAGCAAAAGTCTGACCTTGTGTTTGGTTTAAAACCGCAAATTTGAGGTGTTTTCTAGGGTGGTTTTATCAGCTATTTCTTGGCATCATTTGATAGAATGGATTTTTTTTTTTTTTTTCAACAAACTGGCCATATCCGACCAAGGTAGGGTAGCCCAAAAAAGAAAAACGAAAGTTTCTCTTTTTAAATTTAGTAATTTATACAGGAGAAGGGGTTACTAGGCCCTTGTAGAATGGAAAATATACTACTGAAATAGAGATGTTATTGGTTGGCTTCAGGATGAAGTAGCTTGAATTCAGAATCAAAGTAGCATAAATATTCAAATTTTTACAATTTTCCCGAGTACTGGTAAGGCTTTTTCCTACCTCCTGGCCTGTTATGGGTTTCTACTAGGTCTTGTTTAATTATTGGGATGCTGTAAACAATGACCAATCATTTCTACCAATCATTTCTAGTCATATATTTTATATGAGAAATAGGATAAATCTTTGATTATTTATGATAATGAATTCAAAACGGAAGGCAAGTGTAATATAGGAGACACCTGAGGAAGGGATTAATGAACAGAGGAAATGTTGCTTTAATGCCTGGAATGTCTAAAGTGTATATTTTGAACTCTGTTTTTATTTTTTTTTAAATTTTGTGTAAAATTGGCCAAATTACCAAATACTGCACAATTTGTAAGTTAGTTCTTATAGTCAAATAGGCGGTTTCTTGTTTTCAATCAACAGAACAGAAGGCATACTAGCTTGTGTTTGCATAATTCCCTAAGTTTTTAACCAAATTTCATATTTTTGGTGTCATTACCTTCAGCATAAGATTCTCTATCATTTAAGATTTTTTGTTTCTAAATGGAAAAACTGTCCCCAAGAGTTCATATAGATGAAACTGTGAAGTACATAAGCTACAGTGTCTAACAATAAAATAGCTTTTTAACCCCTTAACTGTCCAAATGTAGATCTGTGCTCTTACCGCTAGCACTCCAAACGTAGATCTATGCTTTATTTTTCCTGCCTCCAAATTTGGCACGATTGGCCTAAGATGCCTGGTCAGCATAGAATGGGTCTTAACCCTCGTGCATGCTGTATTAAAAAAAACCTGAGACCACTTAGTACCCTGTGGGAGCACCAGTTCCATTGAGCGCCAGCCAGAGCATACTGCGCAGCAAACACCAAGGATTCACTGATGTCATATCGTATTAACACTTCCCTTTTAAGAGGAAAGTGTCATCCTGCCAGAATGTCCTGTAACCTATCCCCTAAGTAAAAAATAAAATTCTGGAACTGTAATTTCTGCAGGCTGGCTGGCTGGCTGATTGGCTGTATCTCAGTCTGTCTGTCTGTATCTATCTCTGTCTCTACATCTGTCTATCTCACATAAACACACGTAAATACAATTTTTTTTTTTTTTCAACAAGTCAGCCGTCTCCCACCGAGGCAGAGTGACCCAAAAAAGAAAGAAAATCCCCAAAAAGAAAATACTTTCATCATCATTCAACACTTTCACCACACTCACACATTATCACTGTTTTTGCAGAGGTGCTCAGAATACAACAGTTTAGAAGCATACACATATAAAGATACACAACATATCCCTCCAAACTGCCAATATCCCAAACCCCTCCTTTAAAGTGCAGGCATTGTACTTCCCATTTCCAGAACTCAAGTCCGACTATATGAAAATAACCGGTTTCCCTGAATCCCTTCACTAAATATTACCCTGCTCACACTCCAACAGATCGTCGGGTCCCAAGTACCATTCGTCTCCATTCACTCCTATCTAACACGCTCATGCACGCTTGCTGGAAGTCCAAGCCCCTTGCCCACAAAACCTCCTTTACCCCCTCTCTCCAACCCTTTCGAGGACGACCCCTACCCCGCCTTCCTTCCCCTATAGATTTACAGTGGACCCTCAACCAGCGATATTAATCCGTTCCTGAGAGCTCATCGTTAGTCAAAATTATCGTTAGTCAAGTTAATTTTCCCCATAAGAAATAACGGAAATCAAATTAATCCGTGCAAGACACCCCAAAGTATTGAAAAAAAAATTTTACCACATGAAATATTAATTTTAATACACACAAACTGAAGAAGACATGCACAGTTACATGACACTTACCTTTATTGAAGATCTGGTGATGATTGATGGGATGGGAGGAGGGGAGAGCGTTGATCTTCTTAGTGTTTAGAAGGGGAATCCCCTTCCATTAGCACTTGAGGCAGCAAGTCTTTTTCTGGGGTTACTTCACTTGTTCTTTTAATGCCACTAGGACCAGCTTCAGAGTCACTGGACTTCTGTCGCACGACATATCTGTCAATAGATACCTGTACCTCTCGTTCCTTTATGACTTTCCTAAAGTGGTTCACAACATTGTCAGTGTAATAGTCACCAGCACGGCTTGCAGTAGCTGTGTCAGGGTGATTTTCATCAAAAAAGGTTTGCACTTCAAGCCACTTTGCACACATTTCCTTTATCTTAGAAGTAGGCAACTTCTTCAATTTCTCTCTCCCCTCCTCCAAAGCAGTTTCCTCAGGTCTGCCCTCTTGCTGTTCAAGATGATCTAGCAGCTCATCAGTGGTTAGTTCTTCACTGTCCTCCACCACCAACTCTACCACATCCTCCCTACTAACCTCCAACCCCAAGGACTTCCCCAGTGCCACAATGGATTCCTCAACTGGCATAGGATTCTCAGGGTTAGCCTCAAACCCTTCAAAATCCCTTTTGTCTACACATTCTGGCCACAGTTTTTTCCAAGCAGAGTTCAATGTCCTCTTAGTCACTTCCTCCCAAGTCTTACCTATAATGTTTACACAACTGAGGATGGTAAAATGATCTTTCCAAAACTCTCTTAGAGTCAGTCGAGTTTCTGAGGTCACTACAAAGCACCTTTCAAACATAGCTTTTGTGTACAGTTTCTTGAAGTTGGAAATAACCTGCTGGTCCATGGGCTGCAGGAGAGGAGTGGTATTAGGAGGCAAAAACTTCACCTTAATGAAGCTCATGTCCCTAGAAAGTCGCTCTGCCAAGTCTGAAGGATGACCAGGAGCATTGTCTAATACCAGGAGGCACTTAAGGTCTAATTTCTTTTCAATTAGGTAATTTTTCACATTGGGGGCAAATGCATGGTGTAACCAGTCATAGAAGAAGTCCCTAGTGACCCATGCCTTACTGTTTGCCCTCCACAGCACACACAAATTAGCCTTGAGGACATTGTTTTTCCTGAACACTCTGGGAGTTTCAGAGTGATACACCAATAAAGGCTTCACTTTGCAATCACCACTAGCATTGGCACACATCAACAGAGTAAGCCTGTCTTTCATAGGCTTATGTCCTGGGAGTGCCTTTTCCTCCTGAGTAATGTACGTCCTGCTTGGCATTTTCTTCCAAAACAGGCCTGTTTCGTCACAATTAAACACTGTTCAGGTTTCAGTCCTTCACTGTCTATGTACTCCTTGAAGTCCTGCACATATTTTTCAGCCGATTTGTGGTCCGAACTGGCGGGCCTCACCATGCCTTATCACACTATGAATGCCACTACGCTTCTTAAATCTCTCAAACCAACCTTCGCTGGCCTTAAATTCACTCACATCACTAGTTGCTGGCATTTTTGTAATTAAATCGTCATGCAACTTCCTAGCCTTTTCACATATGATCGCTTGAGAGATGCTGTCTCCTGCTATCTGTTTCTTGTTTATCCACACCAATAAAAGTCTCTCAACATCTTCCATCACTTGCGATCTCAGTTTCGAAAGCATAGTTGCACCTTTGGCAAGAACAGCTTCCTTGATTGCCGTTTTCTTGCCCACAATAGTAGCGATGGTTGATTGGGGTTTATTATACAACCTGACCAGCTCAGAGATGCACTCCACTTTCATACTTAGCAATGATCTCTTTCTTCATCTCCATAGTAATTCTCACCCTTTTTGCTGTAGGGTTGGCACTAGAAGCTTTCTTGGGGCCCATGGTGACTTATTTTGCAGGTGCAATCACTACAAAGGCTGTGATAATATGAAATGTTCCAGTTGTTGTATGTTTGGAAGCGACTGCGGTGGCTGGCTGGCTTGTAAACACTGGTACCCAAGGGACAAGCGAGGCGCGCTCAGGCTAAAGTGGACGCGTATGGTACGGAACGAATAGCGCTGGTCGGGTTTTTAAGCACTAGTTGAGGCAAAATTTTTGCGTTAAAATGTATCACTAGTCAGATTTACTATTAATCAATGCCATCGCTGGTCGCGGGTCCATTGTATATGCTTTCCATGTCATTCAACTTTGATCCATTCTCTCTAAATGACCAAACCACCTCAACAACCCCTCTTCTGCCCTCTGACTAATACTTTTATTAACTCCACACCTTTTCCTAATTTCCACACTCCGAATTTTCTGTATAATATTTACACCATACATTGCCCTTAAACAGGACATCTCCACTGCCTCCAACCGTCTCCTCGCTGCTGCATTTACCACCCAAGCTTCACACCCATATAAGAGTGTTGGTACTACTATACTTTCATACATTCCCTTCTTTGCCTCCATAGATAACGTTTTTTGACTCCAGATATACCTCAACGCACCACTCACCTTTTTTCCCTCATCAATTCTATGATTAACCTCATCCTTCATAAATCCATCCGCCGACACGTCAACTCCCAAGTATCTGAAAACATTCACTTCTTCCATACTCCTCCCCAATTTGATATCCAATTTTTCTTTATCTAAATCATTTGATACCCTCATCACCTTACTCTTTTCTATGTTCACTTTCAACTTTCTACCTTTACACACATTCCCAAACTCATCCATTAACCTTTGCAATTTTTCTTTAGAATCTCCCATAAGCGCAGTAGCATCAGCAAAAAGTAACTGTGTCAATTCCCATTTTGAATTTGATTCCCCAAAATTTAATCCCACCCCTCTCCCGAACACCCTAGCATTTACTTCCTTTACAACCCCATCTATAAATATATTAAACAACCGTGGTGGGCATTACACATCCCTGTCTAAGACTACTTTTACCGGGAAGTAGTCTCCCTCTCTTCTACACACCCTAACCTGAGCCTCACTATCCTCATAAAAACTCTTTACAGCATTTAATAACTTACCACCTATTCCATGTACTTGCAACATCTGCCACATTGCTCCTCTATCCACTCTATTATATGCCTTTTCCAAATCCATAAATGCAATAAAAACTTCCCTACCTTTATCTAAATACTGTTCACATATATGCTTCAATGTAAACACATGATCTACACATCCCCTACCCACTCTGAAACCTCCTTGCTCATCCGCAATCCTACATTCTGTCTTGCCTCTAATTCTTTCAATTATAACCCTACCGTACACTTTTCCTGGTATACTCAGTAAACTTATTCCTCTATAATTTTTACTCTCTTTTGTCCCCTTTCCCTTTATATAAAGGGACTATACATGCTCTCCGCCAATCACTAGGTACCTTCCCCTCTTTCATACAGGAAAGAGTAAGGTTATGAGGATAACAAAAAGATTAGGTGATGAAAGATTGAATATCAGATTGGAGGGAGAGAGTATGGAGGAGGTGAATGTATTCAGATATTTGGGAGTGGACGTGTCAGCGGATGGGTCTATGAAAGATGAGGTGAATCATAGAATTGATGAGGGAAAAAGAGTGAGTGGTGCACTTAGGAGTCTGTGGAGACAAAGAACTTTGTCCTTGGAGGCAAAGAGGGAAATGTATGAGAGTATAGTTTTACTAACGCTCTTATATGGGTGTGAAGCATGGGTGATGAATGTTGCAGCGAGGAGAAGGCTGGAGGCAGTGGAGATGTCATGTCTGAGGGCAATGTGTGGTGTGAATATAATGCAGAGAATTCGTAGTTTGGAAGTTAGGAGGAGGTGCGGGATTACCAAAACTGTTGTCCAGAGGGCTGAGGAAGGGTTGTTGAGGTGGTTTGGACATGTAGAGAGAATGGAGCGAAACAGAATGACTTCAAGAGTGTATCAGTCTGTAGTGGAAGGAAGGCAGGGTAGGGGTCGGCCTAGGAAAGGTTGGAAGAGAGGGGTAAAGGAGGTTTTGTGTGCGAGGGGCTTGGACTTCCAGCAGGTATGCATGAGCGTGTTTGATAGGAGTGAATGGAGACAAATGGTTTTTAATACTTGACGTGCTGTTGGAGTGTGAGCAAAGTAACATTTATGAAGGGGTTCAGGGAAACCGGCAGGCCGGACTTGAGTCCTGGAGATGGGAAGTACAGTGCCTGCACTCTGAAGGAGGGGTGTTAATGTTGCAGTTTAAAAACTGTAGTGTAAAGCACCCTTCTGGCAAGACAGTGATGGAGTGAATGATGGTGAAAGTTTTTCTTTTTCGGGCCACCCTGCCTTGGTGGGAATCGGCCAGTGTGATAATAAAAAAAAAAAAATAAATAAATTAAACAAAAGTACCAACCACTCCAACACTATATCCCCCCTGCTTTTAACATTTCTGTCACGATCCCATCAGTTCCAGCTGCTTTACCCCCTTTCATTCTACGTAATGCCTCACGTACCTCCCCCACACTTACATTCTGCTCTTCTTCACTCCTAAAAGATGGTATACCTCCCTGACCAGTGCATGAAATTACTGCCTCTCTTTCTTCCTTAACATTTAAAAGTTCCTCAAAATATTCTTGCCATCTACCTAATACAATTATACATAGTGTAAATTACTTAGGATAACCCAAAAAATCCAAACAAAGTGTTTGACCAGCTAGTTGGCTGATTGACTCTCTCTATCTTCGTCTGTCTGTCTGTACCTATCTCTGTCTCCATATCTGTCTATCTCACAGGAACACAAACTAAATACAATTATACACAGTGTAAATTACCTAAGATAATCCAAAAACTCCAGACAAAGTGCTATACTGTGCTTGTAGAAAGTGATCGTGTGTAATACCAGCTGGTTCATGAGCAACTCTTTGAGATAGATAGACAGACAATGTTTATGTGTAAGAGTGAGAGAGATAAGAGGAAACTCATCAAATGTCACCATTCTCATAAGTGGGGTGATAAGACAAGCTCATTAGTGTCAGCAGTGAAGACAAGGCTCATTAGTGTCAGCAGTGGAGTGAAGAGATAAGATAAGACAAGTGACACACTCATATCAAGCATCAAGGGAACTTATTATTATTCTCATTATTATTATTATTAATTATATACTCCCTGTATGCAAAACATTGCTGGGACCTATAAATACTAGGTGTATATTTCTAGACAATAGTATGTGACAGACTGGTGAAAATGTTCACCTGTCACTGTGTTTATGACTATTTGAGCACTATTTCAGTACCTAATAATAGTGTCAGAACAAAGATTAACTATGAAATCACAAGAACTACTACAAATTGTCATTATCAGAACATAAAAATTATACAAATTAAAAAAAATGAGGAAAAAAGGTATATTGGCAACACATCTGCAAGTGGCAGCCCGTCATGTTGCCGTCAGGCAAGTGACAAGTGCCAACTTTGCGGTCTTATATCTCTAAGTACTGGCTCTAGAAATTTTTTTTTACATTACTTTATGTAAAACAAATGTCCTCTTCATTTAAAAAAAAAAAAAATATTTTTCAAAATATTTGGAGCGCTGGGCGAGAGAACATAAATCTACGTTTGGACGGTTAAGGGGTTAAATCATATGGATGGAGAAATGCTGATAAAGCTGTTTACAACATCTACAAGGCCAAAATTGGAATATGCAGGTGATATGTGATGTCCACACCTGAAATAAGTGCCTCATGTAGAAAATGGGAAAAGCTGCACAATGGATCATCATGATGAAAGGCAGAAAATATACAAGATGCCCACACTGACTGATAGGGAAAAACAAAAAGGGCTGATATAACAAAACAAAAGGTTACAAAAGGATATGAAAGAAAAAAAAACATTTTAAGTACTATCGACAGGGATGACAAGAGGCCACAGAACTATATATAAAAAAGCTGAAGGAATTATGGGATTTTTTTTTTTTAGTGGTGGAGGAATGGAATAAATTGAAAGAGGAGATAGTGGGTGCTACAACCACTGAAAATTTTAAAAAATTATATGATGAACATATTAAGAGATACTATGAAACATAGGTAAAAAATAGGCAATTACAGAATGTAACTTCAGGTACATTTTAAGAGTTAGATGTAAGAAAAAGTAAAGGGATGACTTGTAAGATAAACTTTTACATAAAAGCTTAGCCAGTACTAGGCAATTTTTTTTTACATATAGTTCAAACCTACCTTTCACATTAATAAACAAACACGAGTGTTTAATTCAACTTATTTTATTTTATTATCACACTGGCCGATTCTCACCAAGGCAGGGTGGCCCGAAAAAGAAAAACTTTCACCATCATTCACTCCATCACTGTCTTGCCAGAAGGGTGCTTTACACTACAGTTTTTAAACTGCAACATTAACACCCTTCCTTCAGAGTGCAGGCACTGTACTTCCCATCTCCAGGACTCAAGTCCGGCCTGCCGGTTTCCCTGAACCCCTTCATAAATGTTACTTTGCCCACACTCCAACAGCACGTCAAGTATTAAAAACCATTCGTCTCATTCACTCCTATCAAACACGCTCACGCACGCCCGCGGAAGTCCAAGCCCTCGCACACAAAACTCCTTTACCCCCCCCCTCCAACCTTTCCTAGGCCGACCCCTACCCGCCTTCTTCCACTACAGACTGATACACTCTTGAAGTCATTCTGTTTTTCTCCATTTCTCTCTACATGTTGAACCACCTCAACAACCCTTCCTCAGCCCTCTGGACAACAGTTTTGGTAATCCCGCACCTCCCTAACTTCCAAACTACGAATTCTCTGCATTATATTCACACCACACATTGCCCTCAGACATGAATCTCCACTGCCTCCAGCCTTTCCCCCGCTGCAACATTCATCACCCATGCTTCACACCCATATAAGAGTGTTGGTAAAACTATACTTCATTCATTCCCCTCTTTGCCCCCAAAGGGCAAAGTTCTTTGTCTCCACAGGACTCCTAAGTGCACACTCACCCTTTTCCCCTCATCAATTCTATGATTCACCTATCCTTCTAGACCCATCCCCTGACAGTCCACTCCCAAATATCTGAATACATTCACCTCCTCCATACTCTCTCCCTCCAATCTGATATCCAATCTTTCATCACCTAATATTTTTGTTATCCTCATAACCTTACTCTTTCCTGTATTCACTTTTAATTTTCTTCTTTTGCACACCCTACCAAATTCATCCACCAATCTCTGCAACTTCTCTTCAGAATCTCCCAAGAGCAACTATGTTGCCTAAATTTTTTTTAAACTTTTATAGCATACATTCATGGAACTTGGCAGACAAATAATAACTCTAAAGTATTTACTATAATCATTACCTCAAGAGTTCTTCATTGCCGTTTGTGTCTTGTGGTGCTTGATGGTGATTACTGTGTGGTGCATCATGGTTGGTTAAAATTTTAAGATTTTCACTATGTATATGCTGCATACTGCTCTGGATGGGGTAATTTCCAAAATTGATGGGATGATCCGGAATTTTGAAACGAAAATCATGGACACCTTGCTGACTCTGCACATTTTGTGGAGAACTTTCCTCCGTAGTTTGTTTTACATTACTTCCTCCTCCTAAACATTTTCTTTTATTTTCACTGTATAAAGTTTGAGGTAATCTATTGACAGATTTATGGTTTTGTTGAACATGGGAGTGAGAGGGATAAATATTTTGATCAGGAGGAAACACAGGAGGAAAATATGAAGCAGCATGCACTGAGGGAGGTGGATTGCCCTCACCAACACCACCCGAGGTGCCCTGTCCACTGATGAAAGCCTCTAGAACGCCCACCACATCACTATCCTGACTGTCACCTGTTAATAAGAGAGAAGTTATATAATCTATCATCCACTAAAATATACACAGGGAATATCTGTCAATACATCCTTGAGAGTGCAGGCACTGTACCTCCCACCTCCAGAACTCAAGTCCAGCTAACTAGACACTGCAGCAAGAAGGAATGTAGTGAACATATCACATTTGAGAACAATGTGTGGTGTGAATATATGCAAAGAATCTGGAGCAAAGAAATTAGAAGACACTGTGGCCATCACCAAAGATAAAATTCTGGGAGCTGAGGGATTGTCGAGGTAGTTTGGGCATGTAAAGAGAATGGAGAAGGACAGGATGATGAATGCAAAAATCTGGAATGTAAGGATGGAGGAACACTGGTCATCCCAGATTGTAAAGGTCTTGAGTGATAGGGGCTTGAATATTCAACAGGTGAGCAAGTGTATGAGAATGGAATGAGTGGCTTTTATTGCTTAACAAGCTTCTGGGTGTGAGCAAGGTAACATTTATGAAGGGATTCAGGAAAATTGGTTAGCCTGAGTTGAGTCATGGAGGTGGAAAGGGCAGTGCTTGCATGCTGAAGGGATGGGGATGTTTAGGCAAGTCATCATCTATATTACAATGTTAGCATACCTCCAGCAAAATAGTGATTGAATGAATGAGGGTAAATGTTTCCATATTTGTTATCTTATCTTGGAGGGAGATGGTAAATGAAGTAAAATGATAAACAAATATAAGTGAAAATTAAGCACATACTAAATGACATTAAATTGTATTTAATTATTAAAAGTAACTAAGAGAGAAATAATATTTTATGCAGTTAGGGTACATTACATTTTTCTAATTTTTTTGTTTTGTTCAACCAAGAGGATGAATTTCACCTGTGGTTAAAGTTCCTAAAACATTGAAAATAAATGTAATATTGTGTCTGGAGAAATTCACAACTTACCCACAATTTGGAAAGGAAATTATACAAAGTTTGTGACTCTTGAACCATCATTAACGCATGAATGAAGAAATATGCAGTTTTTATTTCATCATACAGTAAATACAATGGAAAACACATATGTATAAAAAAAAAAATTTATTACGCATGTTTATGAAAATTCTCCATGGGGAAGTGAACAGAATTCTTCCTCCATAAGCCATGTGTGTCATAAAGGGCGATTAAGTTGCTATGGAAACCCTCTTCTAAGGTTTCCAGACACTGGACATACTCAGAGACTAAGTAGTACGTGGTGGATCCTATGCGCATGCCCCTTTGCTTTCCCCTTAGCTGGGTCTAAGCAAATCTTGAGGTCTACCATAGTCTTGAGACCAATGAGCAGACTAACCTAGGGGTTACTAGCCTTTTGCTGGGAGCAAGAGGCTAATAATTCCTTCTCCTGCATATACATGTATTACTGAAGTTAAAAAGAGAAACTTTTGTTTTTCTTTTTGGGCCAACTTGCCTTGGTGGGATACAGCCAGTTTGTTGAAAAGTTTATGAAAATGAAAAAAACGTTCATTAAGTAATAACTAGAATTTTCATTCAACCGAGAGTTTTAAAAGGCAGGATATATAAATGAGAGAAAAGACTAACCTCTTTTCCGAAGTCTCTCTTTCAGTTCTCGTAGTAATTGTAATGCACTTTCTCCAAAGGGTGAAGCATTAACATCATCAGACAGCAGTCTATCATTACCTGACTAAAAAAAAATAAAATTCAAGTCATTATATGACATGCCCTAAAGACCTTAAACAGTTATGAATATGTCCAAAAGATTGATAGGGTAGACCACAATATTCTTTGCAAACTAAATCACCACAGACTCTGAGGGTACATACATAGCAACATACATCAAATCCCAATCAACTAACATATAACAGCACAGTCACAATAACACTTCCTCAACTAAAAACCACTTAAATTAGATGTTACCAATGGTAGCATCCTGGGCCCTTTTCTCTTCCTCTTCTATGTCAATAAATGCTTGTATCCAGAAAAAAAAAAAATTACACTCCACCTAATTTACATTGTTAACATTATTCTATCTTTCTATTCATGCCTAACCTATGGAATTCATGCACAGGGGTTCCATCTCAGCTATCCACAATCCAATTATCACACAACTAGAGACATCAAAACCATTAAAAACTAAAATTTTAGGCAACATGCTATGCTTTTATTCAAATCCCTACTTACTAAATACAGTATTAATATCATACATATTACTGTTCACTCCACATCTTCAAAACACTACACTATAAGACTGACCCCAAGACACTTGTGAAAAGCAATAACAGAGCACACAGGTATCACACCCTAAAAATACCTTTTTGATATTCTTCATTGTTCACCTGAACCTCTACACTACAAGAACACAAGTTTATTTTCTACGTAGATACAATTGTGGAGAGAAACGGCATATTATGTATAATACTAAAATGATCGAAACAATCTGTCGCTCACCCAGGAGGCTTCTTCAAGTCACTTGAACCACTGCATAGGGAAAAAATTTTCAAAGGATCTCATTATACTGCATTTGCTTCTGTTTCCAAGATACAAATGTATCCAAGACTGCATAGATCTACACGAGTGACACTAATCCCACTGACAGATTAAGCGAGTGACAGCCAAAAGGTTAAATTAAAAACCAGCAGAAAGGTGTTTTTCAAAATATGCTCATTAATTTTTATAAATGTCAATATACACCAGTTAAAGTGATATAAAAATCACTAACTGATTAAAAAATAAAGTGGTAATGGGCTTGGAAGAGCACATTAGAATCTGTAATGTGTATAGAAAGTTACTGGTTAAATGATGCCACCACACACAAGCAAATTTACAGAAAAAAATCACACAAGGCAAAATTACATGTAATATGCAGGACAGGACTGGCAGATCTAGGTAGTAAAGTCATACACATAAGAGGTGAACTTTTCTTTGACAACCCCAGCAATCACAAGTTATTAGTAGCCAGCACTAGCGAGTTATGCAGCAATCATGTTCTAGGTTGACCAGGCAAGCACCAGATGAGCCTGGCCCATGGCCGGACTCAGAGAGTACCTTTAATACCTTTGAAGTTTCGAGAGCTTCTCTACTCTGAGCCCAGCCATGGGCCAGGCTTGTCTAGTGCTTGCCTGGTCAACCAGGCTGTTGCTGCTGGAGGCCCTCTGCCCCACATATCCCTCACAGCCTGGCTGATCTGGCACCTGATGAAGATACTTGTCCAGTTTCCTCTTGAAGAATTCTACACTTGTCCCAGCCGTGTTTTTGATATCTTCTGGTAGGATGTTGAATAGTTTGGGACCCCAGATGTTGATACAGTGTTCCCTTATTGTCCCCACCACACCCCTGCTCCTCACTGGGTTTATTTGATGCTTCCTCCCATCTCTCTCACTCCAATATGTTGTTATGGCAGTGTGCAGATTTGGGACCAGGCCCTCGACTACTTTCCAGGTATATATTATCATGTATCTCTCCTCCACTCCAATGAGTACATGTTCAAGACTTGAAGGCATTCCCAGTAGTTTAGGTGCTTTACTGGCTCAATGTGAGCCATAAATATTTTCTGTATCTGTTCCAGCTCTGATATTTCTCCTGCTCTGAATGGAGTCGTCAGCACTGAACAATATTCTAAGTGAGGGAGCACTAGTGATTTGAAAAGTGTCACCATCGGCATTATTTCTCTCGTTTTGAAAGTTCCCTTGAAACTCCTCAAAGGTATATCAGAGGTATAGGCTTTTTTTTTTTTTTTTTACTTTTACATGATTCATACATGACGGCAACCTGGGCATGCAGGAAAGAAAAAATTCTGGCAAAAATTGGAAAAAAAAACACATTTGTTTTTGGATTTCAAATGCACTGACACCACCTAATTTCAATCTTTCATCCTGTAATAAAAAGAAGTGTAGAGTTACTGAAATTATGCACTACTGCTTTATTGTCCAAGGGAGCTTTTCTAAGATACAGTAAATGAAAAACTCACAACTCTACCAATGTTGGCCAAATTTTTAACCCCTACTAATTTTTGTACTCCTATAAAAAATAATCACTCTTAATAAGAAATATTGTTATTACATAACTAAAATTCAAACAGAACTTACTCTTGCTTGTTCAGAGTGCACCTCAAGATCCTGTTCCTGAGATTCACCAGCTCTACTCCTGAAATTGTTTGCTACTAGTGCATTGTCTTTGGCATTAGTTCTCTGCTGGGGAGAAAACCTTATGCCTATCTTCTCAGGAATACTTTCAGTTTTCTTTCTATCTTCTCTGCAGCTTGATAAATTCTCATTATATGGGAGAGGCTGGGCAGGGCACAGTATAGATGTCTGTACAGCACAACTCTGCTGATGGATATTTCTGCCTTTTGTGGAGTCTGAAGATCTACTTTCAGTCATAGGTGAATTTCTGACAGGTTGTCTTGATAATGTTTGTCCTCTAGTAACTTCATTAAGAGGTTCTGTTAACTCATCTGCAGTAGTGTGTAATGATTTTTCACTGATATCAGCACTACTAACACTGCTAGATTTATGTAGCACATCCAACCAGGTAGAATTTGGAGAGACAAATCTGTGCCGCTTTTTACTGGGTTTTTTCCTTAATACCTCAACTGACACTTCACCACCAGATGTTTTGCTTTTTGTATTATTTGTAGGTGATCTTCCCACATTTTTGGGCCCAGCCCTGTTGTTGTTGTTGTTGTTGTTGTTGTTGTTGTTTTTTTCTCTTGTAATCTTTTCTATTTCCTTCTTCAGTGCACAATCTCTAGTAAAAGGTCGTGGAACAGCTGAAGATACCCGATTCTGTAATGTAGACTTTGGGATTGTCCGAAGAGTCAACTCTACCATTTGTGTGCTGTTTTGGAAGGTTCGCCGGTGAACAACTTTAGAACTTGAATTCCTTTTGCTGGCCATGAAGACAGATCTGAAAAAATAAAACTAGTTAGAAGCTTAAAAATTTATAGCATCTTAATTAGTCAAGACCAAAACAAATTTTCCTAGAATTACTGTATAACTGAGAAAATTACTTAATGCCAGAGCAATTTTTCTTTTTATAAGAAAAAGAATGAAAGTTTTTTAAAAATATCTGATTATAAAAAAACTGTCCCATATGTTTAGACTTCACAGAAAAAGCAAAATATTTATGAACATTTATCTCAGGCCGGAGATTTTAGCCTATAAACTTTGGGATAAAGTATGCAGTACTATACACACCATGCCAGACCAGACTATGTGGAAAAGGAGATGAGAAGTTAATTAGTAGCCTGTGCCAGTTACTTGGGAACAAATGCCTAGCTTGCTGGGCATTAGAGTATTGTCTGGTCTGGCATGGTGTGTATAGTACTTCATAATTTGTCCCAAAGTTCATAAGCTCAAATCCTTCGGCATGAGATAAATGTTTATAAATATTTTGCTTGTTCTGCGAATCTAAACATTCTTGTTTATTCGTTGATCATTGCATGTGGAAGAGATGAAAAACAAATCACCAGCCATGTGCCAGCTACTCTGGAATAAGTACAGTAATCAGATCTGATCCAAGAGATGGGAGGGTACCTCCAATTCTTTGGATCAAAAGCTCTTCACCAGCATCAAGACACCTCTCCTTGAAGGATGTGTTTAACATTATAATGTATCTCATAGTTCATTACATTTGTGTTGCTGCTCAAGGGAAAATGAAGGGGGATGGGGGGTAGGGTCTTGAAGCTGGTGAAGGCCCACTGATCCTGGGAATTGGAGCTATCCTCCAATTACCTGGACCAAACCTGGTTGCCTCTCATTTCCCATTCACTGTATGATGCCTATGGGTTCAGCACTCCCTCTTATCTTGTCCCATTTTATTTCTATTGTAATCTAAGCAACTTATTGTATCTTCATCTCTGTTCAATCACTCCACAAAACTGAAGATCATTGAATCAGTTTCAAATAATATGTAGTTCTTTTGTAATTAACCATTTGTCACTAGCTACCTTTCTTATTGTACCCATGATTGTAGTTAGCTGCATAGGAAGTCCTACTTAATAGTCTATGATTAGTTGCCCAAAATGCATTGTATAATTCGTGGCTTTCTTCTATGCCTTCCATTATATTAATTCATGTAAACTATATTATTACTATGGAATCAAGAAATAACTAGTATTATTAAGTAATAATAATAAAGGAATGAAATGATACCAAAGTTTTTGGCAATACTGATACCTAATTTTTAGCCGATACTGATACTTTTATTATATTTTTTTAAATTATAATGACTATCTTCAATATATTTGGAAATGTTTACTGCACAATAGGTATTAAATAACAGATGAAGATTAAATATTAAATAACAATTTCTCTGAGATGATAATGTCATTACTTGGCCTGTTGTGTTAGTTACTAGTTGTCAAAGGCATTTGTTTAGAGACAGACAGAAAGATAGAGTGCGAGTTTGTGAGTGAATGAGTGTTTAAAACCCTCAGAATTATAACAGGGTGTTAATTTTTATATTTTTAAGCAAAAGTGTAATATTAATATTGTAAAAGCCTCGATAAAGTAAAAATGGCTGATGTCCACCGATGCCAATCCTTTGGTACATCCCTAACAAAACAATAATATCTAATGGCTACAACTGAATGTTGCTCCTCAGTTGGACTCTAGCCTTAAATAAATTTTTTTGACACACAAGCTATTTATACAATGGAAAACATTGTTATTTATTGTACAAATTGCTAATTTGGGAGACAGGAAAAGATATCTACTTTTGGTAGAATACAGAATAGAGGAGTCACCCAATGGTGTTAGCTAATTGCATCAGTCACTAGACATGACAAGCTAATCACAACAAACTTAAATAAAAACATGCAATTTCCACATCTGCTATAATTACATTATCGTGCTGCAATTTTTCCCATTTACACAACATAACACTATTTCCATGGCTCAATCTACTTAATACTGGACATTTTATATTATAATTCACTGCCAAAATATCTTAAGGAAACATTCAATTATTACATTAATAATAATAATAATAATAATAATAATAATAATAATAGTAATAAAAATAATAACACTAATAATAATGCTAATAATGCCACTCAGGGGTATACCTGAAGAAGGTTTTGGGGATTAATGCCCCCTGTAACCCAGTCTGTGACCAAGCCTCATGGTGGAGCAGAACCTGATCAACCAGGCTGTTACTGCTGGCCACAGGAAAACCAACATATGAACCACAGCCCAGCTGGTTGGGTACTGATTTTGGGCGCCTATCCAGTGTCTTCTTGAAAACAGCCAGTGTCATGTAGGGGGGTAATGATTGAATAGGATATAAGGGGAATATGGGAGTAAGGGATTATGTAGGGAGGGGAGAGGCAGGCGAGGTGGTAGGAGTGAGATGATTAGCGGAGGTAGGTAGGTAATGACAGGTCAGTGGTGACCACCACGACATTCTCATTAACTCTACACTACTCACTAACATATGCCTCGCCCACTCTTCACTCATATAAACATAATAAAATATGAGAAATAGGAATAGCTAATAACGGGGACAGGAATATTACTATTCTAACTCAAACACAGTTTATTATTAAATCCTTGTACAATAATATATTTGGGAAAAGGAGTACATTTGGGGGTTTTGAAAAGGGTGGTACACATAAGC
Organism: Cherax quadricarinatus; assembly: GCF_026875155.1. Classification (NCBI taxonomy): domain Eukaryota; kingdom Metazoa; phylum Arthropoda; class Malacostraca; order Decapoda; family Parastacidae; genus Cherax; species Cherax quadricarinatus. The sequence goes on from NC_069410.1 coordinate 35,530,262, forward strand.
AGTGAGACAGGGAATACAATTAGCTTGGCGAAACAGAATATAACTTACAATGTAGTTCAGAGGGCAGTTCATCACAGGAACAAGCCACAGGTCCCCCAAGACCTACACAGCAAGAGTACCTGCGCCAAGCCAGTACTCTGCCCAATGCCTCCAACAGTCCCCCTCCAGAGACTTCAGCAGCCTTCTCCCGAGCCCTGCACCCCAGCAGCAGCTCCGCTCGAATCTCTCTGCTCAGAGCTCGCACCCAGGCCAGAGCTCTGCCCGAATCTTCTGCTCAGGAGCTCTGCGCCCCAGCAGCAGTCCGCTCCAATCTCATGATCATGCTCTTCCTTGGGCTTTTATGGGTGGTCCAAGCACCCTCCACAACCACGTGACGACCTGACGCCTAGGTCTGAGGGGTCAAGAACAAAAGACCTCAGATGTGGGCGTGGCTACAGACGTTTGCCAAGGCAAGGTGTGACCATATAATTGGTTAAATTAGGTCTCCCCAGAGACCTCACAAGCCCAGCTGGACTACATCACATCCCCCTTTCTCCCCAATTTAAAATATCTGAGAACTAGGACAATTTGTCCTAGTTATTAGACTATTTTAATCCTAATCCCTTAAATCTATTACAATACAAAGACAAAATTATACATAATACAATTATATTTCCCTCAACCTCCTCAACTACCCACAAGGCAGCATAATCAGTACCTCTGGCAGTTGGCCAGCATAATAGTCCGCTCTCTGGTGCAAAGCCTCCTTACCCGTTATTTCTCCTTAAACCTAAATATCGGGCTCCAGTCCCTTCCCTACTTCTACTAGAAATGCACTAGCCAATGCTTGTCACCCTCGCACGTTAACCATTGGGCCAAACTTCTCTAGGCTTCTATGGCGTGGAAAACTGCTCCAACGGGTTGCATTCTTTCAAGTAACTGCAATGGACCACTTCACGACCACCAAGGTGCATTTTCGGCACACTTCACATGCACACACAACATCTGAAAATCGAGACAGGGCAGGCATCGCAGCTAAGACCCTCCATTATCCTATGCCACTACTAGGATTCACTGAACTCATAAAACAAGGCGGCCATAATCACTGGACCGTTTTCAAGGTCACCTTATTCCACACAGGTAACACTAACACTTCTGGCAAGTCAAAGTAGGCTGGGGACATCTCACACTCTTAATTGTCTCTCATGGCTGGCAGGGCATCCCCGCATACCTGTCGCACAGGTCGACCAGCAAGGCAGGACACACCTCCATGCCGCCCTTGAAAGCAGGCTGGTCCCAGCAGCTGGAGTCCATCTCCGCGGCTCACGTCCTTCCACATCTCCGAGGATGGCAACTCCTTCATAGTAGATTCTCCTGTCCTGGCACACCAGCCAGAATCCCTCACACACCACTGCAGCATCACCGCCATCTCCTCTTGAGCTAGGCAGCATCACAGCACGGCCACAGCATATCCATCATCACAGCACGGCCACAGCATCACAGCAGCACACAGCACGGCCACAGCATCGCAGCACGGTCCCAGCATCACAGCACGGCCGCAGCATCTCAACATCATAGCAAGCACACAGCACGGCCACAGCATCGCAGCACGGCTACAGCATCTCAGCACGGCCACAGCATCGCAGCACGGCTACAGCATCTCAGCAGCATCACAGCAGCCGACATCAGCAGTAGCAGGCTATGGTCAGTTGCTGGAGGTGAGGCGAGGTCACTTCAGGTCATCAACAGCAGGTGCGGTCCGCGGGTGATGGTCACAGAGGCTGGGTGACGCAGACAGACACCCACTACAATTGATGACAGACCAGGGCAGCAATAATCTACTGGGGGCACATCAGCTGGGTGACTGGCACATCAGCTGGGTGACTGGGCACATCAGGTGGACAGCAATCATAGGCAACTCTTCAATGGGTGATAGTTGTGGGTGAGTCTTCCAAGGCGGGCTGGGTGACTCCTCGTTCCTCTGTAAATATTCAATTTCGGCCAGTAATTGCTTCCCCCAAAAGTCTCACCCAAATACTGATATTCTCCACCATTTATCTCAAACCAACAACCAACTCCACCAAATATAATATTACACCCAAACAATTATTTAGACCCACCGTCAAAAAAGGACAGTTAAGGTCACTAGGATTATAATATCATACAGATATTCACTTTAGATTTTACACACACAAGAAAAAAAAAAATTGGTAGCAAATGGTAGCATAACAAGTGTAACCGAGCAGTCAAAAATAAGGCACATGGGACTGGTTCCTACTATAAAAATAAGAAGAACCACCACCGCTTAGACACCATGTCATGTACGGGGGTAATGATTAGGGGAATATAGGGGTAAGCGGGGGGAGTCAGTAGGTAGGGGACAGGCGAGGTGGTAGGAGTGAGGTAGGTAGATAATGTAAGGTCACTGGTGACTATAACTTCACCTCTCATTACTCTACCCACCACACTACACTCCCTCTCACTACATGAAATAAAATAAGAAATAGGAATAGCAAATAACGGGGACAGTGAATATTACTATTCTACTCAAACACAGTTTATTATTAAGTCCTTGTACAATAATATATTTGGGAACAGGAGTATATCATTGGGGTTTAGATAAATGGGGTGGTACACATAGGCAGTGAGACAAGGAACACAATCAACTTGACGAAAATGAATATAACTTACAATATAGCACAGAGGACAGTTCACTACAGGAACTAAGCCACAGGTCCCAAGACCTACACAGCAAGAGTACGACGCCAAGCCAGTACTCTGCCCAGTGCCTCCAACAGTCTCCTCCAGAGACTTCAGCAGCCTTTTCCCGAGCCCTGCACCCCAGCAGCAGCTCCGCTCGAATTGTCTCTGCTCAGAGCTCTGCACCCAGGCCAGAGCTCTGCCCGAATCTTCTGCTCAGGAGCTCTGCGCCCCAGCAGCAGCTCCGCTCCAATCTCATGATCATGCTCTTCCTTGGGCTTTTATGGTGGTCCAAGCACCCTCCACAACCACGTGTACGACCTGACGCCTAGGTCTGAGGCGTCAAGAACAAAAGACCTCAGACGTAGTCGTGGCTACAGACGTTTGCCAAGGCAAGGTGTGACCATATAATTGGTTAAATTAGGTCTCCCCAGAGACCTCACAAGCCCAGCTGGACTACATCACACCAGGGGTCAATTGGTGATTACCCTTATGCATGCTGGGAGGCAGATGAACAGTCTTGGGCCACTAACACTTATTGTTGTCTCTTATCGTACTAGTGTTGCCCTTGCTTTTCATTGGGGGGATGTTGCACTGCCTGCCCTGCATCACAGAGTGATTTTTGTGTGCAAATTTGGGCCCAATTCCTCTAGGATATTCCAAGTGTATATTATCATGTACTATCTTGTTCACCTTCATTACGGAGTGTACAGGGGTAGATCTGTTTGTGACTTGATAAGGCCCACTGCGTGGGCGAAACGTTGTCAATAAAGGATCACATTATACTGCTTAAGTGTTTATATTTCCACAGGGGTAGTGCATCGATCATTAGGGCTCTTGATCCACGAAACTGGAGCTACCCTCTGATAACTTAGATCAAACGTGACTGCTTCAACTTCTAGGCACCTTATGACCCCTACAGGTCATAGTAAAATATTTTTATTTTACTATTAGCCATTAACTAAAAGCCAAATATTGACTCACGAAATCTTAATGACACGATTGCAAACAAACCATACCACGGGGGGGGGATAGAACCCGCGATCAGTCTGAAAACTCCAGTGGCTAACGTGACGGTCTGGAGTTTGAGACTGATCACGGGTTTTATCCCCGCCCTTGGTAGGTTTTTTTTTAGCCAAATATTGTCAAATACAATAAGTCACAGTGACGGTTGCCCCATCCATACACCGTCCACTCAGAATAACCTGTATCAGCTGAAAATAGAAAATAAAAACGTATGATTAAAAATACTGAAATTTGAACACTACCTTGGCTGTTGACAAAATACATAAAAATTACCTGCAGTTCCAATGACAATAAAAGATAACAATAGTAGAATGTCTTAAAAGACCCCCGAGAGCTTCATTAATGCCTCCTAGTAACCGTAAATTAGGATAAATTAAGTTTAACACTGAGGTTGAGTGTTGACAACACTGTACTTCACTTCCTTCAAACTTCAAAAATAAAGACGAGTTGATTTAATTATACATGTTTAATTATACCTATGACATTATTTATATTATTAATAATAAAATAAACACGTAAGATAACAAGGTTCTGGTGTGTCTTAAAGCTTAATAATGTATTATAATATAGAGTAATGATAAAACTTGATATAAAGTTCACGATTGTGTGATACGGTTTTAAAAAACATTTTCGCGGTTTTTTCCATGGAAACTAGAAACAATGTTGATAATATTATTTAGATTTAGATTCTTAATAATAATAATAATAATAATAATAAATAATAATAATTTCCACAAGTACATAATATAACTTATGCCGACCTAAATAACATAAGTGACATACTATATATTATTATTATACAGGATTATACAGCGCCTGGGGGGGGGGGGATGTGGAAGGCATTCAGGCTTAATTCGGGGAACTGGAGCACAGATCCAATTCCCTAAATCAAGAGCCCCTCACCAACATCAAGGAACCTTCCTTGAGGGGACATAATACATAAAGCTCCTTTGGTTATGCAGAGCATTTCGAACAACTTAGATTAATTTTGCCCCAGGTTATTCTCGATAATCTACACAAATGCTATGTATGATTATTTATGAAACTGTATTTATGTGTACCTATACGTGAATAAACTTACCCACACCAGTCGGCTAACACTCAGATACCTATCTACTGCATTTACAAAAATATACAGTAATCATAAAGCCCATACCATTTTTTGATATCTACAAGAATAAAAATAAAAGTTAGTGCACTCAACTTACATACTTAACTAAATGCTTATAATTATGACCATAATTTTTAATGGGGTGGACCGGTAGGCCAGCGGAAGGTGTTAGTCAGATCACCAAAAGCTCCAACGGCGGGTCATCTTCTGACTAAGACTCGCGTCAGGAAATACTTGTCCTGTTTCCTGACAAACCTTACCTAACCTAACTCACATGCTGAGGTCCATGGTTAGATCCCTGGTACGGGTGCAAACATAGGACGCGTTTCCTTAATTAAGACACCTGGTGTCCATATTCATCTAGCGCTAGAATGGGTACCTGGGTGTTAGTGGACTGGTGTGGGTCGCATCCTGGGGACAAAATTAACCTAATTTTCCTGAAATGCTTGCATAATAAGGGGATTTCTATACAGTTAGTATGATATTGATGTCAGCTAAGACTGTATACCTTCTACATGTACTTGTGGCAATAAAGATTAATAATAATAATTATGATAATTAATTACCAATTGTTGTCGGGGTATACATAACATGTTTATATATTGCATAATAAAATGAGTAAGTTCGGATCAAAACTGTGGAAAATACTGTATATATTTTCCGGAAATACGGTAATTTATAGGTAAATAGATGCCCTATATTGTATTTTTAAAAGAAGTATGTTATCGAAAAAAAGTAGACACACTTGCCATCTTGGTTTTTTAATTTGTATTAGAAACGTTGGTGAATGGGGAAGAATTTTTCGTGCTCTAGAGGTTAAAATTGTGTTGACACCTCTCAAACAGGAGGCGAAATTGGTGGATGTGCATTCCTGCATAACTTGAGATATCAGACGACTGGACAAGACAGCTCCAGGAACCTCAGATAAGCTCTCTAGATTTGTGTGTAATTCTGGCCAGCATTATTTTCATAGATTTAGTTAGAGTGAGGTTTTCTGAGTATGATACACATTAATCTCCAGTCAAATTGGTGAGTGATATTAAGATATATTTTCCTTCTGTTATGTAATTGTGTATATATATATAACCATTTATTATTTTTAATATACAGTCCACAAATTTATATATTTACCAGTATTCCAGGTGTTTACCTGGAGTTTACCTGGAGAGAGTTCCGGGGGTCAACGCCCCCGCGGCCCAGTCTGTGACCAGGCCTCCTGGTGGATCAGCCTGATCAACCAGGCTGTTGCTACTGGCTGCACGCAAACCAACGTACGAGCCACAGCCCGGCTGATCAGGAACTGACTTTAGGTGCTTGTCCAGTGCCAGCTTGAAGACTGCCAGGGGTCTGTTGGTAATCCCCCTTATTTGTGCTGGGAGGCAGTTGAACAGTCTCGGGCCCCGGACACTTATTGTATGGTCTCTTAACGTGCTAGTGACACCCCTGCTTTTCATTGGGGGGATGGTGCATCGTCTACCAAGTCTTTTGCTTTCGTAGTGAGTGATTTTCGTGTGCAAGTTCGGTACTAGTCCCTCTAGGTTTTCCAGGTGTATATAATCATGTATCTCTCCTCCTGCGTTCCAGGGAATACAGGTTTAGGAACCTCAAGCGCTCCCAATAATTGAGGTGTTTTATCTCCGTTATGCGCGCCGTGAAAGTTCTCTGTACATTTTTCTAGGTCGGCAATTTCACCTGCCTTGAAAGGTGCTGTTAGTGTGCAGCAATATTCCAGCCTAGATAGAACAAGTGACCTGAAGAGTGTCATCATGGCTTGGCCTCCCTAGTTTTGAAGGTTCTCATTATCCATCGTCATTTTTTCTAGCAGATGCCATTGATACAATGTTATGGTCCTTGAAGGTGACATATCCCTCCACAAATCACTGTTATCACTCCCAGGTCTTTGCCATTGGTGTTTCGCTCAATTATGTGGCCAAGAATTTGGTTTTGTACTCTGATGAAGATTTAATTCTCATTTTACCATATCTGAAGTAATTGAAATTTCTCATCGTTGAACTTCAAAAAATATTGTTTATCTGCAGGCCCACTGAAAGATTTGGTGATGACCGCCTGGAGCCTTGCAGTGTCTGCAATGGAAAGACACGTGTCATGCAGATTTGGTGTCATCTCAAGGAAGACACGGTGCTGTGGCTGACACCTTGTCTATTCCGGATATGAGGATGAGGAACAAGAATGGGAGCGAGTATTGTGTCTTGAGGAAACAGAGCTTTTCACCGAAGTGTCCAGAGCAACTTGTGGTTAAGACAGTGAAGGTATCGAAGGAGGACATTTTTTTGCGACCTAGTGTCCCAAATTCCTACTTGTCTATGTAATACATTGAAAAATAATAATTATCTTTGGTTTATCTTTACTGTTATGTACATAAATAGTTACATTCAGGATTAAATTTAATTTTCCACATTTAATTTGCCCGTTGGTCCCTTCTTGAACCAGGAGGTAATTAGTGAATCATTAAAATGGTTAATTACTTAATAATTATATTTGAAAAATGACAGGAGGTGAATGTTTAAGTCACAATTTATTTAATGTGTAGTGGATTATAATAATTATAATAGTTATTAAATATGATGAAGTCAATCTGGCTAAGGTTCATAATAATTTGTATAATATTAATTTTCATAAGACTATTCTGGCCAAGATTTATATAAGTGTATGTGTAATTGAAACCAAGTGTTAAACTAATATATTGTTGTATAAAATTAAATTTTGCATACCAAATACTGGCAAGGAATTTATATTTGGTATAATATTAATTTGATAAGACAATTGAGCAAGAATTATATCAATATGAGTAATTGATAAGTAAAGGTGTTGCCTTAATTATATTAATTTGTATATATTAATTTTACTTAATGTGTAGTGGATAAAATTATTACAATATTAATTTGATAAGACAATTCTGGCCAAGATTTATATCAATGTATGTTTAACTGATAAGGCTATGCAATGCTAATTATATTAATGTTGTATAAAAAATTAATAAATTTTTGCTATGCAAAGTTTCTGGCAAGGATTTATATTAATTTGTATAATAATTTTGATAAGCCAAGGCTGCTAAAGGTTTGTATTAATTGTACATTTAAAATTTATATAATAAATTTCTTACATGTGTAATTGCTTAAGACCCAAGTGTAGCTAACATTATTAATGGGTGTATTTAAAATTTATATTACAATTTTTACAAGTAATTTGCTAAGCTCAAGTACTAGAATTTATTTAAAGGTAAGTATGTACTATTTACTTATAAAGTGCATAATTTAGTACATAATCAGTATTATTAACGTTGATTGTAATACTTGCATCAGGCTGAAAACAAGGAAATTAATGTAGAAACAAACATATGGAATATAGAGCAAAGAAAGCATCTCAGGCCAGCTAGAAAGGGTCAGTAACAAAAGCATACATAAATGATTGGAATTAATGAATCAAGAAAGTCTGTGAATACTGATGATTTAAACTTGTATTTAGATGCTTTAGGTAATAGATATGATTCAAACAAATATATATTATCAACAAATATAAGGAGATTTATAAGTAAACTGTGTACGATGAACTGAATGTAGATCGCATAATTAACAGTATTATGAATTATAGGAAAAGATTCTTCTTGTAAAAGCCAGCCTTGAATAAATTTAAAATGTGTAAACCAGGCGTTATCCAGTCTGTCTCCAACAAATAAATATGTCTTTGGCCAAAACCTAACGCTCCGCGAAAACCTATGTTTACCGGTATTTAAAATCCTGGTGAAAATTGGGAGAAATTTGTCAAATTATTAAAGCACTGTGAATGACAGGAGTGACCTAAGCCAGTGTAACTAAAATTATTTTACCCTCAAAGGACAGGTAAGAGATGCTTACATACTCATACAAGCCTTTTGTCCAATGTAGATGACTCTTACAAGGGAGCAGATGACTTGTTGAAAGTCACTTATGTAATATAACAAGAGTAGGTTTGGATCTAGTTGAATATCATTGTTTAATTTAAAATCTCCAGATCACACTTACAAAGGTTTACACAGTTTTAGAATTAAACTGGAGAGCACTCTCAAAATTTTAAAGTAATAAATATAATCTGAATGAATCAGACTGGTTATTGAGTGCCATATTACAGAATAAATTCAGCTGTAGAAAAAACACTTGAAATGAATACTCGAACAAATATTCACAAGGATGTATTTTGGTCTGGAGGAAATAAAGATCTAGGTTCCTACAAGAATTAATTGTGCAGTTGCAGACCAGCCAACCAACTCATTTTAAAGATGCAACACAAAATAACTCTGAAGTCTCTGTCAAGTTTTCACAAAGGAAAAATTATCTCAAATGTTAATAATCAAAATTCATTCCTAAAAAGAGTTGCATAGGTGCATATCAAGTAGCAGAAATAAGAATAATGAATTCTCCACAAGGTAAGAAAATTAAGTACCCCACCTAAGAGTACACAATTAATAGGGAAACCAGTCAAAGAAAAGAGAGATTGTCATTTTCTGGCAAGTACTCATTTTTCTAAGAATTGCAATGCATACACATTCATGGAATTGATAGAGAGAAAAGAATTGGAGTAACTTGACAGATGTATCATTCAGGTGTTTGGGTAATCACAATGTAAAGGATTGTTTATGCCAATTAAAACTTCTTGTTATCATTGTCACAAAGGAAACACAAATATCATGTAGTAAGGGTCTATATGTTAATGTTTAATAATAATGATTATGTTTGACAATCCAGACACAACAGTATCTAAATGTTACAAACTGCTGGCTAATCTTAATAATGATTGTTTTGCTGAATAGCCTTACCTGTGTCACAAGTAAAAAATAGATGATAAAGGGCAAAATCAAAAAATGAACTCATGCATTATTGGACCAGGGATCCGCATCGTACGTTCAAAAAACGTAAATGTCCCTGATGGTAATGAAAGTACAGTAATGGGAGGATCCCACCAACTTAAAATTATCAGGTTTTCTCCTCGATAAAAGGTCTCAATTGTATGACAATGTTTAAGTAAATGCATGTTGGGAAGTGAGACAAAACGTGTTAAATAGCAGTAATTGTAGATAGACTCCCAGAGAAAATAACTACAGAAAGACTTTCACATAATGTAAATTTAGCACCTTCAGGTATAAGTGATGATTCTGTAGGCCCAATACTTTCGTTGATAGGTAGTGACTATAATGCTCCCTTGTAAAGGGTATGGTAAAGAAATGTGGTGTCACCCTTCTAAAGACTGCAGGAGGCCATATAATGTATGGTAGGATTCCTCGTAATAATAATACATGACTACAGAAACTACAAATACTACCATAAACTGTGTGTCTTACACATGAAAATCGTGCCCCAGTAGAATTCTCCATATGCAGATGGTGGTTGAGCCAGCAGCGCATAATAGTGGGAATTAGGCAGCAATGGAAATAAATGTAAATGAAGAAAGTCACAGACGATTCCTTTTACTCAGAGCATACCTGAAGATGTAAAAATTTAATCCTGGACAATACTGGGTGCGACCTTCGTGGAGACTGAACCATTCCAGAATTGCCCAACATTTACAGAATGGGCAATGGACAATAAAAGGCTCAGGCTCCGCGAACTGAGTAAGCACACCAAATTGTTAACTGCTATAAAGATATAACTGCAGAGCAGTTAATTAATAAATTATAGAAGAGGTACCTCTGAGCAAGCCAAAATTTATGTTCACTATTTCCACATCACGGAGTAAGAAGATTCTAAGACCACTCCTCTGAGAATTGTGTTTAATTGTAAGTGCCAGGAGTAACAAAATGTACCTGTTTTAAATACTGTTTGATGACAGTCGTCGTTGACGGAAAAATTAGGAGATATCTTATATAAATTTCAGGATGAAAAATTATGCCTTTACGGCTGACATAGTAAAGCTTCGCTAAGAGTGGGTTTTACAAAGGCTTGACCGGGATTGTATCCTCTTCTGATGGCCTGAGAATCCTATTGCCCCACTTAGCCCTCTGAAAACCTTTCGCTTAGGAGCGTATTATTTGGTGATACATCCAGTCCGTTCCTAACTTCAAGCGAAGATAAATGCACCCCTTAAATGGTACGGGAAGTCCATTGAGTTAAAAGTAAACGAGCAAACTATTTTATGTGGACAATTTCCTGGGTGTGAAGTCAACTGAAGAGGAATTCTAATGACTTAGGAGAGCTAATAAAATAATGCAAAGTGCAAATATGCCTCTGAGAGAATGAAAGTAATTCGTCAAATAGAAGGACAAAATAAGTAAAGATTATACCCTGGAGAATGAAGTGCTAAAATTAGTAATGTAGTGGGTAACATTGGGATACAGAGAGAATTTGTTAATGTTAAAACCTAATAATTACAGTATGCCCAATAAATTAACTAAGAGAGTTTTGCTTGCTGAAGTTTCCAAATGTTTGGATCCACTAGTTTAGTGTCCACCCCTTACTGTAAGAGGAAATTATTAATTCAAGAAGCATGGAAACTTAAATGTGCTTGGGATGAAATTCTACCTGAGGAATTCATTAACAGGTGGGATGAATTAATTGGTGATTATGAGAAAATTCCAATGTTGGAGTTCCCACACCAGGTGGCCAATCCAAATGGTAAATTATTATTATTATTATAATCAAAAAGAAGCGCTAAGCCACAAGGGCTATACAGCGCTGCAGGGTAGGGAAGGAAGCAAGGGAATTGGATGGCAGAAGGGAGGGGGGATGATCAGCAGGTTACAGAAAACAGCGGGGCAGGGGATAGTACGGGGGTAGAGGGTAGCAAGAGATACAAGTAGAAAGGGCTGAAAGCAATAGAAAAAAAAAAAAAAAAAAAATTTTTTTTTTTGTGAAGTAAGTCAGTCCGTATGCAAAAAAGACTATGAGAGAGTCCCCGATGATAAGGTGGGTCATTCAACGAGAGGGAAGTTAAAGAGAGAGCAGGCGGTGCGAAGACGACGACAGAGGGGTAAGTTCTGCGTGCTCGTTGATAAAGTGGGCATCCAACAGAATGTGGCTGACTGATAATGGAGCTTGGCAATTCTCACAGAGAGGAGCAAGACGCCTCCCCATGAGATATCCATGAGTTAAGACGAGTATGGCCAAGACGAAGGGACGGGAGAGAGTAGTCCCCCAACCTCGACACTGGTGATAAGAAGACGGCCAGTACCTATACTCGGTTTAATAGACTGAAGTTTGTTGCCGAGCATAGTAGACCAACGTTGTTGCCAACGGGTGTGAAGGTGGGAAGATATTACAGCAAAATAGTCCGTACATGGAATACCTCTATAGGAAACGGGTAGGTCATGTACTGCTGACCGCGCGCAGTGTCTGCCTGTTCATTCCCCTGTACGTCAACATGACCAGGGACCCAAAAAAAACAATATCTTTATGCTTAGTAAAGATGCGGCGTACCCAAAGTTGGATACGGAGGACTAAGGGGTGGGGGGTGTATCAAATTTTTGTATAGCCTGTAAAGCACTAAGGGAGTCTGAGACAACCACAAATGATGAACAGGCATAGATGCAATACGGATAAGTGCTGTAAGGATGGCATATAATTCAGCAGTAAAAATACTAGCTGAAGTAGTAAATGCCCTGTACGACGCTGTCCGGAAACACTGCTGCGAATCCTACGCCGTCAGAGACTTAGAGCCATCTGTGTACACAGCAATGGCATGAGAATGAGAGTGAAAGTGGTCAAGAAAAAGGAGCGGGAAGCGACCGTAGACAGTTGGGCTTTCGGCAAGGGAGGGAGAAGAACAGACTCGAACAGCGGGAATTCCCGGGGGGGTAGGGAAAAGTGAGATGCTACATGTACATAGAAAGGTGGTAGTTAAAGAGAAGACAAGAGCGAATGAAGGCAAAAGAGAGAAGGGACGGAGTAAGCAGGGGCGGCGAAACAAATAAAGAATGTTATAATATCAGTGACCATTCTAAAAATGGAAGGATTCGGAGATCATGAGAGCGTAATAGTAGCGCGGCAATGGGCATCACGGCGATCGGATAAGGATGGAACGTTCGCTTCTGCATAGAGGCTTTCGACAGGGGAAGAGCGAAAAGCACCAAGGAAAAAAAACGTAATCCTTGGTGATGAAGGGGGTTTAAAGGGAGAGAGTAGCAGGAGATGCCGCTGAATAGATCTGGTCACCATAATCAAGTTTCGATAAAATAAGGGTGGAATGTAGGTGAAGGAGGGTTCGACGATCAGCTCCCCACAAAAGATGAGCAAGGGTTTTAAGAAGGTTCAGCCGGTGTAAACAAGTTGCTTCAGAGAGGTAATGTGAGGTTTCCAGGATAACCTCGATCAAAGAGGGGGGCCCAGAAACTTGACTGTATCACGTTCAGGGATACGTGAGCCATAGAGGTACAAAGGATGATCAGAGATGACAGAGCGTCTAGTGAAATGATTTGGGGGGTTTTTTAGTGCTGGAAAATTTAAAACCCCATGTGTGGTGGCCCAGTTGGAAACAGGTCGACTGCATGCTGGAGAAAAAACTGTAGGAGGGGGACAGTCAGCGCCTGCACAGGCAATAGCGAAGTCTTTCAACATAGAGTGATGCCCAAATATTTGATGGAAGACTAGAGGCCAAATAAATTAATGCAAGGAGAAAAAGTGTTGTGCTCAGAACACATCCCTGGGGGACACCTTCAGTTTGGGACAAAGTCCGGGGAGAGCACATTATTAACCCGAACACGGAAATGCCTGTCAGTTAAAAAGTTCTTAAGGAAGGATGGTAGATTGCTCGAAAGGCCAAAGGAGTGGGCTTGGGCTAAAATATTATACCTCCAAGTTGTGTCATATGCCTTCTCAAGGTCAAAAATATGGCAATAACTGAGGGGTTTATTCGCAAAGGCATTACGAACATCGTATCCAAGGCAGTAAGGGGTCTATGGTAAAAACGTCCTTACGAAAGCCATATTGACGAGTGGAGAGACTGTTGTGTGTCTCTAAATACCACACTAAACGTCTATTTATAGACGTTCCATTACTTTGCAAACTGCACTGGTAAGGAGCATGGGACGATAGTGGGAGGTTTCATGTCCGTAGTGCCTGGTTTGCGGAAAGGGAGAACAATGGCGGATTTCCACAGCTGTGGAAGAACTCCTTGTGACCAAATAAGATTGTAAAGGCGTAATAGGACTGCAAGGGCTGATGATGAAATGTTGTAGCATACGAAATGAATGTCGTCGGGCCAGTGCCGATGATCGACAAGCTGAGAGTGTTGCCCCAGTTCTTGAAGTTTTAAAAGGCACATTATACTGTTCTTCTCGAGAGAAGAAAAGCCCAAGGGTGCTAACTCTCTGGCAGACTTTGAGGAAAAAAATTTGAGGGGCATAGATGGAGTCCCTGAAAATACGGACAGATGATTGCCAATTTCATTGGCAACATCTAGTGGGTTTGCTATATCAAACACCGGCAACCCGCAGAACAGGAGCCGGGTCAGGAGAATTTTTACCACTCAGTTTTCGTACTTTTTTTCCAAGACTGCACTCATAGAGGAAGCAGAGGTGATGGTGGAGACAATCTCGCCGCAAGTGCGTTTAGCTTTCACGGATGACCGGCGAGCGATTCGCACGCTTCTGTTTAAAATCAAGGAGTCGCTCTGTGGTTCTATTGTACCGGTACCTGCCCCATGCAGCGCGTTTCAAACGTACTGCACGAGCACAAGCAGGAGCCCCAAGGCACGCATTTCTGAGAATGCCTGCCCGAATTTTTGGGGTATAGAATGAGAAGCTGCGGTGAAAACAGAGGACGAGAAGAGGTGTAAAAGCTCATCGATGGAGGACGAAGAAGGAACCTTTTTAAAAAAACAGTCAGGTGTGAGTAAAGGTTCAATTTGCCGATTAAAATTGCCAGCGTGGGGTTGCGAAGAGGTGGCGTATATGAAGGGGAAGTAAGAATAAATGGGAAATGATCACTGTCATGTAAGTCCGGAGAACAGACCAAGTAAAGTCTAATGCGGCGGAGGAAGAGCAAACTGAGAGATCGTTTGCAAGAGAGAGTATGAGTCCGAGGATCAAATGGGTGTAAGTACCTGTATTTAAAACATGGAGGGGGTGGGTGGCAAGAAAAGCCTCTAATGAATTCCACGGGAATCACGTGAGACCCTCCCAGAGGAAAAGTGGGCATTAAAATCACCAAGTAACAGAATCGGTGGCGGTAATGACGAAACAAGGAAGGCAAAATCCGGAAAAGATAATGCCCGAGAAGGAGAGAGATATAAAGAACAGAGCGTATTTCACCTATGTAAGTGGATACGGGTTCTGTGTAATGCAGCGAAGTATGAATAAATAGCTGATGGTACGGGAAAATCAGTGCGGAGAAGAAAGGGCACTTTCATTAAAGGTCCCATCAGGAAAAGGTCTGAAGAATACAATAAATTATAGCCTGAGATGTGAGAAATAAAGCAGAGTGTAATTTTGGTTCCTGTAAGCAAACACCAACAGGGGAAACTGGGAGAGTAACATCTGAAGCTCACCCCGATTACCCCTGAGGCCGCGTATATTCCACTGTAAAAAGGCCATGATTGGCAATGATAAAGATACTTGAAATCCGCAGGTAAAGGGGTTTTACGGACTAGAAGGGTTAGAAAAGTCCACATGCGGAGGCAGTGGAAAAGTTCAAGCAGCGAAGGAACGGTGCGCTGTGAAGAAAGGAGTTGCGCAAAATGGAGCAGGGGAGAGAGGAAAGAGCGGAAGGTGGATCAGTGTCCATTGATGGTTTGGTCTCTGCAATATATTCAGAGATTGTTCAAGTGTTTCGGAATTCAGAGATGTCGTATGGGAGACAATATTGGGAAAGGTAGGGGGAGGATGAGTAAAGATTGGAACTGTATTGGACTGTACCAAGGTAGGGGGGGCGAAAGGGTGGAGGGAACTGGGGAAGGGGTGGCAGGGGACAGAAGAGACAGAACCTGGGGGTGGCAGAAGAGGAAGGAACTTGGGAGGGAACAGGGGAGGAAGGTACATTACGAGGAGGAGGGTGAACCTCTGCACTTGTAACTGAGCCAGTGAGAGGGGAAGAACTTTGGGACAGAGACAGGGAGGGTAAAATGAGGAGGTGGGGAAAATGGGTAGGAGGTGTTACCCGGCCTTTTTTTGACTTTTGAGAAGTAGAGGGGCGATTGGGAAGAGGGTGTCGTAGAGGTCTCGTCGCTACGGAGGCTTGTAAGAGAGAACTCGAAGAAGCGAGATTAGACTGAGGGATTGAAGTAGGGACGTTGAGCCCAGGACAGCAAAAAGGGTTTGATCAGGTGTGATTATGGGGGAGGGGAACCACAGAGGTGGGTGTAGAAGAGGGATACCAGAAGTGGGGGGACGTTTGAAACACGGGAATAAGAAACACGTGGGGGTCTCCCTTGGAGGCGGAGATGAGAAACTGCCATGGCAAAAAGGGAGACCTTCTGTCTCTTTGAGGTAACGGATTTCCCGTCGTTTAAATAGACCTGACAGCGGCGAGAGTACGAAGGGTGGCTCATGACAGTTAAGGCAAGAGGGAGATCGATTGCAAGACGTATTAGAAAGGTCATCGGCAACCCCAGACTGGGCATTCGGCGATAGATCTGCAATATTTCGCTGGATGGCCAAATCGCCAGCAATTTCTACATGTTTTGGTGTAGGGATCACCTTTCGAACTTGTAACCGATGTCCTGCTATATAAACGGAGGATGGGTTCTCGGCTGTCAAAAGTTAAACGAGCCCCATTGCTAGGGTATCGTCTCCGCCCACGGGCAGGAAGAAGTAAGTGTCTACCTTGAGGATTGGGAGATCTTGGAGTTCCAGCTGTTCTAGAATGTCGGTGCCACAGTCTGGAAATTTTGTTGAACTATGGTATGGGGCAGAATAACGGTACCACTACAAGAATTGAGGGAATGTGTTTTTCAAGGGTGACAGGAAAAAGTATCTATATGGGAAAGACGAGAGAGCTCACGAGCCTGGGTAGCATTCTGTACGGTAATGATGCGCGTACCGCTCTTAAGAGCATGAAAAGAAATATCTTTACCAACATGGCGTAGGAGTGCCTTGCCAATTTCTATGGTCAGAAAGATAGGCAGTAGAGGAAGTTGGTCGTAAAGTGAAGAATTAGTCCACTGTTCAGTCTGAAACTGAGCGTGGAAAGGTAGTGAAGGACGTGTCGATCGTTTCTGAGAAGAACGAGAAGGTGAAGGTGGGGAAGTATCATCAGCAGGTAATTGTCGTTGACGTTTAGGCGTGGGACCAGAGTTGGTCCGACGTGGAACGGGTCGGCGATTTGAAAAAATTTCCGCACCGTAGAGGGGAGAGGCCGGAAGATAGTCAGAGGAGAGGAAGGTCTGATAAATCGAAGGAGTCAGTCGAGGCCTCAGTCCTGAAGCGGGTGAGGAAACAGCACCGGCAATAGGGTACAGAGGCATGAGGAATGTTGAAGAGTGGTTCCAAAGACGAGGCGGGGTCAGAACGGGGGGCGGTATCAAGAAGGGCCCGGGGTACCAGGTTCATGGACTTGGGCTGCCATGGTTAGGTTACTTCTTTCTTTTTGTTTTTTAAGAAAAAAAAAGAAAGAAGAAAAGAAAATAAAAAAAAAAAAAAGAAAAAAAAAAAGGGGGGACGGGGAGGGTAGTTCCCCAGGAGGAATGAAAGGGGCCCGAAATCTCCCCCCGCGCCCAAGAGGACTCGACACCGCTAGTACGCAGATGCAGCATGGAACCCGTGCCATACTCTACCTTCATGCCCGTAAACCAGCAATCTGGGGTAGCAACCTCACATCTGCCGAGCTACTCGGTGGACAAAGAGAGGGCGGCCGGATATCCGCCACAA
Organism: Cherax quadricarinatus; assembly: GCF_026875155.1. Classification (NCBI taxonomy): domain Eukaryota; kingdom Metazoa; phylum Arthropoda; class Malacostraca; order Decapoda; family Parastacidae; genus Cherax; species Cherax quadricarinatus. Next base: position 35,547,868 of record NC_069410.1, read on the forward strand.
AGCATACCTCCTTCAGCCACACCCCCCGGAATCCGAAAGGTGGCTTCCAGGATACACCCGTCGCCCAAAAGACACCCCAAAACTACTCCGGGATACCGGAGAGGGATCGGGACATCCCTAGGCAATCCAGATTCCACGGCAAACTACGCCACCGCCAAGAAACCTCAACGGAATGGGATGGACCCCGGTGTCCTTTCCCCTACCTAGGAACTAGCGCGCCTGTGGGAGAAATCACGAAGGCTAAAAAGAGGAAGGGCAAAAGGGAGGGGTGAGGAGGAGGAGGGGGAAAGGAAAAATGGGAGGTGGGGAGGATGGGTAGGGAGGGGGAGGGAAAGGGGGGTAATTAGGTTCGGTCTGAGGAAGAAGACCGACAGGGCTAATTCCTCAGACCAAGAGCCTCTTCACCACGCCAAGGAGCCCCCCTTGAAGAGGTCCAAATGGTAAAAAATTTACTCATTTTTTGTGATGCTTCAAAATTGGCATATGGAGCAGTTGCTTACCTTCAATGTAATAGGGTTATTTCTCTTGTTATGTCTAAGGCTAAAGTGTCTCCAATTAAATCACATATCTTGCCTCAGTTGGATAACACCTTTATGTAGGTGTCAAATTAGCTTAATTAAAAGAAATAAGTTGCAGGAGGTAAATAAGTGACACTGTAATTTGTTGACAATGAGGTTATCCTTACAATGGTTTGCAATGAAACAGTAAATTTGTGTAATACAAAACTAGCGCTGAAATTTATCAGATGCAAGGAAGTATATAGTTTGGGCCAGCATATGTTAACATTAATTCATATACCTGGTGAGGAGAATCCAGCTGATTTCTTGTCTCGAGTTTACCTTATGCTAAATTTGTAAATGCTTATCATGGTTTTTAAGTCACCGAGCTGGTTGGTAAATAAGCTTAATTGGCCCAGTCAAAGGCGTATATTGCTCCTGTTGAAAATTACTGTGACCACCGCTCCAATTGTTTGTCCTTCCTTAGCCATTGTATTAAATAGGTATTCTTTACCCAAACTAATCAAGGTTGTAACCTTAGTTGGTGTTTAAAATTTCTAAACAAGAAGAATATTTCATAAAGTTTTTCCACAATCCTCTTGGAATTTTGGATAAAGAGGGTACAGGAGGAATCTATGGAAATGAGATTAAATTGAAGATGGAAAGAAAAAATTGTGAAAAGGATCCATATTAGAGGAAATTGGGGCTGTATTTAGAGAAACCAGTGTAATTAGGTGAGAGGTTAGGTTACAAAAATGCTGAATTGGGTGATTATGCTAAACCACCTATCTTCCTGCCCAAAACTCTCTAACAAATTTGATTGTTCTTAAAATGCATAAAAATGTAATGCCATGGTGGGGTACAAGAAACTTAAAATGTATTAGGGAAAACTTTCTGGATTCTCCAAGGACTGCAAAGTGTAAAAATGGGTGTGATATTAAATTTGTGTAATATGTTTGCCGTGTGGATGCCAGTTCCTATATGTTCCCCAGGTCCACCACCATTGCCAAAGGAGCGTGTTCAATTGTGAACCCCATTTGATGTAACAGGTTTAGGACTATAGTGGTCCAATAATTTTAACGGTACTTAGATGGTGTTCCATGAAAGTGTATGTTTGTTACCTGTACTGCTACTAGGGCAGTTCATATGAAGTGGCACAGGACTTGTTGCAGAACAGTTTATACAGCTGTTTCGCAAATTTTGCCAGCTAGGGAGAAGGAGATCCTGTCCGAAGGTTGATTTCGGATATGCCACAAATTGTTGCAGGTGCTAAACACTTGCTAAGAATTAAGAGTAACGTGTTCAATCTTGTTAACCAGCGAGGGTTGTACCTGGGAATTTTATTATTCCTAGAGCCCTTGGCAGGGAAGGGCCTGTACGAAAGACTGATAGGCACAGTGAAGAGGTGTCTCCGCAAAGTTCTACACCGGAAGAGAAATTCAGTTGAAGAATTCCGTGCCGTGTTAGTGGAGGCGAAAATCGTTATAAATAATAGGCCTCCTCTCGTACATGAGTGATACACTGATGCAGTATATTAACACTTCTCACCAATAGTGGAAGGAAATTGGAAGGCGGCCCCTGTCTATAGAGATAATCCGGAAGAAAGTGATGAAGATTACAATGATGCAGCAGTGTTTGTGATAAATTTAAAAATGTTAAATAAGTAATTGATCATTTGGTTAATGTGTGGCGTAAGGAATATCTTCTTACACTACGTGAACACTTTTATGGTGCGACAGGAGGCAGTAAATCGACCCGAACATTCAACAGGTGAATTGTGTTGATTGATCCTGAAAACATCGAACATTGTGGCCCTTTGGGCAAAGTATTGACATTGAACCCAGATGCACTAGGTGTTGTCAGGAATGTCAAAGTGTTGTGTCGTGGCCAGGAAAGTTTACACACAATAAATTGATTCCCTTGGCATCAGGTGTTCAATAAAACGCCCTCCCCTAATTGAAACCTGAGGGGGAAAGTGACACGGGAGTAATATGGAAGATAACGCTGACCATTGATGCCGGAAAATGAAATCGTGGTAAGACCTACTAGGAGAACAGCCACTCAAAGCCAGAAACTGGCTGGAATGTCTCCTAAAGGAAGGAGTAATTTGGTCGTTTTAGCAACCCAACTATCGCCGGCCGCCAGTGTGGAAAATCTGTATATTTTTCCGGAAATGCGGTAAATTATACGTAAATAGATGCCTATATTGTATTTTTAAGAAAAGTATGTTATCGAAAAAAGTAGAGACACTTGCCATTTGGTTTTTTAACTTGTATTATGAAACGTTGGTGATATGGGAAGAATTTTTTCGTGCTTAGAGGATTAAAATTGTGCTGACACCTCTCAAATAGGAGGCGAAAATTGGTGGATACGCATTCCTGATAACTTGAGATATCTGCGACTGGACAAGACAGCTCCAGGAACCTCAGCAAAGCTCTTAGATTAGTGTGTAATTCTGGCCAGCATTATTTCATTAGATTTAGTTAGATAGAGGTTTCATGAGTATGATGCACATTACTCTCCAGTCAAATTGGTGAGTGATTTTAAGATATATTTTCCTTTCTGTTATGTAAATGTGTTATCCAATTGTAACCATTTATATTTTTAATATACAGTCCACAAATTTATATTTTCAGTCATTCCTGATGTATATATATTTATTGATAGGTCCAGAGCAACTTGGGTTATGACAGTGGTAGGTATCGAAAGGGGGACTTATTTTGCCGACTAGGGTCCCAAATTCCTAATTTTTTTTTTTTTTTCTTTTTTTTTTTTTTTTTTTTTTTTTTTACACAGGTTTTAACAGGGTTAAAGGATCCTAGCTTTAGACCCTAAGAGCTGTTCCCTACATCACTCATTTGAAAGCATTTTTGTTATGAGACATACAAGTAGGGACAGATGAAGGGGGCCTTTGTGGCCCAAGCATTTTTCATTTGATCAACTGTTAACATGAAAATAAAAAATTATCTTTATCATTTACGTTATGTACATAATTAGTTTACATTCAGATAAATGTAATTTTCCCCAAACAAAACCTAACATGAACAGTTTATACTTATGTACCACTTGATTATAACACTAGTGACAAGCCCTGATGTATCAAGTGCCCACTGGACTTCGTGTTACCCACAGTGGTACCTTACCGTGTTGCCCACAGTGGACCTTTTCAAGCTGCCCACAGGGGCACCTTTTCAAGCTGCCACAGTGGCACCTTTTCAAGCTGCCCACAGTGGCACCTTTTAAAGCTGCCCACAGTGCACCTTTTCAACTGCCCACAGTGGCACCTTTTCAAGCTGCCCACAGTGGCACCTTTTCAAGCTGCCCACAGTGGCACCTTTTCAAGCTGCCCACAGTGGCACCTTTTCAAGCTGCCCACAGTGGCACCTTTTCAAGCTGCCCACAGTGGCACCTTTTCAAGCTGCCCACAGTGGCAACCTTTTCAAGCTGCCCACAGTGGCACCTTTTCAAGCTCCCCACAGTGGCACCTTTTTCAAGCTGCCCACAGTGGCACCTTTTCAAGCTCCCCACAGTGGCCCTTTTCAAGCTGCCCACAGTGGAAACCTTTTCAAGCTGCCCACAGTGGCACCTTTTCAAGCTGCCCACGTGGCACCTTTCAAGCTCCCCACAGTGGCACCTTTTCAAGCTGCCCACAGTGGCACCTTTTCAAGCTGCCCACAGTGGCCCCTTTTTTAAAGCTGCCCAGTGGCACCTTTTCAAGCTGCCCACAGTGGCACCTTTTAAAAGCTGCCCACAGTGGCACCTTTTCAGCGCCCACAGTGGCACCCTTTTCAAGCTGCCCACAGTGGCACCTTTTAAAAGCTCCCACATGGCACATTTTCAAGCTGCCCACAGTGGCACCTTTTCAAGCTGCCCACAGGGGCACCTTTTCAAGCTGGCCCAAGTGGCACCTTTTAAAGCTGCCCACAGTGGCACCTTTTCAAGCTGCCCACAGTGGCACCTTTCAAGCTGCCCACAGTGGCACCTTTTCAAGCTGCCCACGGGTGGCACCTTTTCAAGCTGCCCACAGTGGCACCTTTTCCAAGCTGCCCACAGTGGCACCTTTTTCAAGCTGCCCACAGGGGCACCTTTTCAAGCTGCCCACAGTGGAAACCCTTTTCAAGCTGCCCACAGTGGCACCTTTTCAAGCTGCCCACAGGGGCCCACCTTTCAAGCTGCCCACAGTGGCAACCTTTTCAAGCTGCCCACAGTGGCACCTTTTCAAGCTGCCCACAGTGGCACCTTTTCAAGCTGCCCACAGTGGCACCTTTTCAAGCTGCCCACAGTGGAAACCTTTTCAAGCTGCCCACAGTGGCACCTTTTCAAGCTGCCCACAGTGGCACCTTTTCAGCTGCCCACAGTGGCACCTTTTCAAGCTGCCCCAGTGGCACCTTTTCAAGCTGCCCACAGTGGCCCTTTTCAAACTGCCCACAGTGGCACCTTTCAAGTGCCCACAGTGGCACCTTTTCAAGCTGCCCACAGTGGCACCTTTTAAAGCTGCCCACAGTGGCACCTTTTCAAGCTGCCCACATGGCACCTTTTCAAGCTGCCCACAGGGGGCACCTTTTCAAGCTGCCCAGTGGCACCTTTCAAGCTGCCCACATGGAAACCTTTCCAAGCTGCCCACAGTGGAAACCTTTCCAAGCTGCCCACAGTGGAAACCTTTCCAAGCTCCCCACAGGGGGCACCTTTCCAAAGCGGGCCCACAGTGGCACCTTTCCAAGCTGCCCACAGTGGCACCTTTCCAAAAGTGCCCCACAGTGGCACCTTTTCCAATCTGCCCACAGTGGCACCTTTCCAAGCTGCCCACAGTGGCACCTTCCAAGCTTCCCCACAGTGGCCCTTTTTCCAAGCTGCCCACGTGGCACCTTTCCAAGCTGCCCACGTGGCATCCTTCCAAGGCGCCCCACGTGGCACCTTTCCAACCCTGCCCACAGTGGCACCTTTCCAAAGCTGCCCACAGTGGCACCTTTCCAAGCTGCCCCACAGTGGCAACCTTTCCAAAGCTGCCCACAGTGGCACTTTCCAAGCTGCCCACAGTGGCACCTTTCCAAGCTGCCACAGTGGCACCTTTCCAAGCTGCCCACAGTGGCACCTTTCCAACTGCCCACAGTGGCACCTTTCCAAGCTGCCCACAGTGGCACCTTTCCAAGCTGCCCCAGTGGAAACCTTTCCAAGCTGCCCACAGTGGCACCTTTCCAAGCGGGCCCCACAGTGGCACCTTTTCCAAGCTGCCCACAGTGGCACCTTTCCAAGCTGCCCACAGTGGCACCTTTCCAAGCTGCCCACAGTGGCCCCTTTTTCCAAGCTGCCCACATTTGGCACCTTTCCAAGCTGCCCACATTGGCACCTTTCCAAGCTGCCCACAGTGGCACCTTTCCAAGCTGCCCACAGTGGCACCTTTCCAAGCTGCCCACAGTGGCACCTTTCCAAGCTGCCCACAGTGGCACCTTTCCAAGCTGCCCACAGGGGCCCACCTTTCCAAGCTGCCCACAGTGGCAACCTTTCCAAGCTGCCCACAGTGGCACCTTTCCAAGCTGCCCACATTTGGCACCTTTCCAAGCTGCCCACAGTGGCACCTTTTCCAAGCTGCCCACAGTGGCCCTTTTCCCAAGCTGCCCCAGTGGCACCTTTCCAAGCTGCCCACAGTGGCACCTTTCCAAGCTGCCCACAGTGGCACCTTTCCAAGCTGCCCACAGTGGCACCTTTCCAAGCTGCCCACAGTGGCACCTTTCCAAGCTGCCCACAGTGGCCCCTTTTTCCAACTGCCCACAGTGGCACCTTTCCAAGCTGCCCACAGTGGCACCTTTCAGCTGCCCCTGCACTTTCCAAGCTGCCCACAGTGGCACCTTTCCAAGCTGCCCACGTGGAACCCTTTCCAAGCTGCCCACAGTGGCACCTTTCCAAGCTGCCCACAGTGGCACCTTTCCAAGCTGCCCACAGTGGCACCTTTCCAAGCTGCCCACAGTGGCACCTTTCCAAGCTCCCCACAGTGGCACCTTTCCAAGCTGCCCACAGTGCACCTTTCCAAGCTGCCCACAGTGGCCCCTTTTTCCAACGGGCCCCCATGGCACCTTTCCAAGCTGCCCACAGTGGCACCTTTCCAAGCTGCCCACTGGCACCTTTCCAAGCTGCCCACAGTGGCACCTTTCCAACCCTGCCCACAGTGGCACCTTTCCAAGCTGCCCCCCAGTGGGCACCTTTCCAAATGCCCACATTTGGCCCCCTTTCCAAGCTGCCCACATGGCCACCTTTCCAAGCTGCCCACAGTGGCACCTTTCCAAGCTGCCCACAGTGGCACCTTTCCAAGCTGCCCACAGTGGCACCTTTCCAAAAGCTGCCCACAGTGGAAACCTTTCCAAGCTGCCCACAGTGGCACCTTTCCAAGCTGCCCACAGTGGCACCTTTCCAAGCTGCCCACAGTGGGCACCTTTCCAAGCTGCCCACAGTGGCAACCTTTCCAAGCGCCCACAGTGGCACCTTTCCAAGCTGCCCACAGTGGCACCTTTCCAAGCTGCCCAACAGTGGCACCTTTCCAAGCTCCCACAGTGGCACCTTTCCAAGCTGCCCACAGTGGCACCTTTCCAAGCTGCCCACAGTGGAAACCTTTCCAAGCTGGCCCACATGGCACCTTTCCAAGCTGCCCCAGTGGCCCTTTCCAACCCTGCCCACAGTGGCACCTTTCCCAAGCTGCCCACAGTGGCACCTTTCCAAGCTGCCCACAGTGGAAACCTTTCCAAGCTGCCCACAGTGGCCCCTTTTCCCCAAGCTGCCCCCCAGTGGCACCTTTCCAAGCTGCCCACAGTGGCACCTTTCAAGCTGCCCACATGCACCTTTCCAAGCTGCCCACAGTGGCACCTTTCCAAGCTGCCCACAGTGGCACCTTTCCAAGCGCCCACAGGGGGCACCTTTCCAAGCTGCCCACAGTGGCACCTTTCCAAGCTGCCCACAGTGGCACCTTTCCAAGCTGCCCACAGTCACCTTTCCAAGCTGCCCCAGTGGCACCTTTTCCAAGCTGCCCACAGTGGCACCTTTCCAAGCTGCCCACAGTGGCACCTTTCCAAGCTGCCCACAGTGGCCCCCTTTCCAAGCTGCCCACAGTGGCCACTTTCCAAGCTGCCCCAGTGGCACCTTTCCAAGCTGCCCCAAGTGGGCACCTTTCCAAGCTGCCCACAGTGGCACCTTTCCAAGCTGCCCACAGTGGCACCTTTCCAAGCTGCCCACAGTGGCACCTTTCCAAGCTGCCCACAGTGGCCCCTTTTCCAAGCTGCCACAGTGGCACCTTTCCAAGTGCCCACAGTGGCACCTTTCCAAGCTGCCCACAGTGGCCCCTTTTCCAAGCTGCCCACAGTGGACCTTTCCAAGTTTGCCCACAGTGGCACCTTTCCAAGCTGCCCACAGTGGCACCTTTTCAAGCTGCCCACAGTTGCACCTTTTCAAGCTGCCCACAGTGGCCCCTTTTCCAAGCTGCCCACAGTGGCACCTTTTCAAGCTGCCCACAGTGGCACCTTTTCAAGCTGCCCACAGGGGGCACCTTTTCAAGCTGCCCACAGTGGCACCTTTCAAGCTGCCCCCCAGGGGCACCTTTTCAAGCTGCCCACAGTGGCACCTTTTCAAGCTGCCCACAGGGGCACCTTTTAAAGCTGCCCACATGGCACCTTTTCAAGCTGCCCACAGTGGCAACCTTTTCAAGCTGCCCACAGTGGCACCTTTTCAAGCTGCCCACGTGGCACTTTTCAAGCTGCCCACAGTGGCACCTTTCAAGCTGCCCACAGTGGCAAACCTTTTCAAGCTTGCCCACAGTGGCACCTTTTCAAGCTGCCCACAGTGGCACCTTTTCAAGCTGCCCACAGTGGCACCTTTTCAAGCTGCCCACAGTGGCACCTTTTCCAAGCTGCCACAGTGGCACCTTTTCAAGCTACCCACAGTGGCACCTTTTCAAGCTACCCACAGTGGCACCTTTTCAAGCTACCCACAGTGGCACCTTTTCAAGCTACCCACAGTGGCACCTTTTCAAGCTACCCACAGTGGCACCTTTTCAAGCTACCCACAGTGGCACCTTTTCAATGTCACCCACAGTGGCACCTTTTCAATGTCACCCACAGTGGCACCTTTTCAATGTCACCCACAGTGGCACCTTTTCAATGTCACCCACAGTGGCACCTTTTCAATGTCACCCACAGTGGTATCCTATCAAGTGTCACCCACAGTGGCTTATCGTGTTACCCACCGTGGTACCTTATCAAGTGTTACCCACAGTAGTACCATATCAAGTGTTATCCACAGTGGTACATTATCAAGTGTTACCCACAGTGGTGCATTATCAAGTGTTACCCAAAGTGGTGCATTATCAAGTGTTACCCACAGTGGTACCTTAACAGTGTTAAGCACAGCGGTACCTTAACAGTGTTACCCCACTGTGGTACCTTATCAAGTGTTGTCCACAGTGGTACATTATCAAGTGTTATCCACAGTGGTACATTATCAAGTGTTATCCACAGTGGTACATTATCAAGTGTTATCCACAGTGGTACATTATCAAGTGTTATCCACAGTGGTACATTGTAAAGTGTTATCCACAGTGGTACATTATCAAGTGTTACCCACAGTAGTACATTATCAAGTGTTATCCACAGTGGTACATTATCAAGGTTTTATCCACAGTGGTACATTATCAAGTGTTATCCACAGTGGTACATTATCAAGTGTTATCCACAGTGGTACATTATCGAGTGTTACCCACAGCGGTGCATTATCAAGTGTTATCCACAGTAGTACATTATCAAGCGTTACCCACAGTGGTACATTATCAAGTGTTATCCACAGTGGTACATTATCAAGTGTTATCCACAGTAGTACATTATCAAGTGGTTATCCCACGTAGAAACATTATCAAGTGTTATCCACAGTAGTACATTATCAAGTGTTTACCACAGTGGTACATTATCAAGCGTTATCCACAGGGGGTACATTATCAAGTGTTTATCCACATGGTACTTTATCAAGTGTTATCCACAGTGGTACATTATCAGTGTTATCCACAGATTACATTATCAAGTGTTATCCACAGTGGTACATTATCAAGTGTTATCCACAGTAGTACATTATCAAGTGTTATCCACAGTGGTACATTATCAAGTGTTATCCACAGTGGTACTTTATCAAGTGTTATCCACAGTAGTACAATATCAAGTGTTATCCACAGTAGTACATTATCAAGTGTTATCCACAGTGGTACATTATCAAGTGTTACCCACAGTGGTACATTATCAAGTGTTATCCACAGTGGTATATTATCAAGTGTTACCCACAGTGGTACATTATCAAGTGTTATCCACAGTGGTACATTACAAGTTTATCCACAGTGGTACATTATCAAGTGTTACCCACAGTGGTACTTATCAAGTGTTATCCACAGGGGTTTCCCTTATCAAGTGTTACCCACAGTGGTACCTTATCAAGTGTTACCCACAGTGGTACATTATCGAGTGTTACCCACAGTGGTGCATTATCAAGTGTTACCCAAAGTGGTGCATTATCAAGTGTTACCCAAAGTGGTGCATTATCAAGCGTTATCCACAGTGGTACCTTATCAAGTGTTACCCACAGTGGTACATTGTAAAGTGTTACCCCCGTGGTACATTATCAAGTGTTATCCACAGTGGTACATTATCAAGTGTTATCCACAGTGGTACATTATCAAGTGTTATCCACAGTAGTAAAATATAAAGTGTTATCCACAGTAGTACATTATCAAGTGTTATCCACAGTAGTACATTATCAAGTGTTATCCACAGTGGTACATTATTAAGTGTTATCCACAGTGGTACATTATCGAGTGTTACCCACAGCGGTGCATTATCAAGTGTTACCCAAAGTGGTACATTATCAAGTGTTACCCACAGTGGTACATTATCAAGTGTTATCCACAGTGGTACATTATCAAGTGACCCACAGTAGTACATTATCAAGTGTTACCCACAGTGGTACATTATCAAGTGTTATCCACAGTGGTACCTTATCAAGTGTTATCCACAGTGGTACATTATCAAGTGACCCACAGTAGTACATTATCAAGTGTTACCCACAGTGGTACATTATCAAGTGTTATCCACAGTGGTACATTATCAAGTGACCCACAGTAGTACATTATCAAGTGTTATCCACAGTGGTACATTATCAAGTGTTACCCACAGTGGTACATTATCAAGTGTTATCCACGGTGGTACATTATCAAGTGTTACCCATAGTGATACATTATCAAGTGTTATCCACAGTGGTACATTATCAAGTGTTATCCACAGTGGTACATTATCAAGTGTTACCCACAGTGGTACATTAAATCAAGTGTTATCCACAGGGGTTTACATTATCAAGTGTTACCCACAGTGGTACATTATCAAGTGTTATCCACAGTGGTACATTATCAAGTGTTATCCACAGTGGGACATTATCAAGTGACCAACAGTAGTACATTATCAAGTGTTATCCACAGTGGTACATTATCAAGTGTTATCCACAGTGGTACATAAAGTGTTTCCCACAGTGGTACATTATCAAGTGTTATCCACGGTGGTACATTATCAAGTGTTACCCACAGTGGTACATTATCAAGTGTTATCCACAGTGGTACATTATCAAGTGTTACCCACAGTGGTACATTATCAAGTGTTACCCACAGTGGTACATTATCAAGTGTTATCCACAGTGGTACATTATCAAGTGTTACCCACAGTAGTACATTATCAAGTGTTATCCACAGTGGTACATTATCAAGTGTTATCCACAGTGGTACATTATCAAGTGTTATCCACAGTGGTACATTATCAAGTGTTATCCACAGTAGTACAATATAAAGTGTTATCCACAGTAGAAACATTATCAAGGTTATCCACAGTGGTAAAATTATCAAGTGTTATCCACAGTGGTACATTATCAAGTGTTATCCACAGTGGTACATTATCAAATGTTATCCACAGTAGTACAATATCAAGTGTTATCCACAGTAGTACATTATCAAGTGTTATCCACAGTGGTACATTATCAAGTGTTACCCACAGTAGTACATTATCAAGTGTTATCCACAGTGGTACATTATCAAGTGTTACCCACAGTAGTACATTATCAAGTGTTATCCACAGGGGGTACATTATCGTGTTTACCCACAGTAGTACATTATCAAGTGTTATCCACAGTGGTACATTATCAAGTGTTATCCACAGTAGTACATTATCAAGTGTTATCCACAGTGGTACATTATCGTGTTACCCACAGTAGTACATTATCAAGTATTACCCCACAGTGGTACATTATCAAGTGTTACCCACAGTAGTACATTATCAAGTGTTATCCACAGTGGTACATTATCAAGTGTTATCCACAGTAGTACATTATCAAGTGTTATCCACAGTGGTACATTATCGTGTTACCCACAGTAGTACATTATCAAGTATTACCCCACAGTGGTACATTATCAAGTGTTATCCACAGTGGTACATTATCAAGTGTTACCCACAGTAGTGCATTATCAAGTGTTATCCACAGTGGTACATTATCAAGTGTTATCCACAGTGGTACATTATCAAGTGTTACCCACAGTGGTACATTATCAAGTGTTATCCACAGTGGTACCTTATCAAGTGTTACCCACAGTGGTACATTATCAAGTGTTACCCACATTATTATTATAATCAAGGGGGAAGCGCTAAACCCGGAGGATTATACAGCGCCTGGGGGTTGGATGTGGAAGGCATTCAGGCTTAATTCGGGGAACTGGAGCACAGATCCAATTCCCTAAATCAAGAGCCCCTCAACAACATCAAGGAACCTTCCTTGAGGGGAGTGTTACCCTCAGTGGTACATTATCAAGTGTTACCCACAGTAGTACATTATCAAGTGTTATCCACAGTGGTACATTATCAAGTGTTATCCACAGTGGTACATTATCAAGTGTTATCCACAGTGGTACATTATCAAGTGTTATCCACAGTGGTACATTATCAAGTGTTATCCACAGTGGTACATTATCAAGTGTTATCCACATTGGTACATTATCAAGCGTTACCCAAACAGTGGAAACATTATAAAAGCGTTATCCACAGTGGTACATTATCAAGCGTTATCCACAGTGGTACATTATCAAGTGTTATCCACAGTTGTACATTATCAAGTGTTATCCAAAAGTAGTACATTAATCAAGTGTTACCCCACAGTGGTACATTATCAAGTGTTATCCACAGTGGTACATTATCAAGTGTTATCCACAGTGGTACATTATCAAGTGTTACCCACAGTGGTACATTATCAAGTGTTATCCACAGTGGTACATTATCAAGTGTTATCCACAGTGGTACATTATCAAGTGTTATCCACAGTGGTACATTATCAAGTGTTATCCACAGTAGTACATTATCAAGTGTTATCCACAGTGGTACATTATCAAGTGTTATCCACAGTGGTACATTATCAAGTGTTATCCACAGTGGTACATTATCAAGTGTTATCCACGGTGGTACATTTCAAGTTTTTACCACGGTGGTACATTATCAAGTGTTACCCACAGTGGTACTTTATAAAGTGTTATCCACAGTGGTACATTATCAATGTTATCCAAGTGGTACATTATCAAGTTTTATCCACGTGGTACATTATCAAGTGTTATCCACGGTGGTACATTATCAAGTGTTACCCACAGTGGTACATTATCAAGTGTTATCCACAGTGGTACATTATCAAGTGTTACCCACAGTGGTACATTATCAAGTGTTACCCACAGTGGTACATTATCAAGTGTTATCCACAGTGGTACATTATCAAGTGTTACCCACAGTGGTACATTATCAAGTGTTACCCACAGTGGTACATTATCAAGTGTTATCCACAGTGGTACATTATCAAGTGTTATCCACAGTGGTACATTATCAAGTGTTATCCACAGTGGTACATTATCAAGTGTTATCCACGGTGGTACATTATCAAGTGTTACCCACAGTGGTACATTATCAAGTGTTATCCACAGTGGTACATTATCAAGTGTTATCCACAGGGGGTACATTATCAAGTGTTACCCACATGGTACATTATCAAGTGTTCCCACAGTGGTACATTATCAAGTGTTTATCCAGGGTGGTACATTATCAAGTGTTTACCCACAGGGGGTACATTATCAAGTTTTTATCCACATGGTCATTATCAAGTTTTTACCCCACGGTGGTACATTATCAAGTGTTATCCACGGTGGTACATTATCAAGTGTTATCCACGGTGGACATTATCAATGTTACCCACAGTGATACATTATCAAGTGTTATCCACAGTGGTACATTATCAAGTGTTACCCACAGTGGTACATTATCAAGTGTTACCCACAGTGGTACATTATCAAGTGTTATCCACAGTGGTACATTATCAAGTGTTACCCACAGTGGTACATTATCAAGTGTTACCCACAGTGGTGCATTATCAAGTGTTACCCACAGTGGTACATTATCAAGTGTTACCCACATGGTACTTTATCAAGTGTTATCCACAGTGGTACTTATCAAGTGTTCCCACAGTGGAAACATTATCCAAGTTTCCCCCACAGTGGTACATTATCAAGTGTTATCCACAGTGGTACATTATCAATGTTATCCACAGTGGTACTTACAAGTGTTATCCACAGTGGACATTATCAAGTTTTAAATCCACGGTGGTACATTATCAAGTGTTATCCACAGTGGTACATTACCCAAGTGTTAACCCAAAAGTGGTACATTATCAAGTGTTATCCACAGTAGTACTTTATCAATGTTACCCACAGTGGTACATTATCAAGTGTTATCCACGGTGGTACATTATCAAGGGGTTTATCCACAGTGGTACATTATCAAGTGTTACCAGGGTGGTACATTATCAAGTGTTATCCACAGTGGTACATTATCAAGTGTTACCCACAGTGGTACATTTCAAGTGTTATCCACAGTAGAAAACATTATCAAGTGTTACCCACAGTGGTACATTATCAAGTGTTATCCACGGTGGTACATTATCAAGTGTTATCCACAGTGGTACATTATCAAGTGTTATCCACGGTGGTAAAATTATCAAGTGTTAATCCACAGTGGTACATTATCAAGTGTTACCCACAGTGGTACATTATCAAGTGTTATCCACAGTAGTACATTATCAAGTGTTACCCACAGTGGTACATTATCAAGTGTTATCCACGGTGGTACATTATCAAGTGTTATCCACAGTGGTACATTATCAAGTGTTATCCACGGTGGTACATTATCAAGTGTTATCCACGGTGGTACATTATCAAGTGTTATCCACAGTATACATTTATCAAGTGTTACCCACAGTGGTACATTATCAAGTGTTACCACGGTGGTTACATTACAAGTGTTATCCACATGGTACATTATCAAGTGTTATCCACAGTGGTACTTTAATCAAGTGTTATCCACAGTGTACATTATCAAGTGTTACCCACAGTGGTACATTATCAAGTGTTATCCACAGTAGTACATTATCAAGTGTTACCCACAGTGGTACATTATCAAGTGTTATCCACGGTGGTACATTATCAAGTGTTATCCACAGTGGTACATTATCAAGTGTTACCCACAGTGGTACATTATCAAGTGTTATCCACAGTAGTACATTATCAAGTGTTACCCACAGTGGTACATTATCAAGTGTTATCCACAGTGGTACATTATCAAGTGTTATCCACAGTGGTACATTATCAAGTGTTACCCACAGTGGTACATTATCAAGTGTTATCCACAGTAGTACATTATCAAGTGTTACCCACAGTGGTACATTATCAAGTGTTATCCACGGTGGTACTTTTATCAAGTTTTTATCCACAGTGGAACATTTCAATGTTTACCCCAGTGGTACATTATAAAGTGTTTATCCACATAGTACATTATCAGTGTTACCACAGTGGTACATTATCAAGTGTTATCCACGGTGGTACATTATCAAGTGTTATCCACAGTGGTACATTATCAAGTGTTACCCACAGTGGTACATTATCAAGTGTTACCCACATTAGAATATATTCTTTAACTTAAAACAATTTCTTGATCCTTGTCTGTGATATATAAATAATACTTATGTTCAGTTGAGGATAAATCAGAGAATAACTTAGTCTATTACGTAACTCAGGAATCTTTCCCATACCAAGTACATAATAAAGTTTTCCTAGATACATCGTCAACTAAATATGTACAATAGTGAACTATTAAATTATCTGTCACTTCAGTGAGGATAGTTATACCTGGTATACTCCAGGTATAACTATGCTCGCTTAAGTGACAGAATTAAGAGATCACCTCTGTACATATTTATGAAATTCGTCGAGAAGCTATTATTGGATAATGTCAAGCAGTGTAACTTTAAATGTCGTTTTATATAGAGCAAACAGAGTTGACACCAACTTCATTATTAATAGAAATGCGAGAGGAAAATTTAGTACACAATCAAATAAAACTTTAACAAACTTCAGTAGAAAAAAAATCTGTAGCTTTCTCAATACTAAGGTCTATTTTTTTACGTTTGTTTATACATTAAGCTCAGTATTAGAGTGTTCTGAATTTAAATAGCTGAACAAAGGATAGTAGAGGTCGAAGTGGATAGTCAGTTTTGTGAACTTAAGGCAAACCACAGATAATTCCCGGCTTAACCACTAATTTGCAATTCAAAATAAGTCATCAATAGGGACATTTCTTTTTTTTAAAACTTTAAACAAGACTATTAAGTGGGCATCATTAACTTTCAGAACAACCTTCGTATTTTTAAACTTAGACTACACAAGACAGAAACTTTTTAAATTAGACATTTTGAGGATGCACTAATTTATCGCAAATCTTCAATCAATAATATAATGAAGAATGTTTGTTAGAACGTTGGTATTGATCTAGCTTCTACGTCTGCTTTTTCCAAGCTATAAAAATTGATCGCCAACATTAAGAAACCACAGACGACACTACAGACATGATGTTATTCACTGTATTGTCTAATCCAGTCAGTATCACTGAGCTGGCCTTTGGGCACACTCTCATAGCCACAAATACTGTCCCGAAAGAATTCAAGGAGGCCAGAGTTACTCGTATCTTCAAGAAAAATAGTAGATCTGATGTCAGCAACTATAGGCCTCTTAGTCTACTCAGTGTGATGTCCAAAATTCTAGAGAAGGCGATATACTGTCAAGTAGTTAAAGTATCTTAATGACAAACATTATTCATAGTTACCAGTTACGTTTTAGGAAATCTCATTCAACCGAAGCCTCCCTCATTAATTTGTTGGACTACCTGAGAACTGAAATGTCGCTAGGGAATTTCATAGGAATGGTAACCTTAGACTTGCAAAAGGCCTTCGATATGGTCGAAATGGTTATGTAAGATACTACAAGCTACCGGCACGAATTCTGTAGAATGGTTTAAGTCCTACTTGAACAACAGGAACCAAATTGTCAAGATCAATAACAGAATCAGAACCCCTACCAATAACGTGTGGGGTTCCTCAAGGTAGTATCCTGGGCCCACAAGACATTGCTAATGTATTATCACTAGAACTAGAGTCCTGTAGTAAATGGTTGGTAGACAAATTATCACTACACCTATCACTATCACTAGGCCTGGTCACAGACCGGGCCGCGGGAGCGTTGACCCCCAGAACTCTCCCCAGGTAAATCCGGGGTAAAACTTGGGGGAAAACTGAAGCCGTACTCGGGGCACGAAAAAAATTTAAAAAGGGTAAATAATTTTAATGTCCGTAAAGGGACAGAAAATTGGTTAAAATATCAGGGTCCCCTTCGACCCAAAAAATGTCAGGAGAACAATAGGGAAAATATGTCTACCATGAGGCTCGCAGGTCCCGGTCTATTTTTATTATTACAATCAAAAAAGCGCTAACCACAAGGACTAACAGCGCTGGGGCGGGAAAGGAAGCGAGGGCATCAGGTGGCGGGAGTGGATGGTAATAGGTTACGGATAAAGCGGGGTAGTGGATGGTGAAAGGGAAAAGGCAGCAAGAGACGAACTGAAGGGTGGGGGAGAGCAAAAAAGTATCAGATTTTTTTGGGAGTAAATCAGTCTTTGTCAAGAAGTCAATAAAGGAGTCAGGATTAAAGGGGGGGTCCATCAGCAAAAAGGGGAAAGGGAAAAGAGGGTAGTAAACCCGAAGACGCGTTGGGGGAAAATTCCGCGGCTCTTTTGTAGAGAGGGCGTCTAACAGAATGTGGTAATCGATACGGGAATTTGACATTTGCTCACAGAGAGAAACAGGGGGGCCCCTTCCTGAGATACCCCTGGTAAGCAGGGTTACCCAAAGCGAAGGCGGGGGAGTGGTCTCCCAAAATGGCACAGATGACAGAAGACGGCCCGTAAATTACTCGGTTTTAAAAGAAAGAAGTTTGTTTCCCAGCAGGTTGAACCAAAGTTGTTGCAAAGGGTGCAAAGGGGGGTAGCTATTGCAGCAAAATAGTCCAGAAAAGGAACACCCTAGGAAATTGGGAGGTCATTTTTACTGTGACCGCGCGCAGTGTTGCCTGTTCATTGTCCTGTAGTCGACATGCCGGGACCCAAAAAAAAAACAATTTTTTATGTTTGGTAGAGTACGGCGTGCCAAAAATTTGGTACGGAGAATAGGGGATGAGATGTATCAAAATTTTTGTATAGCTGTGACGTTAAGGGAGTCTGAGATCTACAAAAGATACACAGGCAAGATGGATAGAATAATTGATGCAAAAATGGAACAGTTCAGCAGAAAAAAGCTAGCTGAAAATAGTAAAAAGCCCCCCCCGACGCTGCCGGAAAAAACTGCTGCGAATTTGATTTCCCTCTGAAGACTTAGAGCATCTGTGTAACAGCGGTGGATGAGAAGGGAGTGGAAGTGATCGAAAAAAACAGCGGGAAGCCCCCGTAGGCAGTTGACTTTCGAGCAAGGGAGTTTAGAAAAAACAACCCGAACGCTGGAAAATTCCCAGGAGGAAGGGGGAAAAATGAATGCAATGAACATATAAAGGTGGGAATGAAGGGAAAACAAGATAATGTAGGGGAAAAAAAAGGAGGAGCAAAGGAGCGGCGAACGAATAAAGAATGTCTACTAATATCGGTGCCCCATTCATAAATGGAAGGTTTGTGTAGATCTTTTGAGAGCGTACATAGTAGCAAAGGGGCAATGGGCATCACGGCGATCAGACAAGGATGGAACATTTGCTTCTGTACAGAGGCTCTCAACAGGGGAAGAGCAAAAAAAAGCACCAAGGCACAAACGTAATCCTTGTGGTGATGGATAGAGTTAAGGCTAGAGAGAGTAGCAGGAGAGGCCGCGGAATAAATCTGGTCACCATAATCGATTTTTCGATAAAACGAGGGCTGAATGTAGGCGAAGCAGAGTTCGACGATCAGCTCCCCGGGAAAGATGAGCAAGGGTTTTAAGAAGGTTCAGCCGGCTGTGACAAGTTGCCTTCAGAGAGGTAATGTGAGGTTTCCAGGGATAACTACGGTCAAAGAGAAGGCCTAGAAATCTGACTGTATCACGTTCAGGGATACGGGAGCCATAGAGATACAAAGGATGATGGGAAAGATAACAGAGCGTCTAGTGAAAGAAATTTTGGGAGTTTTGGTACTTGAAAATTTAAACCATGCGTGGGGGCCCCAAGTGGAAACACGGTCGACCGCATGCTGGAGAGAAAACTGAAATAAGATGACAGTCAGCCCCTGCACAAGCAATAGGGGAAGTCATCAACATAGAGTGATGACCAATTTTGGGTGGAAGAACAGAGGCCAAATCATTTATAGCAAGGAGAAAAAGTGTTGTGCTTAGAACACATCCCTGAGGGACACCTTCGCTTGGACGAAGTCCGGGGGAAAAGAACATTATTGACTCAACACGGAAATGTCTGTCAGTTAAAAAGTTCTTAAGGGAAGGATGGTAGATTGCCTCGGAGGCCTAAGGAATGGGCCTGGGCCAAAATATTATACCTCCAAGTTGTGTCATATGCCTTCTCAAGGTCAAAAAATATGGCAATAACTGAGGTGATTAATCGCAAAGGCATTACGAACAGGGCGTATCCAAGCGTAAGTAAGGGGTCTATGGTAGAAGGCCCCTTACGAAAGCCATATTGACTAGCGAAGAGACTGTTGTGTGTCTCTAAATACCACATTAAACGTCGATTTACGAGACGTTCCATCACTTTGCAAACTGCACTAGTAAGAGCGATGGGACGATAGTGGGAGGCATCATGTCCTGTAGTACCCGGTTTGCAGAAAGGGAGAACAATGGCAGATTTCCACAGCTGGGGAAGAACTCCTTGTGCCCAAATAAGATTGAAGAGGTGTTAAGAGGACTACAAGGGCTGACCGATGAAAAATGTTGTAACATGCGAATATGAATGTCGTCAGGGCCCAACTGCCGATGATAGGCAAGTGAGGCGTTGCCTCCAGTTCTTGAAGTGTTAAAAGGCATATTATACTGTTCTTCTCTGAGAGAAAAAAGTCCAAGGGTACAAAACCTCTCTGGCAGACTTTGAGGAAAGAAACGACGGGCATAGATGGAGCCCTCGGGAAAATACGGACCAGATGTGTGCCAAGTTCAATGGCAACGTCGGGGGGTTTTTGCTACATCAACACCAGCGACCCGTAGAACAGGAGCCGGGTCAGGAGAGTATTTACCACTCAATTTCCTCACTTTTTTCCAGACTGCACTCATAGAAGAAGCAGAGGTGATGGTGGAAACGTCTCGCCAACAAGTGCGTTTAGCTTCACGGATGACACGGCGAGCGACGCACGCTTTGCTTAAAATCAAGAAGTCTCTCGCGGTTCTATTGAAACCGGTACCTGCCCATGCAGCACGTTTGGAAACGTACTTGCACGACCCACAAGCAGGAGCCCACCAAGGCATGCATTCTGAGAATGCCTGCCTGAGGTTTGGGGTTTATAGAATGAGAAGTGCAGTATAAACTGACGTCGAGAAGATGTGTAGGAGCTCATCAATGGAGGATGAAGAAGGAACCTCACTAAAAGCAGTGAGGTGTGGTAAAGATCCCAATTTGCCCGACAAATTGCCAGCGAGGGCTACGGAAAGGTGGTGAATAGGAAGGAGAAGTAAGAATGATCGGAAAATGTTGCTGTCATGTAAGTCCGGTAGAAACAGACCAGGTGAAGTCTAGTGCAGTGGAGGAAGGTAGACTGATTAGATCGATGCAAAGAGAGAGTATGAGTACGAGGACCCAAAATGGGTGGGAGTCCCCGTATTAAAACAATGGAGGGGGTGAGAGGCGAGAAAAGCCCCCAAACTGGATGCCACGCAAGTCACAATGAGACCCCCCCCCAGAGGAAATGGTGGGCATTAAAATCACCAAGTAACAGAAGTGGTGGTGGTAAGGATGAAACAACAAAGGCAAAGTCTGGATAGAAAAGGCTCGAGAAAGGAGAGAGATATAAAGAACATATTGTAAACCACTTATTCAAGTGGATATGGGCTGCAGTGTAATGCAGCGAGGTATGGACAAATAGTTGACAGTACGGAATATCATTGCGTAGAAGAAGGGCACTTTCATTAAAGGTCCCATCTGAGAAAGGATTCGAAGAATACAATAAATTATAGCCTGAGATAGGTTGGAAGACAGCCGAGTGTAATTTTGGTTCTTGTAAGCAAGCACCAACAGGGGAAAACCGGGAAAAAGCAACATCTGAAGCTCACCCCGATTACCCTGAGGCTGCGGATATTCCACTGTAATAACCCAAATGATTGGCGATAAAAGAAAATACCAGGAATCTGTAGGTAAAGGCACCTACGGACTAGAGGGGTTAGAAAAGTCAACGTGTGGTGGCATTGGAAGACGTTCAAGTAGCGAAGGAACGGAGCGTTGCGAAGAATGGGGTTGTGAAGATGGAGGAGAGGGAAAGAGAAGGAACAGGAAGTGAATCAGTGTCCATTGAAGGTTTAGTCTCTGCAATATATTCTGAAATGGCTTCAAGTGTTTCTGAATTCAAAGATGTATGGGAAACCATATTGGAGATAGAAGGAGGGGGTGAGTAAAGATTGGGACAGTAATGGACTGTACCAAAGTAGAGGGGGAGGGAAGAGTGTAAAAATGGAGATGAAGTGTGGGGGGGGGGGGGAACAGAAGAGGCAGAAAACCTGGGAGGTGGCAGAAGAGGGAGAAACTTTGGGGGGGGACGGGGGTGGAAGGCATAGTACGAGGAGGAGGGTGAATCTCCACATTGTAATAGAGCCAGAGAGAGGGGAAAAAACTGGTACAGAGACTGGAAAGGTTTAAAATGTGGGGGTGGAAAAAGGGAAGGAAGGGGAAAAAGAGATTTGAGCAATGTGGAAATTTTTTTAACTTCTGAGAAGTAGAAGGGCGATTGGTATTAGGTGTCATACGAGGTCTTGTCGATACTGGGGATTGTGAGGAAGGACGCGAAGATGTGAGAACAGTCTGAGTTGTAGTCGGGACGTCAGAGCCAAGGATAGCAAAAGGATTAGATGCCAGAGTGGCTATGGGAGGGGTAACAACAGAGGAGGCTGCAGAAGATGGGACCCCAGAAGTGGGGGGATGTTTGGAAACACGAGAATAAGAAACACGGGGTAGTCTCCCTTGGAGGCAGAGATGAGTAACTGCCATAGCATAAGGGAGACCTTCTGCCTCTTTGAGGCAATGGATTTCACGTTCATTTAAGTAGACCTGGCAACGGCGGGAGTACGAAGGGTGAGCATTACAATTAAGGCAAGATGGAGGTTGACTGCAAGATGTATTAGAATGGTCGTCGGCACCACAGACTGGGCATTCGGCCATAGATCTGCTATTTCGCTGGGTGACCAAAACGCCAGCAATTTCTACATTGTTGCGGTGTAGGTATCACCTTTCGAACTTGTAACCGATGTCCCACAACATATACAGAGGACGGGAGTTCTCGGCTGTCAAAAGTTAAACGAAGCCACATTGCAAGGGTAACGTCTCCACCCCGGGCAGGAAGGACATAAGTGTCTTACTTTGAGGATTGGGGGGGATCCTGGAGTTCCCCGCTGTTCAAAAAATGTCATTGCCACATGACTGGAAATTCTGTTGGACTATGGTATGGGGCCAGGGAAAGACAGTAACCCCTACAAGAATTGAGAGAAAATATGTTTTTCAATAGTGATAGGGGGTAGTATCGATATTCGAAAGGAGAAAGATCATGAGCTTGGGTAGCATTCTGGACAGTGACAATGCGCATACCGCTCTTGAGAGCATGAAATGAAATATCTCTACAAGCATGACACAGGAGCGCTTTTGCCAATACTATGGTCAGAAAGGTAAGGCCGAAGAAGAAGTCGGTCTTAAAGTAAAGAATTTAGTCCCTTGTGTGGTCCGAAACTGAGCGTGGAGAGGGAGTGCTTGACGTGTCGGTCTTTTCCGAGTAGAATGGGAAGGTAACGAAGGAGCATCATCAGGAGATTGACGTTGGCGTTTAGGAGTAGGACCGGAGTTGGTCCGGCGTGAAATGGGCGGGCGATTCGAAAATTGCCATACCGTAGAGGGAGAAGCTGGAAGCATAGTCAAAGGAGAGCGGAATTCAGACAAATCGAAGGAGTCAGTCGAAGCCCCGGTACCTGAAGCGGGTGAGGAAACAGCACCAGCAAGAGGTACAGGGGCATCAGGAGTGTCCGAAGAGTGGTCTAAACACAAGGCAGGGTCAGAATGGGGTGCGGTATCAAGAAGGGGCCCGGGGGTAGTGGGTTCATGGACTAGGGCTGCCATGGTTAGGTTACTCCTTTGCTTTTTGTTTTTAAGAAAAAAAAAAAGAAAATAAAAATAAAAAAAAGAATAAAAAAAGGGGGGAGCGGGGAGGAATAGTTCCCAGGAGGAATGAAAGGGCCGGAAATCTCTCTCCGCGCCCAAGAGGATCTCACCACCGCTAGTAGCGCAGATGCAGCATGGAACCCGTGCCATACCCTACCCTTCATGCCAGTAAACCAGCAATCTGGGATAGCAACCTCACATCTGCCGAGCTACCTCGGTGGACAAAAGAGAGGGCGGCTGGATATCCACCACAAAGCATACCTCCTTCGGCCACCACCCCCGGAATCCGAAAGGTGACTTCCAGTGATGCACCCGTCGCCCGAAAGACACCCAAAGCTACTCCGGGATACCGGAGAGGGATCGGGACATCCCCAGGCAATCCAGATTCCACGGCAAACTACGCCACCGCCAAGAACCTCAACGAAATGGGATGGACCCCGGCGTCCTTTCCCCTACCTAGGAACTAGCGCGCCTGTGGGAGAAATCCCAAAGGCCAAAAAGAGGAAGGGCAAAAGGGAGGGGTGAGGAGGAGGAGGAATGGAAAAAGGGGAGGATGGGATAGGGGAGGGGAGAATGGGGGGTAATTAGGTTCGGTCTGAGGAAGAAGACCGACAGGGCTAATTCCTCAGACCATGAGCCTCTTCACCACGCCAAGGAGCCCCCCTTGAAGAGGTCCCCGTGTCTAGCTCTCATACAATGTATTATAGACTACTCTTCCTCTTCGTGGTACTCTGTATTAACAACAACAACAAAAAAAGATAGGCCACAAATCACCCAGAACAAAATGGTGAATTAATTCTGGACCTGGGTCCAAGAAAGCATGTAGGCCAGAATGAAATACAACAACTGGACATGCTGAATGTTGAAGACAGATTATGATTATTATAATAATCAAGGGGGAAGTGCTAAACCCGTAGGATTATACAGCGCCTGTGGGGGGATGGAAGGTATTCAGGGTTAATTCAGGGAACTGGAGCACAGATCCAGTTCCCTAGATCAAGAGCCCCTCACCAGCATCAAGGACCCTTCCTTGAGGGGTGTTGAAGACAGCGTAAATCAACTAAAGCTAAATTACGTTATAAAATTGCTGGCAACCAGTGTCCCCAATATCTTACTGCCAATTTTGTTAACGCGGGAACCACTGCAATTACAGAACTAGAGGAAGGGAGAACAACTTTGCCGTACCTAGTGTCAGTGGTCAGGCTTCAAAGACTTTTTTTGTAATGTAATAAAAGAGTGGAATAGACGGCCTGTGAATGTCAAAGCCTGTCATAACATGAGCCAGTTCAAGAAGAGCCAAAATGTACCTCATGAATTAGGCTACAGAAAGGGAGGAGAGTGATTTCTTGTATGAAAATAACAAGTTTTACCTCTCCCTTGGTATATCTACTTTTATTGTAACTGCTTTTACATAGTTAAGATACCTGTTTTTAACTTTTAAATATAAATAATTATCACAAAGACCCCAGAGGAAATAAATCACTGACTTTTTGGGTTATCCTGGGTTCCTACACATGCTGCTATGTATGATATTCTATGTAATTGTGGCTAAAGCTCTCGCTTCACACGGCAAGGGTCTGGGTTCGATGCCCAGCGAGGGTAGAAACTTGGACGCGTTTCTTTACACCGGTTGTCTATGTTCCCCATCAGTAAAATGGGTACCTGGGTGTTAGTCGACTGATGTGGGTCGCAATCTGGGACAAAACTGAACTAATTTGCCCGAAATGTTCTGCATAACAAACGGCTTTTTATGTCACTGATGTCTGCTAGGTCTGTGTACCTTGTACATGTACTTGTAATAAAGATATTATATCATGACTATTACTTACACCATAATATTAGAGTCAAACCTTCCATGTGTAATAATAAACAGTCAGCCAAGTTTTTCCTGGCCTCTATTACTTACTGTTTTCTTTTATTTACATTAATATGATGTTTAGCATGTGTTTAGAACGGATTCTTTTAATAGCTTTTCTCTGATTTTGTGCAGTGCCTGATGATGGAGTTACATCCAAACGTAGTGAGTACTGTTCATGTATGTCGTGCAGAACAGGTAAAGCTTGCGATTTCGGCTTAAATAGCAACGCTCTTCTTGCCGAATAAGACAAGCAAAAATTTGTGTATACAATAATTTCGCAAAAATCATTCTGAACCTCACGCAAAAAAATATATTTCATTGTGTTTGTATATTATTAAATTATTGCAAACTTATCTAAATTATATTTAGTTGGATCAGGCTACATTATATTGCGCTTGTTATAATAAAGTTAAGTAAGTTTCTTAAGGTTCTTTTGGTACAAAATTATTCATTTTTTACAATAACATAAATGAAAAAAATACATCTTTAAACGTATATAAGTAATTTTAGAGAGGACTTAATTTTAAACAAGTTCTTGCTAATTGACCAATTTTACCCATTTGTCACATGTATATAATAATATTATATATATATTATATATATATATATTATATATATATATATATATATATATATATATATATATATATATATTTATTGTGTGGTGTGTGTGTGTGTGTGTGTGTGTACTCACCTATTTGTGGTTGCAGGGGTCGAGTCCTAGCTCCTGGCCCCGCCTCTTCACCGGTTGCTACTAGGCCCTCTCTCTCCCGCTCCATGAGCTTTATCAAACCTCGTCTTAAAATGTGTATGGTTCCTGCCTCCACTACGTCATTTTCTAGGCTATTCCCCTGCCTTCAACTATGACTGAAGAAATACTTCCTACTATCTCTCTGACTCATTTGTGTCTTCAACTTCCAATTGTGGCCTCTTGTTTCTGTGTCCCCTCCCTGGAACATCCTGTCTTGTCCACCTTGTCTATTCCACGCAGTATTTTATATGTCGTTATCATGTCTCCCCTGACCCTCCTGTCCTCCAGTGTCGTCAGGCCGATTTCCCTTAATCTTTCTTCATAGGACATTCCCCTTAGCTCTGGAACTAACCTTGTCGCAAACCTTTGTACTTTCTCTAGTTTCTTGACGTGCTTTATCAAGTGCGGGTTCCAAACAGGTGCTGCATACTCCAGTATGGGCCTGACATACACGGTGTACAGTGTCTTGAATGATTCCTTACTAAGGTATCGGAATGCTGTTCTCAGGTTTGCCAGGCGCCCATATGCTGCAGCAGTTATCTGATTGATGTGTGCTTCGGAGACATGCTCGGTGTTATACTCACCCCAAGATCTTTCTCCTTGAGTGAGGTTTGCAGTCTTTGGCCACCTAGCCTATACTCTGTCTGTGGTCTTCTGTGCCCTTCCCCTATCTTCATGACTTTGCATTTGGCAGGATTAAATTCGAGAAGCCATTTGCTGGACCATGTGTCCAGTCTGTCCAGGTCTCTTTGAAGTCCTGCCTGGTCCTCATCAGATTTAATTCTCCTCATTAACTTCACATCATCTGCAAACAGGGACACTTCTGAGTCTAACCCTTCCGTCATGTTGTTCACATATACCAAAAATAGCACTGGTCCTAGGACCGACCCCTGTGGGACCCCGCTCGTCACAGGTGCCCACTGTGATACATCATTACGTACCATGACTCGTCGTTGCCTCCCTGTCAGGTATTCTTTGATCCATTGCAGTGCCCTTCCTGTTATATGTGCCTGATGCTCTAGCTTCTGCACTAATCTCTTGTGAGGAACTGTGTCAAAGGCCTTCTTGCAGTCCAAGAAGATGCAATCAACCCACCCCTCTCTCTCTTGTCTTACTTCTGTTATTTTATCATAAAACTCCAGAAGGTTTGTGACACAGGATTTGCCTTTGTGTGTGTGTGCGCGCGCGCGCGCGCAAACAATCACAGACGGACGATCTTAACTTGCTCGCCTCTTCCTCTTCAAGGGGGGCTCCTTGGCGTGGTGAAGAGGCTCTTGGTCTGAGGAATTAGCCCTGTCGGTCTTCTTCCTCAGACCGAACCTAATTACCCCCCATTCTCCCCTCCCCTATCCCATCCTCCCCTTTTTCCATTCCTCCTCCTCCTCCTCCTCACCCCTCCCTTTTGCCCTTCCTCTTTTTGGCCTTTGGGATTTCTCCCACAGGCGCGCTAGTTCCTAGGTAGGGGAAAGGACACCGGGGTCCATCCCATTCCGTTGAGGTTCTTGGCGGTGGCGTAGTTTCCCATGGAATCTGGATTGCCTGGGGATGTCCCGATCCCTCTCCGGTATCCCGGAGTAGCGTTGGGTGTCTTTTGGGCGACGGGTGTATCTCTGGAAGCCACCTTTCGGATTCCGGGGGTGGTGGCCGAAGGAGGTATGCTTTGTGGCAGATATCCGGCCGCCCTCTCTTTTGTCCACCGAGGTAGCTCGGCAGATGTGAGGTTGCTATCCCGGATTGCTGGTTTACTGGCATGAAGGGTAGGGTATGGCTCGGGTTCCATGCTGCATCTGCGCTACTAGCGGTGCTGAGGTCCTCTTGGGCGCGGAGGGGGATTTCCGGCCTTTCATTCCTCCTGGGAACTATTCCTCCCCGCTCCCCCTTTTTTTATTCTTTTCTTATTTTTATTTTTTCTTTCTTTTTTTTT
>NC_069410.1:35576180-35661180 GCF_026875155.1 Cherax quadricarinatus
AAACAGAGTTGACACCAACTTCATTATTAATAGAAATGCGAGAGGAAAATTTAGTACACAATCAAATAAAACTTTAACAAACTTCAGTAGAAAAAAAATCTGTAGCTTTCTCAATACTAAGGTCTATTTTTTTACGTTTGTTTATACATTAAGCTCAGTATTAGAGTGTTCTGAATTTAAATAGCTGAACAAAGGATAGTAGAGGTCGAAGTGGATAGTCAGTTTTGTGAACTTAAGGCAAACCACAGATAATTCCCGGCTTAACCACTAATTTGCAATTCAAAATAAGTCATCAATAGGGACATTCTTTTTTTTAAACTTTAAACAAGACTTATTAAGTGGTCATCATTAACTGTTCAGAACAACCTTCGTATTTTTAAACTTAGACTACACAAGACAGAAACTTTTTAAATTAGACATTTTGAGGATGCACTAATTTATCGCAAATCTTCAATCAATAATATAATGAAGAATGTTTGTTAGAACGTTGGTATTGATCTAGCTTCTACGTCTGCTTTTTCCAAGCTATAAAAATTGATCGCCAACATTAAGAAACCACAGACGACACTACAGACATGATGTTATTCACTGTATGTCTAATCCAGTCAGTTATCACTGAGCTGGCCTTTGGGCACACTCTCATAGCCACAAATACTGTCCCGAAAGAATTCAAGGTGGCCAGAGTTACTCGTATCTTCAAGAAAAATAGTAGATCTGATGTCAGCAACTATAGGCCTCTTAGTCTACTCAGTGTGATGTCCAAATTCTAGAGAAGGCGATATACTGTCAAGTATGTTAAAGTATCTTAATGACAAAATTATCATAGTTACCATTACGTTTTAGGAAATCTCATTCAACCGAAGCCTCCCTCATTAATTTGTTGGACTACCTGAGAACTGAAATGTCGCTAGGGAATTTCATAGGAATGGTAACCTTAGACTTGCAAAAGGCCTTCGATATGGTCGAAATGGTTATGTAAGATACTACAAGCTACCGGCACGAATTCTGTAGAATGGTTTAAGTCCTACTTGAACAACAGGAACCAAATTGTCAAGATCAATAACAGAATCAGAACCCCTACCAATAACGTGTGGGGTTCCTCAAGGTAGTATCCTGGGCCCACAAGACATTGCTAATGTATTATCACTAGAACTAGAGTCCTGTAGTAAATGGTTGGTAGACAAATTATCACTACACCTATCACTATCACTAGGCCTGGTCACAGACCGGGCCGCGGGAGCGTTGACCCCCAGAACTCTCTCCAGGTAAATTCCAGGTAAACACTTCGGGAAAACTGAAGCCGTACTCTGGCACGAAACAAATTGAAAAGGGTAAATAATTTTAATGTCCAGTATAATGGACAGTAAATTCGGTGAAATATCAGGGAATCCCCTTCGACCCAAGAATGTCAGGAGAACTAATAGGGAACAATATTGTCTACCTACTGAGGCTCGCAGGTCCCCGTGTCTATTATTATTATTACAATCAAAAAGAAGCGCTAAGCCACAAGGACTATACAGCGCTGCAGGGCAGGAAGGAAGCGAGGGCATCAGGTGGCAAAAGGGAGATGGATGAGTAATAGGTTACGGATAACAGCGGGGTAGTGGATGGTGAAAGGGTAAAGGGCAGCAAGAGACTGAACTAGAAAGGGCTGAGGGGAGAGCGAAAAGTATCAGAGTTTGTGGAGTAAATCAGTCGTTGTCAAGAAGTCAATGAGAGAGTCAGGATTAAAGGAGGGTCATCAGCAAGAAGGGAAGGTAAAGAGGGTAGTAGTAGAACGAAGACGAAGTTGGAGGTAAATTCTGCCGGTGCTGTTGATTGGTGGGCGTCTAACAGAATGTGCTAATCGATACTGGAACTGACACTGCTCCACAGAGAGAAACAGGGTGCCTCTCCCTGAGATACCATGGGAGTAAGGACAAAGTGTGACCAAATGCGAAGGGCGGGTGAGTGTGGTTCTCCCAACCTCGCACAGATGACAAGAAGACGGCCAGTAAACTATACTGGTGTTTAATAGAATGAAGTTTTGTTACCGAGCAGAGTTGACCAACCGTTTTGCCAACGGGTGCAAAGGTGGGTAGCTATAGCAGCAAAATAGTCCAGAAATGGAAACACCTCAATAGGAAATTGGTAGGTCATGTACTGGCTGACCGGCATCAGTGTCTGCCTGTCATTGTCCTGTACGTCGACAAGACCAGGGACCAACAAAAACAATATCTTTATGTTTGGTAGAGATACGGGTATGCCAAAGTTGGATACTGAGAACTAGGGGATGAGATGTATCATTTTTGTATAGCCTGTTGAGCATTAAGGGGTCTGAGACTACTACAAATGATGGGATCCGGCATAGATGCGATAGAATAAGGATGCCAAATATTGAACAACCATGGTGACTTCACACATCATTGTTTAAGGCCTACTTTTACTGTGAAATAGTCTCCCTCTCTCATACATACCTGAGCCTCACTATCCTCGTAAAAACATTTCACTGCTTTCAGTAGCCTACCTATTCCATACATTTGCAATATCTGCCACATTGCCCCCTATCCACCCTGTCATACGCCTTTTCAAAATCCATGCCACAGAAGCCTCTTTACCCTTATCTAAATACTGTTCACCTATATATTTCACTGTAAACATGTGGTCTACACACCCCTACCTTTCCTAAAGCCTCCTTGTTCAACTGCTATCCTGCTCTCCATCTAACTCTTCTTTTAAAAATTAACTACCATAATATATATATATATATATTAATTTATATATATATATATATATATATATATATATATAATATATATATATAATATATTAAAAATGGAAGATTAGCGTCGCAGCGGGTTCAAGAGAAGGCCAGTTCCCCGGGCAACTTTTCTAATCACAAGTTTAAACATGGTCCGTAAATCTTGTTGAGTTTCATCAGTAGGTTGCTTTCATTTCTTGGCTCAAGGGTTTAGCGCCAAAAAAATTTAGGACGATGGGTTAGGAGTGTGAGGAAGTAGAGCCTGATTCTATTATTCTTTCTATACTTTATTTAGCTTTGTATATATTCTGATGAATATATCGCTCTTCATGTGTACACACAGACAGCTGTGGTGTATTATACTTATATGGGTAAATATCTCGGTATTTAGGCACTGAAAATTTACTTTAATCCTTATGTTAGGGATTAAAGTATTCTTGACTGGTGTGTTGCAGGATTAATGACCCTCGTGTAGTCCTTTGGATTTTAACCTAATAAACCTACCTTTAGAGTTTATTTGGTGAATTTTATTATTGTGACCATTTTAGATACTCAATTTAAAATATTTGTTGAAAAATCATTTAC
This sequence comes from Cherax quadricarinatus, assembly GCF_026875155.1. NCBI lineage: Eukaryota > Metazoa > Arthropoda > Malacostraca > Decapoda > Parastacidae > Cherax > Cherax quadricarinatus. The sequence goes on from NC_069410.1 coordinate 35,579,506, forward strand.
TGCAAGTCAAGGCAAAATATATATATATAATATATTTATATATATATATTTTTAAAATATAAATATTATATATATTTATATATATAAATTTTAAATATATTATTACACATATATACAAACCCCTACGTCGTGCCTAATAGGTTTAAAAATAGTCAATTTAGCAAACACTCGTTAAAATTAAGTCCTTTCTAAAATTTCCCCTTATACGTTTAAAGATATATATTTTTTTTATTTTGTTAATGTAAAAAATAATAATTTTGTACCAAAAGTATCTTAGAAAACTTACCTAACCTTATTATAACAAGCCCCAAATTTAATTTAGGGCCTAATGCAACTAATATATTTTAGATACGTTAATACTTTTTTTTTCGTTGGTTCAGAATGACTTTGCGAATTTTTTACATACACAAATTTCGCTTGTCATAATGGCAAGATGAGCGTTGCTATGTAAGCCAAAATCGCAAGTTTAAATATTCGGCACATAATATATTATATATATATTATATATATATATATATTATATAATATATATATTTATATATTTATATATTATATATATATATATATATTCCTACGCCTAATGAATTATTATACGCTAAACCCAAATGGGTCATGCAGCTAATTTTTTGGTTATTTTGTCATTAAATTAGTCTTGTAAGCATGCATACCTAGAGAGGGTTTCGGGGGCCAACGCTCTCGCGGCCCGGTCTATGACCAGGCTTCGTGGTGGATCAGGGCCTGATCAACCAGGCTGTTACTGTTGGCCTCACGTAAACCGACGCACGAACCACAGCCCCGCTGATCAGGTACTGACTTTAGGTGCCTGTCCAAAGCCGCCATGAAGACAGCCAGGGGTCTATTGGTAATCCCCCTTATGTATGCTGGGAGGCAGTTGAACAGTCTTGGGCACCTCACACTTTTCACTGGGGGATGTTGCATCATCTGTCGAGTATTTTGCTTTCGTAGGGAGTGATTTTCGTGTGCAGATTTGGTACCAATCCCTCTAGGATTTTCCATGTGTATATAATCATGCATCTCTCTCGCCTGCATTCTAGGAAGTACAGGTTGAGGAACTTCAAGCATTCCCAGTAACTGAGGTGTTTTATCGCAGTTGTGTGTGTCATGAAGGTTCTCTGTACATTTTCTAGGTCAACAGTTTCACCTGCCTTGAAAGGTGCTGTTAGTGTGCAGTAATATTCCAGCCTAGATAGAACAAACGACCTGAAGAGTATCATGGGCTTAGCATCCCTAGTTTTGAAGGTTATCATTATCCATCCTCTCAGTTTTCTAGCAGATGCGACTGATACAGTGTAGTGGTCTTTGAAAGTGAGATCCTCTGACATTATCACTCCCAGGTCTTTTACATAATTTTTCACTATTGCTCTATTGTGTCGTTGGAATTTGTTTTATACTCCGATATAGTTTTAATTTCCATATCGGAGTAATTGAAATTTCTCATCATTGAACTTCATATTTTCTGCGGCCCATTTAAAGATTTGGTTGATGTCCGCCAGAAGTCTTACAGTGTCTCCAATTGAAGATACCGTTATGCAAATTCGGGTGTCATTGCAAAGGAAGACACGGCACTGTGGCTTACATCTCTGTCAGATATGAGGATGAGGAACAGGATGGGGGGAGAGCACTGTGCCTTGTGAAACAACTTTTCACAGTAGCCGCCTCAGAATTTACTGTTTACTATGTGTTCTATTTGTTAGGAAATTATAGATCCATCTACCAACTTTACCTGTTATAACTTTATCACGCATCTTATGTGCTATTACACCATGGTCACACTTGTCAAAGGTTTTTGCAAAATCTTTGTGTACATCTGCGTTTTGTCTTCTAGAGCATCCAGGCCCTTGTCATAGTGGTCCAGTAGTTGGGACAGGCAGGAGCGACCTGCTTTAAACCCATGTTGCCCTGGGTTGCCCTGGCTATGTCTGTTTTTAGCAGCTGTGAAACGACACTTGTGTCTATGCTGCCTCTCCATAGAATGTTAAAAGCACATGATAGGGTCGTCTTGCAGTTCTTGATGAACACGGAGTTCCACGAGTCTGGGCCTGGTGATAGGTTTGAATCCACCAAATTCTGAGTCTCGCTCATAAAAAATTAATTTAGGTCTTCGACTCTCAGTCTGGTTAGCGGCTCGCTATAAACTGCGTCATATTGGGACTTGAGTAGCTCACTCATTTCCTTGCTGTCATGTGTGTAGGACCCGTCTCAAGCCGGCAGCACCCGGATAACTTCCGCCCAAGCCGGCAGCACCCGGATAACTTCCGCCCAAGCCGGCAGCACCCGGATAACTTACAACTTACACTCACTCACCCATTTGACCATAAACAGAAATATCAATCTCAATCTCAAAATAATGAATCTTAACTAGTCATAAGTTGGCCTGTGATCCTCCAATACTGAAACTATGTATAGTGCCAAAACAAAAGCATTCACATTGCTAAACTCACAAACTAGTATTTAGTCACTTAGCCATAATACCAACTTACCTCAAAATTTTGTAATATTTTAAACTTAAGATCTAATTTAAATCTGCCCGAAATGCCTAGCCATGCTAGGTGTTCTAGTGGTACACTCTGTAATTATTATTTTACTACATGTAAACCACACAATAACCAAATTCTGTAAACTCAGCATTGTAATCCTTATAGAGAATAAACTTCCGCCCAAGCCGGCAGCACCCGGATAGCTTCCGCCCAAGCCGGCAGCACCCGGATAGCTTCCCGCCCAACCGGCAGCACCCGGATAGCTCCGCCCAAGCCGGCAGCACCCGGATAGCTTCCGCCCAAGCCGGCAGCACCCGGATAGCTTCCGCCCAAGCCGGCAGCACCCGGATAGCTTCCGCCCAAGCCGGCAGCACCCGGATAGCTTCCGCCCAAGCCGGCAGCACCCGGATAGCTTCCGCCCAAGCCGGCAGCACCCCGGATAGCTTTCCGCCCAAGCCGGCAGCACCCGGATAGCTTCCGCCCAAGCCGGCAGCACCGGATAGCTTCCGCCCAAGCCGGCAGCACCCGGATAGCTTCCGCCCAAGCCGGCAGCACCCGGATAGCTTCCGCCCAAGCCGGCAGCACCCGGGTAGCTTCCGCCCAAGCCGGCAGCACCCGGATAGCTTCCGCCCAAGCCGGCAGCACCCGGATAGCTTCCGCCCAAGCCGGCAGCACCCGGATAGCTTCCGCCCAAGCCGGCAGCACCCGGATAGCTTCCGCCCAAGCCGGCAGCACCCGGATAGCTTCCGCCCAAGCCGGCAGCACCCGGATAGCTTCCGCCCAAGCCGCAGCACCCGGATAGCTTCCGCCCAAGCCGGCAGCACCCGGATAGCTTCCGCCCAAGCCGGCAGCACCCGATAGCTTCCGCCCAAGCCGGCAGCACCCGGATAGCTTCCGCCCAAGCCGGCAGCACCCCGGATAGCTTCCGCCCAAGCCGGCAGCACCCGGATAGCTTCCGCCCAAGCCGGCAGCACCCGGATAGCTTCCGCCCAAGCCGGCAGCACCCGGATAGCTTCCGCCCAAGGCCCCGGGGCCCCCCGCAACCCGATAGCTTCCCGCCCAAGCCGGCAGCACCCGGATAGCTTCCGCCCAAACCGGGAGCACCCGGATAGCTTCCGCCCAAGCCGGCAGCACCCGGATAGCTTCCGCCCAAGCCGGCAGCACCCGGATAGCTTCCGCCCAAGCCGGCAGCACCCGGATAGCTTCCGCCCAAGCCGCAGCACCCGGATAGCTTCCGCCCAAGCCGGCAGCACCCGGATAGCTTCCGCCCAAGCCGGCAGCACCCGGATAGCTTCCGCCCAAGCCGGCAGCACCCGGATAGCTTCCGCCCAAGCCGGCAGCACCCGGATAGCTTCCGCCCAAGCCGGCAGCACCCGGATAGCTTCCGCCCAAGCCGGCAGCACCCGGGTAGCTTCCGCCCAAGCCGGGAGCACCCGGATAGCTTCCGCCCAAGCCGGCAGCACCCGGATAGCTTTCCGCCCAAGCCGGCAGCACCCGGATAGCTTCGCCCCAAGCCGGCAGCACCCGGATAGCTTCCGCCCAAGCCGGCAAGCACCCGGATAGCTTCCGCCCAAGCCGGGAGCACCCGGATAGCTTCCGCCCAAACCGGCAGCACCCGGATAGCTTCCGCCCAAGCCGGCAGCACCCGATAGCTTCCGCCCAAGCCGGCAGCACCCGGATAGCTTCCGCCCAAGCCGGCAGCACCCGGATAGCTTCCGCCCAAGCCGGCAGCACCCGGATAGCTTCCGCCCAAGCCGGCAGCACCCCGATAGCTTCCGCCCAAGCCGGCAGCACCCGGATAGCTTCCGCCCAAGCCGGCAGCACCCGGATAGCTTCCGCCCAAGCCGGCAGCACCCGGATAGCTTCCGCCCAAGCCGGCAGCACCCGGATAGCTTCCGCCCAAGCCGGCAGCACCCGGATAGCTTCCGCCCAAGCCGGCAGCACCCGGATAGCTTCCGCCCAAGCCGGCAGCACCCGATAGCTTCCGCCCAAGCCGGCAGCACCCGGATAGCTTCCGCCCAAGCCGGCAGCACCCGGATAGCTTCCGCCCAGCCGGCAGCACCCGGATAGCTTCCGCCCAAGCCGGCAGCACCCGATAGCTTCCGCCCAAGCCGGGAGCACCCGGATAGCTTCCGCCCAAGCCGCAGCACCCGGATAGCTTCCGCCCAAGCCGGCAGCACCCGGATAGCTTCCGCCCAAGCCGGCAGCACCCGGATAGCTTCCGCCCAAGCCGGCAGCACCCGGATAGCTTCCGCCCAAGCCGGCAGCACCCGATAGCTTCCGCCCAAGCCGGCAGCACCCGGATAGCTTCCGCCCAAGCCGGCAGCACCCGGATAGCTTCCGCCCAAGCCGGCAGCACCCGGATAGCTTCCGCCCAAGCCGGCAGCACCCGGATAGCTTCCGCCCAAGCGGCAGCACCCGGGTAGCTTCCGCCCAAGCCGGCAAACACCCGATAGCTTCCGCCCAAGCCGGCAGCACCCGGATAGCTTCCGCCCAAGCCGGCAGCACCCGGATAGCTTCCGCCCAAACCGGCAGCACCCGGATAGCTTCCGCCCAAGCCGGCAGCACCCGATAGCTTCCGCCCAAGCCGGCAGCACCCGGATAGCTTCCGCCCAAGCCGGCAGCACCCGGATAGCTTTCCGCCCAAGCCGGCAGCACCCGGATAGCTTCCGCCCAAGCCGGCAGCACCCGGATAGCTTCCGCCCAAGCCGGCAGCACCCGGATAGCTTCCGCCCAAGCCGGCAGCACCCGGATAGCTTCCGCCCAAGCCGGCAGCACCCGATAGCTTCCGCCCAAGCCGGCAGCACCCGGATAGCTTTCCGCCCAACGCCGGCAGCACCCGGATAGCTTCCGCCCAAGCCGGCAGCACCCGGATAGCTTCCGCCCAAGCCGGCAGCACCCGATAGCTTCCGCCCAAGCCGGCAGCACCCGGATAGCTTCCGCCCAAGCGGCAGCACCCGGAAGCTCCGCCCAGCCGGAGCACCCGATAGCTCCGCCCAAGCCGGCAGCACCCGGATAGCTTCGCCCAAGCCGGCAGCACCCGGATAGCTTCCGCCCAAGCCCGGGAGCACCGATAGCTCCGCCCAAGCCGGCAGCCCCAAGCTTCCGCCCAAGCCGGCAGCACCCGGATAGCTTCCGCCCAAGCCGGCAGCCCCGGAAGCTCCGCCCAAGCCGGCGCACCGGTAGCTTCGCCCAAGCCGGCAGCACCCGGATAGCTTCCGCCCAGCCGGCAGCACCGGATAGCTTCCGCCCAAGCCGGCAGCACCCGGATAGCTTCCGCCCAAGCGGCAGCACCCGGATAGCTTCCGCCAAGCGGCAGCACCCGGAAGCTTCACGCCCAAGCCGCAGCACCCGGATAGCTTCCGCCCAAGCCGGCAGCACCCGGATAGCTTCCGCCCAAGCCGGACACCCGGATAGCTTCCGCCCAAGCCGCAGCACCCGGATGCTTGCCAAGCGCAGCACCCGGATAGCTTCGCCAAGCCGGCAGCACCCGGATAGCTTCCGCCCAGCGGCAAGCCCCGGATAGCTCGCCCAAGCCGGCAGCACCCGGATGCTTCCGCCCAAGCCGGCAGCACCCGGATAGCTCCGCCAAGCCGGCAGCACCCGATAGCTTCCGCCAAGCCGGCAGCACCCGATACTTCCCCCCAAGCCGCAGCACCGGATAGCTTCCGCCCAAGCCGGCAGCACCCGGATAGCTCCGCCCAAGCCGGCAGCACCCGATAGCTCCGCCAAGCCGGCAGCACCCGGATAGCTTCCGCCAAGCCGGCGCACCGGATAGCTCCGCCCAAGCCGGCAGCACCCGGATAGCTTCCGCCCAAGCCGGCAGCACCCGGATAGCTTCCGCCCAAGCCGGCAGCACCCGGATAGCTTCCAACCAAGCCGGCAGCACCCGGATAACTTTCAAAATCCTCAATAGCGGAGCTTCAACGTTCAAAAAAAAAAGGTGCCCAAAATACGACGATGGGGGGGGGGTGAATTTCATGTGTGCGCGGTCTAGTGGTAACGCGATGGCTGGAGTTTTGAGACTATGACCGCGGGTTCAATCCCGGCCGGGGGTATGGTTTGTTTGCAATCGTGTCATTACGATTTCTTGAGTCAGTGTGTAGGTGTGTAAAATATTGGGATTTTTTAATTACCGTTAAATCACGTTGAACAAATCTAATGGCTGCTGCTTCTTATAGAATTTGTCGATGTAGAAAAACAGTAAAAAAAAAAATATTGGAATCGTTGGAATGTGTGTTTTAACTGTCGAATGATTCACCTGATCGACTTCAAACTTTCACCAGTGGTGTGATTTCCTGAAAACAGACTCACACTGCTATTGTGTGGAATAAGTCCTAATCTGCCAATTTTATTAAATAGTGATATTAACTTTTGATTCAATAACTATGGAATATTTCTTCTGATTGACTTTAAAATATTACTGACTGACTTTTATAATAAAGAAGAAAACTCATAAGTTTAGTGCGAACTGGACCAAATCTTGGAATCTGATAAATTACTACAAAATGGCTCCTCTGGTCGGCCCTTTTGTCACTGTTATGAGAACTGTTTTCCCTATGATATAATCAAAGTGTCAATCTCTCTTAGGTCACTACAATGCTCTTATCAAAACGGTTCTAACCTTCAATGAAACTAATATATATAATGGAGTTTTCACGTTGCGGGAATAACATATTTCTTACTTTTTTCGACCCCCCCCCCAAAAAAAAAAATAGCCGGACTATAAGTTTAGGGTTTTTAGTAATTTTCGACAGGATTTTAAATATTGTTTTAAATCGCTCTAGGGTACTATTTTTTATTCTGATTAAGAATATGCACTTAGAAGGTAAAAACCAGATAATTATAGCATGTTGATGAATGTTTTCATTAAGCATAAAAAATAGTACCAGTAAGCAGTTTTGAAAATTCATCTGAAAATGGCGAAAAACACTTTACTAGTCCAGCGATTATCTGGCGAAGGGGAATCTTTCTCTTAAAATGGGAAATATGCGTCATGGAAATATTTAGTCAGTTACTTCCCAAAACGTGAAAAAAAAATCCCGTATAATATATATTATATATATATATATATATATATATATAAATATATATATATTATATATATATATATATATATATATTATATATGGCTTTCATTGATGAAGTCATAACGAAAACGTCCTCGTATTATGGTAAAATTACGTTTATAGTTTTTTGAAGTGCATATTCCCAAAGAACGTAAGAAATTCTGAAAATGCAAATGAAAATAGCTAAAATCGCTGAATTACGCCAGCGATTTTTTTTTTGTCTGCCCCCTGCACTGGGTCTTTCTCCTTATTTGTCCTTCCAGTGTGTTCAGTTAGTTTAATATGTATATTATGCACCCCATACCCATCCTGTGGGCGGTAGTCACCCCATACCCATCCTGTGGGCGGTAGTCACCACATACCCATCCTGTGGGCGGTAGTCAAAAGGTTACCGAGGTACATAATTGGTCCAGGGACTGGACTCCAAAATTTTGATAGCTGAGCAAGTTACAGAGGTAATGAACTCCAGGTAGGTCTAGTCACAATCATGACAAGCTACAAAGGTATTTACAGATTACAGAGGTACGTAATGGGTCCAGGGACTGGGCTCCCAAAGTTTTGATAGCTGAACTAGGTACAAAGGTAATGAATCCTGTAAGAATAGTTACTTACGTTTATACATGGCTACAATCATGAACAAATTATAGTGTAATGAGCAATTCACACTTCCACACCCGGTCACAACTGTAGTGAGTTATTGGTGCAAATATTGATTGTTGAGTCACACACACACACACACACACACACACACACACACACACACACACACACACACACACACGCGCGCACACACACACTCGTGCCACACACACACACACACTCACGCGCGCACACACACACACACACACACACACACACACACACACACACACACACAACACACACACACACACACTCACACACACACCCACGCGCACGCGCGCACACACACACACACCACGCACACCACGCGCACACACACACACAACACTCACGCACACTCACGCGCACACACACACACACTCACGCGCACACACACACACACACACACACACACGCCACACACACACACACACACACACTCACGCACACACACACAACACACTCACGCACACACACCACGCACACGCCACACACTCACGCACACGCACACACCCCACGCACACACACACACACCGCCACACAACACACCACCACACACACACACCACGCACACACACACACTCACGCACACAACACACTCACGCACACAAAACACCCCCCTCACGCACACCCCCACTCACCCCCACACCCCAAAAAACAACTCACGCCACAAAACCCCAACCCCCCCACCCCCAAAACACACAAAACACCACGCCACACACACTCACGCCACACACACACTCACGCCCACAACACACACCACGCCACACAAAACACACCCCCTCACGCGCAACACACACACTCACGCACACACACACACCACGCGCAACCACACACTCACCCCAAACACAAAACTCAGCGCACACAACACCACCCCACACACACACACACCCGCCCACACCCCCAAAACACCACCTGCCACCCCACACACCTCACGCACACACACAACACTCACGCGCACACACACATACACCCCCAACCCACACACACAACACCCACAAAAACACCCCACCACCCCAAAAACACCCGCCACACCCCAAAACCCCCCGAAACCACCACCCCCAAACCACAACCCACTCACGGCACAACACTCACGCCCACACACACACCCCGCAACAACCCCCCCACACCCCCCCAAAACCAACCCCCCCACCCCACTCCCCAAACACCAACCTCCGCCACACACACCCACGCACACACACAAACCCACACCCAAACACCCGCACACGCTAGTATTAAATTTATTAGAAACTCGCAGGGTTATGGATTCATTATATTATGGATCACAGAATAAATTTTGTTTTTTCTGGGACAATAAACAACTGAGTGCTCCCCACACAAAACAGCCGGCGCACACAATACACATCGGGGCCAAGCGGGGTCTCGACCCCCCAAAACCACAACTGGGTGATACACATAGTGACCCTTTGGGAAATTGCTGCCCCCCCCACAGCCTCCTACCTTTTCCCCCCCCTCGGTTTTCCTCTCTCATAGGCCTTCTTCCCCCCTTTTTCTCCCTCTCTCTCTCTTTCTCTCCCTCCCCTTCTTTCTCCCTCTCCTACCCTTTCCCCTCTCCCCCCTCACATTTCTCTCCCTCCCCCCTTGGTCCCTTATCCCTCCCCCCATACTCCTCCCCCCTTCTCCCTTTTCTACCCTTTCCTCTTCCTCTCCTCCCCTTTCTACCCCCTCCCTCTCTCTCTCCCCCCCCCACCCCCCCTTTCCCTCCTCTGCCTTTGTCTGTGTAAAAAAAAGAAAAAAAAAAAAAAAAAAAAAAAAAAAAAAAAAAAAAAAAAAAAAAAATATGGGTGGCCTTAGGGAGGGAAAACCCAGAATCTGGGGGACAACCAGGGAGGAAAGAGGGGGGAGCTAGAGCCCCAAAAAAAAAGGGGGGAAGAGGGGGAAGGAAGATAGAAGCTTGGTAAAAATTTAAAAAGGGGGGGATAGGAAAGTCAGAAGTGGGAAGTACAGGTTTAGCAGCAGAAGCTAGATACAGGCAAAGAAGAGAAACTGCAAACCCTAAACAGATTAAGAGACAAATGAAATTTCAGTTTGTAAAGGGAAATTAAAAGTCGGGGCGCAGACAAGGGGGATGGTAAGCAACAACGGAGACTGCCGAACATAACCCCCATAAACCCCCCAGTGGGGCCGGGAAAAAAGATGCAGCACACTAAGATCAAACGAAGGTCCGAAGACAATAAGGTATGCATAGCAGAGTTCAAACAGCCAACTGCAGTAGAAAGGGGAAGGGGTCAGGAAAGACAGTCCACGAAATAAATTTTTTTCAATATACAGGACTAAAGGCAAGAACAGTCAAGGGAAAAAATAAAATGCCTCAGAGGACCAGAGGAACTCATGGGGAGGAAAGGGCAGGCAGTTTTTGTGTACGGGCTCCAAAAAGCAAGGGGGCCAAAACTTTGAAGAAATAAAAAAAGGGGAAAAAAAAGTTGAAGGCCCAATCATAAAAAAAAATAGGGGAGGGCAATAGCCCCAGGTGACAAATTTTCAGAGAATTGGGGGGTTTGCGAGTGGAAGGAAAGGGCCCTGTAGAGTAATTTTAAGGAAGAATCATTTTTCGAACCAGGAAAGAGAAAGCAAGACGGGGGGACAAAGAGGGTACCAGAGAGTATACCGCCGCGACAGAACAAAAAAAGAAAAAGGATACACTGAAAAGGGGGGTCAGAGACGCAAGGGGGAACGGGAAGCAATAAAAAATTAGCAGACCCAGAAGGGGAAGGCAAAACACCCCACAAAAATCTCCCCCCCAAAAAGACTCCCCCCGCGACATTCCCAACGAAACTGAGCAACCAAAACTACAACCCACCACGTTCCCCCGCCACCAAACCCCCTACACAAAACCCCACCCCCCAAAAGCTTCCCCCTTTGGGGGATTTGACCCCCCCCCACAACAAAACCCCCCCTACACCACAGCCCAATAGGCCCCCACCCGGCTCTCGCCCCCCAACCCCAATATTTTTTGCATGACCACAATGATAGAAAGAAACTAAAGGGGTTTGGTACACCCAAAACCCGGAAGAATAAAAATAAACATGAGGGGTGGAATGAAAGAATCAGTGAAAAAACCCCAGACATCATAGCAGTCCAGAAACAAAAAATCGTGAGACAATAACAACCCCCCCCCCAACAGGGTATCGACCCCGAGGGGAAAAAAAGAAGATAGGGGGGAGGAGGGGGTTTCACGCTCATAAAACACCCAGGGATTTGAGGAAAAAAGGAAGGCATGGGCACGATTTGGGAAAAAGACACATTGTATACAATCAGTCCCCGGGAAAAATAAAATAGTCATTGGGGTGATGTATAACCCAAAACAAACTGCGGAGGGCCCAAAAGAGGAGTACGAAGAAACAACGGGGATGGGGACACCTGGCGAGGGGGCAAGAAGAGTCACTCGAGCAGGCAAAGTTACTGGGAATGGGCGATTTCAAACCCCAGGGAATCGAAAGGAAAAACCTGGAGCCACATGGGGGTCCCGAAAAAGGGGACCAAATGATGGAGGGACTTTTAAAACCTCATGCATCAACTTCAGGACACAACCAAGGGAGGGGAGGGAGCCAGCAAGAGGATCTTTTGTTCACCCTGAGATTTTAGACATTGAGGACATCACTTTTAAAAGGCCCCCTTTAGCTAGCATCATTGGTTTTTTGGTTTGACTATATATAGAGTTTCAATTGAGAGGTAACAGGAAAAGAAGGGGACAGGCCAAACAAAAAGGGGGGACTACACAGGATGAGAAAAATTTCTGCAGGAGGTTCAGGGACGAAAAATGGTAGGAAAAACATAAACGAATATGGAAAATGTGGCAACAAAGGGGCAAGGGGAGAGGAAAATTTTTGTTCCCCAAGGGGGAAAAGGAAATAATAGGAAGCCAAAACGGTCCTTTGGGTTTACCCGAAGGTGTAGGGAGGCAAAAAAAGTGCAACAGAGAATGGAAAAAGGTACAGGAGGCAAGGGCCCCCGGAAAACAAGGAGAATTTGTAGAAGAGCCAAAACGAGTATCAAGATAAGGAGGGAGGGCCCCCCGACATATTAAAAAACATAAACATCGAAAGTCAAACTGACCCAAACTGCTGATAGCCACTTAGGGGGAAGACAACAGTCAAGCCCGGGGATAAGGTGAGGGAAAAAAGGTGGGGGAACTCACCGAAACGACGGGTATTTAGGGGCTCAACCGAGATTTAAGGAAAGTATTTACAGTGAACAGGAAGGACTCGGGGGGGACAACCAATGGGGAACCCCAGCAAGGAATACACAACAAGTTTGGACGACTCTCGATGAGGAGGAGGTGAAGAAAAATGTAAGGGCATAGATACCTCAAAGGCAAGGGGCCAACCATCTCCCCTGGGTTTTTAGAGAGGGGGCAGATATGTTGTGTGGCCCCTTACCCCAATCTTCAACACATCCCCGGAAACCGGGCAACACCGAGGGATGGAAGACGGGAAAAGTAGTTCCCATTTTTAAAAAAAAAGGAGACCAAAAGAGGCACTAAAAATATAGACCTGTGTCATTGATGTGTATATATCAAAATTTTTTGGAGAAGATTACAGGAGGAGAGTGGTGGGCACCTGGGAAAGGAAAAAAGGAGTATAAAAAACCAACCACACGGATTCACGGAGGAAATCCGTTTCACAAACCCCTTTTGGGTTTTATGATAAAATACAGAAGTAAGACAAGAGAGAAGGGTGGGTTGATTGCTCTCTTGGACGCAAAAGGCCTTTGACACGTTTTCCCCACAGAGATTATGCAGAACTAGAGCATCAGGACATAAACAGGAAGGGCACTGAATGGAAACAGAGAAAACCCGACAGGGAGGCAACAACGAGTCATGGGCTAATGATTATCACAGTGGGGACCCGTGACGAGCGGGGTTCCCACAGGGGGGTCGTCCTAGGGCCCCTGCTATTTTTTTGGGATATGTAACACATACGGGAAGGGTTTGACTCAGAAGTGTCCCTGTTGAGATGATGAAGTTAATAGGAGAATTAAATCGATGAGGACCAGGCAGGGCTTCAAAGAACCTGGACAACTGGACACCTGGTCCCGCAAATGGCTTCTCGAATTTAAACCCGCCAAATGCAAAGCATAAATGGGGGGGGGGGGCACAAAAACCCCAACAGAGTATAGGTAGTGGCAAAGACTGCAAAACCCCACTCAAAAGGAGAAAAATCTTGGGGGAGAAAAAACACCCAGCATTTCTCCCAAAACCAACATCAATAGATATTTTCAGCTATGGGCGCCGGCAAAAACCCGAGAAAGTTCGAAACCTTTGTAAGGAAAACATTAAAACACTGTACACCGTGTAGTCAGGGCCCCCACGGGGTATGCGCAATGTTTTTGGAACCCCCACTTGAAAAGCACGTCAAGAAACTAGAAAAGTACAAAGGTTTGGACAAGGTAGTTCCAAGCTAAGGGGAATGTCCCCATGAGGAAAATTAAAGGGAAATCGGCCCCTGCCACATGAGGTAGGGGGGTCGGGGAACATGATAAGACAATAAAATACTGGTGGAAAGACAAGGGGACAAAAACAGGATGTTCCAGGGAGGGGCACAAAAAAGACCCCCAAAAGGGAAATTAAAACACAAAAAAGAGTCAGAGGTAGAGGAATATTTCTTCAGTCTAGAGTTGTAAGGCAGTGGAATAGCCTAGAAAAATGACGTAGTGGAGGCAGGAACCATACACAGTTTTAAGACGAGGTTTGATAAAGCTCATGGAGCGGGTAGAGAGAGGGCCTAGTAGCAACCGGTGAAGAGGCGGGGCCAGAGCTAGGACTCGACCCCTGCAACCACAATAGGTGAGTACAAATAGGTGAGTACACACACACTCACGCACACACTCACGCACACACACACACACACATCACGCACACACACACACACACACACGCACACACTCACATGCACACACACCCACATGCACCACACACTCACGCACACACACACATCACGCACGCCACACACACACTCACGCACAACACACACTCACGCACACACACACTCACGCACACACACACTCACGCACACACACACTCACGCACACACACACTCACGCACACACACACTCACGCACACAACACACCACACTCACGCACACACACACACACTCACGCACACACACACACTCACGCACACACACACACTCACGCACACACACACACTCACGCACACACACACACACTCGCGCACACACACACTCACGCGACACACACACTCACGCTCACACACACACACTCACGCGCACACACACACTCACGCGCACACACACACTCACGCACACACACACACACTCACGCACACACACACTCACGCACACACACACTCACGCACACACAACACTCACGCACACACACACTCACGCCACACACACACTCACGCACACACACACTCACGCACACACACACTCACGCACACACACACTCTCACCGCACACACACACTCACGCACACACACACTCACGCACACACACACTCACGCACAACACACACTCACGCACACAACACCCACACACACACACACTACTCACGCACACACACACTCACGCACACACACACTCATGCACACACACACTCACGCACACACACAACGCACGCACACACACACTCACACGCATACACACTCACGCACACACACACACTCACGCACACACACACACTCACGCACACACACAAAACTACGCACACACACACACACTCACGCACACACACACACACACGCACACACACACACTCACGCGCACACACACTCACGCCACACACACTCACGCGCACACACACTCACGCGCACACACACTCACGCGCACACACACTCACGCGCACACACACTCACGCGCACACACACTCACGCGCACACAACACTCACGCGCACACACACTCACGCGCACACACACTCACGCGCACACACACTCACGCGCACACACACACACACACACGCACACACACACCACGCACACACACACACTCACGCACACACACACGCGCACACACACTCACGCGCAACACACACTCACGCGCACACACACGCACACACACACTCACGCACACACACACTCACGCACACACACACTCACGCACACACACTCACGCACACACACACTCACGCACACACACGCACACACACACGCACACACACTCACGCACACACACGCGCACACACACACACACACTCACGCACACACACACTCACGCGCACACACACACACTCACGCACACACACACACACACACACTCACGCACACACACACACGCGCAACCACAAATAGGCGAGTACACACACACACACACACACACACAGACACACAGACACACAGACGTGTTCAGTCAGTGCCTGTTTGGCAGTCATTGCTCGCCTAGACTCCCGCGGTGCTGTCAATGTCTACGATCATGAGCGAGCACAGGCAGCGAGGACAGACTCTCCTGAATGGGCTTTTAGCCATTTATCCTCCCCGAGGCATTGTTCCCACTTGGGAGTCATAATCCTCGCCGTTTATCCTTCCCCTGAGAGATCTGTTCCCACTTAGGAGAGTTATATTTATAAGTTAGTTTTTTTACCTTATTTGGTTATCCTAGATTAAATGAACTTAATATTCTTATATGTGCTTATAACATCTGTGTGATCAAGACGATTGTTAAAACTTTGTTATGTACGCTAAGCTTACATAAAAACTTAGTATATTGGTCTTTATGGTTTCCTTAAAAAGTCCTAATAAGATATTGGCTGTGTAATATCCTAAATTACCATTTATACTGAAGGAATTTTGATGTTAGTTTCCACATAATGACTTATGAATGCCTCTGATTCTCTTCAGACCTTCAACGCTAATATTCGCCTTCATTATCAACTTGTGCCACACACTGCATTATTTTAGTCGCGTCCATAGTCACTGGGGACCAGGTTATGGAAAACGGGGATACCTTTTTAGGATCAAGTAGAGACCTAAATACATCTAGTTGACTATCAGACTTGTACCAGAGAAGGTGGACAAGTCATTGTACGGTAGTGGACGTATTCAGTGTCAAGTCAATCAACCGTGACTTGTCAGTCAGTCACTTGTAGTAGCTTATTGCAAGTCAATTAACCCAAATAATATTTTCAGTCAGTCAACTGTAAGTAGCTTGTTTTCCACTCAGCTTAAGCACCTTGTCAATCATTCAGCTGTAAACAGCTGGTTGTCGATTAATCAGCTGAAAGTTGCTTAATGTCAGTCAGCTGCAAGTATGGTTTAACGAGTTTGGTGTAGTTGATAGGCTTTAACCCCAAACCTCTTACAAAAAAATCACTGCGTTATCAATGTTTTGATGAAAATTCAATCACCATAATCAATATTTATGCCTTGGTTTCATTGCGATAGCTAAAGAATGCTCTTCCGATTGACTTCAAACTTTCAAAGCCAGTGCGCCTTAGTGGAAAGTTTGAATTAATTTTGGGCTGTACAGGAGTCAATGTGCCATTTTTTATTTAAGAAACTGGGATATTAATTTCCATGTAATAACTTATGATCGCCTCTTCTGAGTGGCTTCAAAACTCCAACGATAATATTTAACTATATTAGAAACTTTTGAACGATTTAATGTACTATTACTTTGTAGCACTCTGAGGAACAGGATGGTTAAAGATGTAAATTCTTACGTCCATGTCATTGGTGGATCGGCGGTGGATTTTAGAAACTTGGAAATAATATTTCTGTGAAGAAACAGGCGATTAAAAGATTTAGATATTTGCCAGCATGAGTGAATGGGCGCGACCTAGAAAAATTTGGAACACAGATAAGATTATTCTCCACGGCACAAATACGATAAAAATTAGATCTCACGCCATTTACTCTCGTGGCCGTGAGGTTGTGCTACGCCTTGCTCCTGCAATCGTCTCTCAACCTTGGTGGAGGACGGACATTGGCGGTTGAGCTAGCACCTGTTGGTAGCACTGCGAGATTTTCTCAAGAGGTGCAAGCTATCAGGAGACGTGTCAACACTGTGTGCATAGAAGTGCTGAAAGGTGCGGTGTATAACAAATGCATCTGTTCTACTGCCTGCTATCTTATGAGATACATATGGAATCAACAATGAAGATCTGTATGGCATTGCATTAAATGGCTCAACGAGAATATTCGTGAAATTTGTGACGACTGTGACGTATGACAAAATGGTGGATCAGTACCAGGATGTGTGTATGACAGTTAACCCTGGTTTGGAAGTGAGAATGAGGGACGTGTCCAAGTACTATACTTGGGTAAAAATACAGAATGTCCTCTTTGAGGCGGATGAAGAAGACATCAAAGCGTCGTTTGAGGAATATGGAGTAATACATCAAGCTACGATTGGACGATGGTCAGATGGTATGTATGCGGGACTGCGTGAGGGATCTTTCACTCTCAAAATGTCCTTGCGACGATCCATACCTTCATTTGTGACTGAGTGATTTTAAAACTCAGGTTTATGTCACATATGCCGGGCAAAGGAGAGCCTGTCGATTGTGTGGTGCATTTGAACATGTAGCGGCACAGTGTCCACGACGCTCGTCGACCGGGACACAGGGAGCAGGGGCAGGAGGGGAAAAGGAAAGAGGTGATGTCCCAGTGTACAGGAGAACATATTCGGGAAAGTAGGCTGTGGAGCGAGATTGTGGATGACAGTCCAGAGGAGTGTGTTACGTTACCGGAGGTAACACAGGACGTTGAAAAAATATGTATGGAGGAAGAGGTGGAACAAGTGGATTTGGGTAGTGAGTGTCGGCTGCCATAAATAATGTTATAAAGGAATTTTTGGATGATCAGCATGAAGATGGAATGGAAATATAAACACATATGCAGTATAAGGTGATCCTTTATTGACTACGTTTCGCCCACACAGTGGGCTTTTTCAAGTCACAAACAGATCTTCCTGGGGTGGAAGGGACGCGAGTATTTATAGTCAGGTTCAGAATGCCGAGGTCAGGTGGAGAATGCTGCATCTGATGATGTACTGAGTGGAGTTATAGAGTCTGAAATCTTGGGTAGCTTGGAAATGAGATCAGATAAGTTTGTGAGCAGACCTTCTACAGTGTTTTTATGTGGGATGGCGATGAAGAAGTTTCTTGGCAAGTGGTTCAGCTATGTTATAGAAGCCACTATTCTGGTTGAAGTTGTCGGATATGGAAATAAGTGATGATTCCAGGATTCTTCGGTATTTAGTGTTGTCTTCTGTGGCGATAAGTCTTGAGTTTCTGTAGTTTATCAAGTGGTTGTGTGAATTACGGTGTTGTACACAGGCATTCCTTGTGTCGTCAGACCTGCTTGCGTATTGGTGTTCTGACAAGCTCAAACAGGTCGAGCCTTCAATCCAGTTCACACTTGAAGAAAGTCGACAACACTCTTTTCCTTTCCTTGATGTTCTGCTCTGCAAAGCTGACCACGAACTTCGTTTTAAAGTCTATCGAAAACCCACCAACCAAAACGATCTTCTCCACTTCTACTCTCACCACGACACCAAAACCAAACGTGGTGTAATTATAGGCTTCTTCCTGCGTGCACTTAGAATCTGCAGCAATGAGTTTCTTGAAGAGAATGCACGATAATTGAGCAAGTATTTTCTAAACTCCACTATCCTCGCCACTTCATCAGAGACTGCAGACGATGGGCATTAAACATCTTCAACACACCCAGAGAAGACACTGCCGAGAAGAGATACATAGTCCTCCCCACCAACTCCATTGCCAAACACGTTTCCAACATCTTTTCCAATACCTCATTCCAAGTATCTACCTCCATGACCATCAAGGACATTACCAGTGATAGACTGGACAAGCTTCCACCCTCTGCAGGGGTATACATAATCCCTTGTAATGACTGCAACAAATTATACGTGGGCGAAACATCAAGGGACCTCCAAACACGTATTTCAGAACACCAATACGCAAGCAGGTCTGACGACACAAGGAATGCCTGTGTACAACACCGTAATTCACACAACCACTTGATAAACTACAGAAACTCAAGACTTATCGCCACAGAAGACAACACTAAATGCCGAAGAATCCTGGAATCATCACTTATTTCTATATCCGACAACTTCAACCAGAATAGTGGCTTCTATAACATAGCTGAACCACTTGCCAAGAAACTTCTTCATCGCTATCCCACATAAAAACACTGTAGAAGGTCTGCTCACAAACTTATCCGATCTCATTTCCAAGCTACCCAAGATTTCAGACTCTATAACTCCACTCAGTACATCATCAGATGCAGCATTCTCCACCTGACCTCAGCATTCTGAACCTGACTATAAATACTCGCGTCCCTTCCACCCCAGGAAGATCTGTTTGTGACTTGAAAAAGCCCACTGTGTGGGCGAAACGTAGTCAATAAAGGATCACATTATACTGCATATGTGTTTATATTTCCATTGTGTCGGTATTTTATACCATTTATTTCCATGAAGATGGAATGCTGAATATAGGCTTGCATGAGCAACATATGAATCAGGGATGGGGGGGGGGTACATGAGGGAGGCAATGTGAGTAGGAGGGATGGGCAAACAAAAGGACTGTGAAACTGTAGTTGAAATACACAAGGAAGGCAGTCCGAAAGAAATGTCACTGTTGCGACTTCACGTAAGAGGGAGGCAGTTGCCTCGGACAGTGATGATATTCTTACGCCTGCACAACGTTCGGGTAAAAAACAAACAGTGGATGTGCCTAGGAAAGTCAGGGGAGGAGAGGGGAAGGAGAAAGACGTGACTAGTAACAGGCATAGTGAAAAGAATACTGATCAAAAACGTAAAGAAACACATGGTAATCCCCCGTTAGCATTTTTAAGTGTTTAACATTGAATATAAATGGCCTCAGGGCCGAAGTGAAGAGGAGGATGTTCAGTGCCTTTTTAAGGCGATATGGGGTACATGTTATCCTTTTACAAGAACATAATTTTAAGTATGGTCGGGATTTATTAGTTGACAGGTACGAAGTTTATGCTGGGTATACAGGTAAACTCAAGGGAGGTGCTGCAGTTTTAATAGCGGAGACCAGTCCATTTCAAATGTTACACTGGGAAGAAGGGGGGGGGATGGGAGACTAGTAAGGGTGGATGGTACATGGGGTGGGGTTCCTGTGTGTTTAGTGTTTATATGCCTGCTGATAGCAATAGGCGCATAAAGGAAGATTTTGTGAGGGACGTTCTTATTTATCATATGCGAGGGCTTCCTATATATACATTATTTGGGGGGGATTGGAATTGTGTAATCCGTAGGAAGGATGTGGAGCCGAGAGGAGCTGGGTGTGTGTTGGGGGTCCTATGGGATGCTTTAGGGGGAGCAGGCTTAGCGGATGTAGTGAGGGGGGAGGGGTGAAACGTGGAGCACACTTGTGTGAGGAGAGGATATGCAGCACGATTAGACCGTATTTATGCTTCTCCTGGGTTACAGGTTGCTAATACAGAAACTATAAACGTTGTGTTTTCAGATCATAAAGGAGTGGTCATGGATGTGGGATGGGGTGGTTTACCAAAGCGTTACACGAGTTATTGGAAACTTAATGTGAGATTGTTAGATGAGCAGGACGACGGTGTTAGTTTTGTTGAGTGGTGGACAAATGAATGGACCAAGGGGAGAAAGGGAGGTGATATACTACGATGGTGGGAGGAATATGCTAAACCAGGAATCAAGAATTTTTATATGAGAAAAGGAAAGGAGGCAAGTCATTGGAAATATGGCTTACAGAGATATTTAGAAGGGCAGTTGAAACAGTGCTATGAAGGTTTTAGTGGGGTTTAGCCAGTACATGAGATTGAGGGCATCAAAGCGCAATTGATGGAAATGCAGAATGCAAGATTTGATGGCGAGAGACTGAGAGGTGGATTGGAAGATGTGTTATGGGGAGATAAGCCATCTGCCTATGTATTGCGGCGATTAAAGACAAGACAGAGTATAATGACTATGATGAAGTTGGACGTACATACGGATGTGGGAGGGTATACGATGGGAGAGAGGTTAGTAACTACGGAAAGTATGAGTGTTTATGCTGATAAGTGGTTTGAGATATATATGAGAGGGGGAAAGAGAAAGATAGGAGATCTGAAGAGTTTAGAGAAGGGGATACGGAGAAACCTAGAGTCAGCATATAGAGCGATGATAGAAGGGCCTATAGATGAAGAGGAAGTGTAGATGGCTTTAAAAGGGATGAGTGTCGGGGAAGCACCTGGGATAGATGGAATCCCAAATGAATTTTATTTGAGCAACTGGGATGTCATGAAGGATTTCTTGGTGCAGTTGGTGAATGAGATGAAGGATAAGGGAAGCATAAGTAACACAAAGGACAGGTGTAGTGGTTATGGTTCCAAAGGGGGAAGTACAGAATAACATCTTAGATTATAGAGGTTTATCATTGTGCAGGGATTATAAATTGTCTGCCAAGGTTTTAGGTAATAGGTTGTGTAAAGTAATTGGAAAGGTTATAGATATGGGACAGATGGGTGTGCCAGGGTGAACAATGTTTAGTGGGCATGGGAGGATAAAGGATTATATAGAGGAGCATAGGATGGAAGGCGGAGGTGTTCTAGCTTTGGATTGGAAGGCGGCTTATGATTGTGTAGAGAGACATTATGGATGATTATGAGAAGGATGGGTTTCGGTGAGGAAATTGTGAAGTGGGCGGAAACTTTATATAGAGGTGCAGAAATACGAGTGTAAATAAATGGAAGGGTGGGAAAGACGGTTAGTATGGGTAGGGGGCTGAGGCAGGGATGCCCCATGTCTTAAATCCTATTTGCATGTCTGTAAGACCCATGACTCAAGAAATCGTAATCACACGATTGCAAACAATCTATGACCGCGGGTTCAATCCCGGCCGGGGTATGGTTTGTTTGCATTCGTGTCATTACGATTTCTTGAGTCATGTTGACGGCAGTGAAGGGACTTGAGCTAGAGTTCGTCACGGCCACGCTAGCTGGAGATTCGTCTGTAAAAACTTGCATTTGTGGTCACAGTGGTGCCTGTGCTAACCTTCCTATGGTGTAGAAATATACCTAGTTGGATGAATCTTATTGTGGCTAGCTGGTCTAGTGGCTAACGCGACGGGCTGGAGTTTTGAGACTATGACCGCGGGTTCAATCCCGGCCGGGGGTATGGTTTGTAAGACCCATTATATAGATTGATAAATGTAGGAGTAAGTGAGGGAGGGAGGTAAGACTTAGGGGTGCTACGGGTATAGTTGGTTATGTTGATGACACGACGGTCTTAGTGGGGGGAGAGGAGGGGTTAAAGAATGTAAACAGAATTGTTGAAATATTTAGTGGAGCAACAGGTACGAGTGTTAATAGTGAAAAGTCGAAATTACTGGAGGTTGGGTCATGGGTGGGAGGGGAACTGGGAAATAAGTATGGATGGCAGGTTGTAGAGCAGATAAAAATTTGTGGAGTATTGTACAGAGGGGAAGCACAAGGGGCTAGAGAGGTAAATTCTAAAAGGGTAGTGCAACGGGTCTTGCTTAGGTTAGGGGGAATAAGAACGAGTGGTTTGACTATACAACAGTCATTGTGGTTAATACACTCATTTATCCTAAATTGTGGCACGTGGCTGTGGTATACCCCTTGATGGCGAAAGATGAGCGCATGTGCAAAGTTAATTAATAATAATTTAATATGTTTATTATGCACCCCATACCCATCCTGTGGGCGGTAGTCAAAAGATTACAGAGGTACATAATTGGTCCAGGGACTGGACTCCAAAGTTTTGATAGCTGAGCAAGTTACAGAGGTAATGAACTCACAATTTACAAAGGTAATGAACTCACAATTTACAAAGGTAATGAACTCCAGGTAAGTCTGGTCACAATCATGACAAGTTACAAAGGTATTTACAGATTACAGAGGTACGTAATGGGTCCAGGGACTGGGCCCCCAAAGTTTTGATAGCTGAACTAGGTACAAAGGTAATGAGCTCACAAGTTACAAAGGTAATGAATTCTGTAGAATGTTTACTTACGTTTATACTGTGAATTGCTCATTACTCCATGTGCAAAGGAAAGTACTGAATTTTATATGGGGATATGGTTGTCATTGGCTGAAGCAAACGGTTGTAATGACACCGCTGGCGAAAGGGGGTTTAAGTTTAATTCCTTTGGGTAGCAGACTAAAGAGCATATATGTGAAGCATTATCTGAGATTGGGTGGGGAACGTGGTGTCAGAGTGAGGGATGTGATGGAAGATGTGAGGCGGTGGTGGGGGGATAGGGACTTAGGAGTGTATGAGTATGTTGAGATACTTATTACAAGTAAGAAATCCGGGAAATGTAAAGGCGTGTGTTTTGGGGAGGTTGGAAAGATGTCAAGAAGTGTTGGAAGGAGAGACTTTCCATTATATAATTGGACACGAATCTGGGGAGTATTCAGTAAGTTACGGTTGAAGTAAAGGGTGAGGGAAACTATGTATAGGTTTTTACATGGGATTTTGCCAACTAAAGTACGACTGTATCAGATGGGAATTTTGCAGTCTCAACATTGTGTTTTGTGTGTGGGGGGGGGGGAGGAAACAGCATATCACGTGGTGTATTTCTGTGAGCATATTGAGAGGGCACGTCTATGGTTTCGCAGAGTCTTGGATATGGTGGGTGGGAGTGGTTTAGTAGTATTAAGGGCTGCGAGTTTGGATATAGAGGGAGTGGGAGATAGTGTGAGGAGGGCCGTCATGTATTTAGTGGCTGATTATATCTATATATCGTGGGCGATGAGGGAGGTGGGGGGGGAGGGAGGAACAAGGGCTTTAGCAGGACATTTCTATAAAACAAAGTGTATAAATGAGGTAGTGTATGGACGTAGATGGGCTATAGATTTTCCGGCATCGTATAGAGGTATGACTGAAAGGGTTGCGCGATTTAGTGTTGTAATGGTTGAGTGGACTGGTCTCTACATAAGGGGGGGGGAGAATTAATTACATGGACATAGAATTGCTAGAATATCATGAATCTTAAGCACTTATTACAATGTAGTGGTGTTTTCATCGGTGTAATGTATTACATGGGATTTGAATTGCTCGAACAAAATAGAATTTTTTTTTTGAGCACTGTTTAACTGTAGTGATGTTTATCCTGAGAAGCGAAAGGCGGCTTATTAATTCGATTAGGTGCTATAATGTTCTATTATCAACCTAAGTGTGTGAAAAAGCATAGTCTGAAATTACTATGAAACTTGTCATTACACATCTATATCTTGTTGTACATGTTAATACGTGTTAACTAATATAAATCTGAGTATCTGTAATACTAGAATGTGTTTCAATATCTAGTGTACTGTAATTATATTAGTTGACATTCTCCACTGTTTTAAAGTTGTGTAATCGTCTATAAATTGTCCTAAAGTGTAATTATTGTTAGTTTTTTTTTGTAAGTTATTTGAATAGTTATACGATGTTGTGAATTCTAGTGCAAGTGTTTTATTTTTTGTACTGTGGTAAAGGAGGGAAGTATGTAAGTTATTATGATGGAATCATAATTCACATGTAATACATGTGTGTACAATGTATATAGAATTCTTTTTTTTTTTTTATTAATTCTTAGGTAAATTTCATGTCAAGTATATTTAAAATTTACAAGCATATTGAGATATATTTTGAATGTTACAAGATTACACAACAATATACTTTGTATTTAGTAAAGGATAAAAAGCCTAGGTTGAGGGATATTTTGTAAGATCAAAGATAAATGTGTTTGTGTATTGCTAGTATAAAAAATTATTTTTTCTGTGGAGAACTAGACGAGGCTTCTTATATTTTATAAAAGTATTGCAATGTTTTAAAATAAAACAATAAAAATATGGAGTACATGAAACTATTAAAGTAAATGTTCTTCCTTGTGGTTTAGCGCAAGTATTTGAGTATATTAATAACAATACAGTAAAACTGGGGGGGGTGGGTGAGTCACCTGCCTCGTACTATGGTCAGGTGTATATCAGCACCATTATGAATAGTGTTACTTTGTGGACTGGAACAGTTACTGATGTCTATTTTTATACATATTTATATCATTTTTATATACGTGACTATATATGTATATCTGTATGCATTGTTTTAAATAAAATAAAAAAAAAATACGATAAAACACCTAAATTACTGGAATTGGTTTAAGTTCCTCAACTTGTACTCCCTAGAACGCAGGCGGAAGTGATTCATGATTGGAAAATCCTAGAGGGATTAGTGCCAAATTTCCACACGAAAATCACTCCCTACGAAAGCGAAAGAATCGGCAGGCGATGCAACATCCCCCCAGTGAAAAGCAGGGGCGTCACTAGCACGATAAGAGACAACACAATAAGTGTCAGGGGCCCAAAACTGTTCAACTGCCTCCCAGCATACTTAAAGGGGATTACAGACCCCTGGCTGTCTTCAAGAAGGTTCTGGAGAGGCATCTAAAGTTAGTACCTGATCAGCCGGTTTACGTGCGGCCTACAGTAACAGCCTGGATGACCAGGACCTGATCCACCATGAGGCCTGGTCACAGACCGGGCTGCGGGGACGTTGACCCCCGAAAACCTCTCCAGGTATACTCAAGGAAGTGGCTAGTTTATTGTGGACACCAGATCCATCCTGTGGATGGTAGTGTAATATGATATGGATACACAAGAACCTGGGAACAATCACAAAAAGGGTTAACAGAAGAACATCTCGATTTATATCTACAGTTCATTTGTCTGTTACAAGCAAATATAGGAAATTTGCTTAATATATATTTTATCTATTTTCATTAATAAGATATCTTGACATGTCACATAGGTTATTATACTATCACTATATTCCTTAAGTGGACAATTAAGCAGTGTTCAAGAAAGTGTCCAAAGGGCTGACCAACTACTTTGCCTCTGGTGTGATCATGTCTACCCTGCCAGAAGTACTTTAAACAAACCTAAGCCTGGCTACTACAGTTGCTTCATAAATTTACTTATCTATGTTAATGTTATCATAGTGGGTTATAGAGGACTCAGGCCTCTAACTGCATGCCTATAACATTAAGAGTCAGTATTTACTTCTCTCCTAATATTATTGCTAATGCAACGACCGACACACATCCAGTTAGTCATGGAGCAGCGCTAAACCCCCATGGGTCATGCATTTAGCGCCTGGGGAGTGTGATATAACCAGGCTTGTTCCAAGGAAAGGGAGGTTAGCTCCAATTCCTTGCACCAAAAGCCCGCTCAGAATTATCAGTAGAGTGCAGAGGCCTCACTTGTACTGGACAATGTTACAGACCTAGCAGGGCCGCCCTCTCATTCTCACTTCACAGTGTGAGAATAAGTCACATTGTTTGACTTTATCGGGTTATCCTACGCTAGATTCTACATAATGACTACGTAACAACTAGTGTAAGTTTATAATTATGTAGGACTAAATAAGCACTTACTTCTGCGTGTGCACTGTCCAGTTGTGTACGAGGCAGCAGCAGCTGTAACACTGAGGCTCAGTTGTCAACACCACCTCATATATTACTGCTGTTTATTATTTTTATTATTAATATTATTACTATTATATTGCTATTAATTTAAATAATAATAATATTAATAATATATTACTGTTATTAAAAATTGATTATATTCTCACAAACAAGCATTAAATCCATGTTGACGAACAAGTATATCACCAGCACCGCTGGTTACCTGGTGCTGGGTGGGAGGGATAGGTCAGGATATGAGATAATCTGGGTAAAATGGACAGGAAAAGTAGACAGAAGTGATTTAAAAAGCAATAGATCAGGTAAATGAAAAATTATAAAAGTAGGTAACAGGAGGGAACATCAGAAGGTAACAGGAGGGAACATCAGAATGTAACAGGAGGGAACATCAGAATGTAACAGGAGGGAACATCAGAATGTAACAGGAGGGAACATCAGAAGGTAACAGGAGGGAACATCAGAATGTAACAGGAGGGGACATCAGAATGTAAGAGGAGGGAACATCAGAATGTAACAGGAAGGAACATCAGAATGTAACAGGAGGGAACATCAGAATGTAACAGGAGGGAACATCAGAATGTAACAGGAGGGAACATCAGAATGTACAGGAGGGAACATCAAAAAGTAACAGGAGGGAACATCAGAATGTAACAGGAGGGAACATCAGAAGGTAACAGGAAAGAACATCAGAAGGTAACAGGAGGGAACATCAGAATTTAACAGGAGGGAACATCAGAATGTAACAGGAAGGAACATCAGAATGTAACAGGAGGGAACATCAGAATGTAACAGGAGGGAACATCAGAATGTAACAGGAAGGAACATCAGAATGTAACAGGAGGGAACATCAGAAGGTAACATCAGAAGGTAACAGGAAAGAACATCAGAAGGTAACAGGAGGGAACATCAGAATGTAACAGGAGGGAACATCAGAAGGTAACAGGAGGGAACATCAGAATGTAACAGGAAGGAACATCAGAATGTAACAGGAGGGAACATCAGAAGGTAAACAGAGGGGGACAATCAGAAGGTAACGGAAGGAACATCAGAAGGTAACAGGAGGGAACATCAGAAGGTAACAGGAGGAACATCAGAATGTAACAGGAGGGAACATCAGAATGTAACAGGAGGGAACATCAGAATGTAACAGGAAGGAACATCAGAAGGTAACAGGAGGGAACATCAGAAGGTAACAGGAGGGAACATCAGAATGTAACAGGAGGGAACATCAGAAGGTAACAGGAGGGAACATCAGAAGGTAACAGGAGGGAACATCAGAATGTAACAGGAGGGAACATCAGAATGTAACAGGAGGGAACATCAGAATGTAACAGGAAGGAACATCAGAATGTAACAGGAGGAACATCAGAAGTTAACAGGAGGGAACATCAGAAGGTAACAGGAAAGAACATCAGAAGGTAACAGGAGGGAACATCAGAAGGTAACAGGAGGGAACATCAGAATGTAACAGGAGGGAACATCAGAATGTAACAGGAAGGAACATCAGAATGTAACAGGAGGGAACATCAGAAGGTAACAGGAGGGAACATCAGAAGGTAACAGGAGGGAACATCAGAAGGTAACAGGAGGGAACATCAGAATGTAACAGGAGGGAACATCAGAATGTAACAGGAGGGAACATCGAATGAAAGGGAAAGGGGAACATCAAATGTAAACGGGAGGGAACATCAGAGGTAACAGGAGGGAACATCAGAAGGTAACAGGAAAGAACAACAGAAGGTAACAGGAGGGAACATCAGAAGGTAACAGGAGGGAACATCAGAAGGTAACGGGAAAGGGAACATCAGAATGTAACACAGGGAACATCAGAAGGTAACACAAAGGGAACATCAGAAGGGTAACAGGAAGGAAACATCATAAGGTAACGGGGGGAAACTCAAAAGGAAACAGGAGGGAACATCAAGCGGAACAAGGGAGCATCAGAAGGGTAACAGGAGGGAACATCATAAGGTAACAGGAGGGAACATCAGAAGGTAACAGGAGGGAACATCAGAAGGTAACAGGAGGGAACATCAGCGGGTAACAGAAGGGAGCATCAGAAGGTAACAGGAGGGAACATCATAAGGTAACAGGAGGGAACATCAGAAGGTAACGGAGGGAACATCAGAGGGTAACAGAAGGGGCATCAGAAGGTAACGGAGGGAACATCAGTGGGTAACAGAAGGGAGCATCAGAAGGTAACAGGAGGAAACATCAGAATGCAACAGGTGGGAACATCAGAGGGTAACAGGAAGGAACATCAGAAGGTAACAGGAAGGAACATCAGAATGAAACAGGAGGGAACATCAGCGGGTAACAGGAGGGAACATCAGAATGCAACAGGAGGGAACATCAGCGGGTAACAGGAGGGAACATCAGAAGGTAGCATCAGAATGTAACAGGAGGGAACATCAGCGGGTAACAGGAGGGAACATCAGAAGGTAACAGAAGGAAACACCAGAAGGTAACAGGGGGCAACATCAGAAGGTAACAGGGGTAACATCAAAAGGGTTTAACGGAGGGGAACATCAAAAGGGTAACAGGAGGGAACATCAGGGGGTACAGGAGGGAACATCAGAAGGTAAAGAAGGAAACCACCAGAAGGAAAAACAGGGGGCAACATCAGAAGGTCAGGAGGGAACATCAGTAGGAAACAGAGGGGAAATCAGATGTACCAGGAGGGAACATCGAGGGTAACAGGAGGGAACATCAGAAGGGTAAAGGAGGGGACATCAGAATGAAACGGGAGGGGACATCAGAATGTAACAGGAGGGAACACAAATGTAACAGAGGGAATATCAGAAGGTAACAGGAGGGAACATCAGAAGGGTAAAGGAGGGAAAATCAGTGGGTAGAGGGGGAACATCAGTAGAGGGAGGAACCATAGTAGCAGGAGGGAACATCAGTAGGTAGCAGGAGGGAACTCATTAGGTACAGGAGGAACATCGTGGGTAGTAGGAGGGAACATCAGAGGTAGCAGGGGAACATCATAGGTTAGAGGAACATCAGTAGTGCAGGGGGGAACATCAGTAGGTAGTAGGGGAACCCATCAGTGGGTAGTAGGAGACATCTAGGAGTAGGGGAAATCAGTAGGTAGTGGGAGGGAAATCAGTAGGTAGTAGGAGGGACATCAGTAGGTATGGGGAGGGAAGATCAGTTAGGTAGTAGGAGGAAAATCAGAAAGTAGTAGGAGGGAACATCAGTGTAGTAGGAGGGAACATCAGTAGGTAGTGGAGGAACATCAGTAAGTAGTAGGAGGAACATCAGTAGGTAGTAGGAGGGAACATCAGTAGGTAGTAGGAGGGAACATCAGTAGGTAGTAGGGGGGAACATCAGTAAGTATAGGAGGAAAATCAGTAGGTAGTAGGAGGGAAGATCAGTAGGTAGTAGGAGGGAACATCAGTAGGTAGTAGGAGGGAACATCAGTAAGTAGTAGGAGGGAACATCAGTAGGTAGTAGGAGGGAACATCAGTAGGAAGTAGGAGGAACATCAGTAAGTAGTAGGAGGGAACATCAGTAGGTAGTAGGAGGAACATCAGTAGGTAGTAGGAGGGAACATCAGTAAGTAGTAGGAGGGAACTCATTTAGGTAGAGGAGGGAACATCAGAAAGTTAGTAGGAGGGAACATCAGTAGGTAGTAGGAGGGAACATCAGTAGGTAGTAGGAGGGAACATCAGTAGGTAGTAGGAGGGAACATCAGTAGGTAGTAGGAGGGAACATCAGTAGGTAGTAGGAGGGAACATCAGTAAGTAGTAGGAGGGAACATCAGTAGGTAGTAGGAGGGAACATCAGTAGGTAGTAGGAGGGAACATCAGTAGGAGGGAACATCAGTAGGTAGTAGGAGGGAACATCAGTAGGTAGTAGGAGGGAACATCCAGTAGGAGTGGAGGGAAACTTTCAGAGGTAGTAGGGGGGAACATCAGTAGGTAGTAGGAGGGAACATCAGTAGGTAGTAGAAGTGGAAACATCATTTGGGTAGTAGGAGGGAACATCAGTAGGTAGTAGGAGGGAACATCAGTAGGTAGTAGGAGGGAACATCAGTAGGTAGTAGGAGGGAACATCAGTAGGTAGTAGGAGGGAACATCAGTAGGTAGTAGGAGGGAACATCAGTAGGTAGCAGGAACATCAGTGGAAGTAGGAGGAACTCAGTAGTAGTAGGAGGGAACATCAGTAGGTAGTAGGAGGAAACTATCGTAGGTAGTAGGGGGAAACTTCAGTAGGTAGTAGGGGGGAAATCAGTAGGTAGTAGGATGGGAACATCAGTATGTTAGTAGGAGGGAACCATCAGTAGGTAGTAGGAGGAACACCAGAAAAAAATATAGGAAGGGTTTATTAGCACCCAGTCCACCCCTGTATAGACTGGTGGGTGGGGGACGTGGATGCTGGATGTGGGGCTGGACGTGGGAGAGGCTGGACGTGGGAGGGCTGGTTGGGAGCTGGCTGGGAGAGGCTGGATGTGGGAGTGGACGTGAGGTTGGATGGGGCTGGGGTGGGGAGGTGGAGTGGGAGGGGCTGGTGTGGGAGCTGGGATTTGGGAGAGGCTGGACGTGGGAGAGATTGAACTGGGTTTATGTGGGGCTATGGGTGAGTGGGGGGTAAATCTTATATAATGAAACTACATACTTATTTATCCATTGTTTTATTGTTTAAATTGTTCCATTTCTTATTCCACTCTATTATTTACTACATCCCGGTATATTATATCTACAACAACTGTGTCTTTCATGTATAAATGGCATAATACAGCACTGACCGCACATGTAAAAAACAACTATACAATCATACTTTGGCGCTTGGATTTCATTATGACTAGCGGTTTCGTCTAAGAATTTCCGTAGATTATAAAGTGGCTTATTGTGTCACAGGGACAAACCACCTGAGAGGGAGTAACTGGGTGACACACTGCTGGCTGTACACGTCACAATGAAATCCATACAATCTAATTAAATTTTTTTTGTTCATAATAATTACATGTAAACGCATGTGTTTATTGGAGTTTTGGATGTAAAACGGCTTATGGGTATCAAAACACAATTACCCAATGGCAATCTTCGTTTATTATTACCTTTCATTAGTATAAAAACTCTAATCTGATAACTGTATGTTGAGGATTTTATCCCCCCCAAAAATTTAAAACATTTAATAAGGTATCATAATCATTCTTTGCTTTCTGAGCATCTTTGTGCTAAAAATAGAACTTTCACCCATAGGGAAAAT
The DNA here is from genome assembly GCF_026875155.1 of Cherax quadricarinatus. Taxonomy (NCBI): domain Eukaryota; kingdom Metazoa; phylum Arthropoda; class Malacostraca; order Decapoda; family Parastacidae; genus Cherax; species Cherax quadricarinatus. The sequence continues at coordinate 35,611,324 of NC_069410.1, forward strand.
CAAGGAACGGAACGTGGAACGAATGGTTTTGAGTTGCTCCTTAGGCGTCGCATGACGGTGGGCACGGCCCAGGAGCTCTGCCTGGTGAGGCAAGATACACCCCACTACCCCCCCTTTCCCCCACCCCTGGGGATAATATACCCCCTTTTAAACCCCCAGTAGAACGGAAAAAAAGAGGGGCCACTGAACACTACCCGATACACTATTTGTTGAGGAGGTCGGGAGGAAGGGGGGGGTGAGGGAGGGCTTGGCCATATTGAGTTTCTTTACCGAGTGGGGCCCGACCCGGAGAGCGGGGCCCCCTAAAGGATGGAAGTGTAAGGAGGGATCGCAAAATATTTGTCTGATAAAAAGTTTTCATAGGGGGGTTTTTTTACCCCTGGGTTTATGTTTTTTTTTTTTTGTTGTTTAAAATTGTGGCGAGGGGGCTTCATAAGAGGGGAGGGACATGGGGGTGAGTTGGGAGTGGTTATTTCCCAGACTCGCACCGCAAATTTAAGTTTTCAAAAAAAAAAATAGACAGTGTTTTCACATTTAAAATCTCTCTTATAAATCTGTAAAACAAAAAAAAAAATTTACTAATTTTCTTCTTTAAAAAACACCACCAATATTATTACTACAGTTACAATATAAAGTCGTCATGACTATCCTGCCCTCTGGATGGCAGGCGGTTCCACAACTTGCCAGTGGGCTTCCTGCCCACTTACCACAACAACAACGACAAACAGTGACCTGCGGCCCACTTGCCCTTTCAGCTGAGGGCTCTTCTGAGCCCCGAGGCTCTCCCTACCACCAACCTGCGACGGTGAGAGACGCTAGGGCTCAGACGGCCCGTGGGGACCACACTGGCCAGGCCAGGCCGCACCCTGGCATAAGTGCCACTTATTCGTGCCCTCCATAACTTGGCAATACTTTACGGTTGTAATACTTGTTTTAATACTGAGGCCTAGATCAGGTTTGAGCCTGGAGTGGGTGGTGAGAGGCGAGTGTTTGACACTACGCTCACCAGGCTCCTGAGGCTTCCTCGGTGGGAGGAGTGTTTGACACCACGCTCACCAGGCTCCTGAGGCTTCCTTGGTGGGAGGAGAATGTATGACACTCGCTCACTAGGCTCCTGAGGTTGCCTTGGTGGGAGGAGTGTTTGACACCACGCTCACCAGGCTCCTGAGGCTTCCTCGGTGGGAGGGGTGTTTGACACTACGCTCACCAGGCTCCCGAGGCTGTCTTAATGGGAGGAGTGTGTTTGACGCTCGCTCACCAGGCTTCTGAGGCTGCTTTGGTGAAGCTCCTGAGGCTGCCTTGGTGGGTGTGGGCCTGGTGGGACCCGTAGGGTCTGCCTTGGCCCACCCGCCTTCACTGTTAGACCCGTATTGGTGCGAGGAGGGAGGGGAGGCAGCCCCTCTTGGAATATGACTCCCCACCTCCAGCAGCGGCCTCCCCGTTCCCCCGTGGCAGGTGTTGGGGGAACTAAGGACCGCCGTCATCAGTGGTGTGGGCGAGGAGGGGGAGATCGCTGCACCCACCCTCGCTACACGTCTACCTACGTGGCACCTGGGACACCCTACGTACGATAGATAGTGCATATTTCCTATGCAGTATATATGTATCATTATATTATGAATATATATTACATTCTTCTTATTAACCTAGTGAAAGCTGACCGCAGTTCAGAGTGGTTTGTCGCGGGCGGGCGGGGCGCCCTGCTGAGGGCGGCTGAGGACAGCCCCTGCCCGCAAGCGGCGGTACTGAGTCCTTGGCAACACTTGTAGGCTACAGCAGGGGGCAGGGCTGACCACGGCGCCCTGCACGTGATACTGGTGTCTGGCCTGCCTTTAGTTCACTAGCAGTGAGTTGCAGACAGGGCGCAGACACTCACGCCTCCAGCCAGTCCAACCCCGCTCTGCTACAATACACTACCATCGGTATACAAGACTGCCTTACACTAAGCATTTTGGCTACAGGAGGCTACGATACTGTCCCGTGGCTCATGCTGCGGCGGCTTCAGCAGCAGCGGGGCCACTACAAGCCCACTGAATGACTAGCGCGCACTACAAGCTTGGCAACACCTACACAGATATCTAGGGTGAGGCTCCACACTGACAGCACACACTTAAACTACGGGATGGCAGAACATAGTAGAATCACTCAACAGTCACAAAAAATAACCAAAGAAATTGGCCTACGACTACCTACATGGGTTTCTGGGGGGAGGGAGGGGAGGGGAGGAGGACCATTCTACAGATCACATCACACACCCACCACCTACACACACATAGAGAGTGTCCCATTGAACATAGTCACCAGATTCCCAGAATGAGACTTTGTACATTGCGAGCATCAACATACCAAGCCCTCCTAAATAAAATATTTGCCATTTTTTCAAAACCCATTATACAATACCATAAGAAAATATAGAACCTCGCACACAAATATAACAACGCTTTTAAACCACTGTCCGTGCTCATGAAATTACTTAAGAGGGCATTGTTATATCTTAGTAATATTGCACTATATATTTCTTATGTACACCCTGGTGGTCAGTGAAGCTAATGTTGCTGTTTTTTTTCTGACTCGTTTTCTTTTCTGCGATATCTGATATGTGGCACACTGTTACCCAACTGAAGAATCTCACTACTAAACCTTATAAATCTGAATGATCTGTCTTGGAGGCTTGAAGAGGTTATTTCTTGAACATGTAAGGGCTTGGTGAAAGTTCTGATGTAAAGATGCAGTACTAGGGTTGTAGGTACTGGGGAATAATGAAGGCTTTGTCTCTTAGGTACTTCGATCTCGAAAATATTGGGGCTCTGATGTTCTGGTTTGAAATATACTGGGGCTTAGGAGTTCTGTCTTGAAGAATTTTTTTTTTTTTTGGAGTAACTGTTAACTGAAGGAAATTCTTCCGTATGGTTTGCAGAAGGGTCTGAGAAGGATCTTGGTTTTATCTTGAAAGAAGGTTGGGCTGAGGAGGAGTACATAATGTTTTTGCACAGGGAAACGTCTGGAATTATGAGGTCTGGTTTTAACCGGGCTTTTAGGAAATTGTGTGAGAAAATATTAAGGTTAGAGTTTCTGTTTGATATATTTGGTTAGAACAGTGCCTCTCTTGTTGGAAATACTTCTGCCTAGGAAACTATAGCTTTTTTTTTTTTTTTAAACTGGCAATAGCGATTTTGTAAGATAAAGATTTATGTATTAACTGTATATTCCAATGAATGAAGTTCTATTGCGAGATACCGATACTTGGAGAATATTCTATCTTGAAGATGCTGACACTTGAGAAGGTTGTGCAGTGAAGAGTGAGGCTTGAACTTGAAGAAAGGGGTTCTGCACTAGACCTGGTGATGCAGCTACTGATCGGGTTGTAACAATATGAAACCAGCAACATTGCGGCGACCACACAGTCAGCAACGGGGCCTCGGCGTGAGCTGACCAGGACGGGCGGACCTGTCACACCCATGTCCATGCCCACTATATATGCCCACGATATATGCCTATGTCCATCATACTGGTAGGATCACTGTATTTAGCACGCCCGCGTTTCTACTAATTGCACCCATGTTACCCGTGGTGGATCCTTTGTGCGGTTAACAGCCTTGACAGCTACATCTATATCGCTACCTGTGAAGGCCCTTTTCAAATCCAGGTAGCTTCACCTATGACCATACAGGTACTGGTGATTTGCGGGCCTGGATCACTGCAAGCCCAATTAAATGGAACTTCAGTAGGGACCGTTGTTATCAACACTATTTTCCTCAACAGAAAAAATGGGACTTATTGAAATCTAACCCAAGTCTTCTCGCCAAACTCGCTGTTGTGTTAACATGAGTGAATCGACGGAGCCACGACTCAGGGAGGAGCAACGGGCAACGGGGAAGGAGGAAGGAGATGAAGGAGGGTAAGGGGGTAGTAGGACAGAGGCAGGTTTACCCGCTGAATAGGTCAACTGAACAGTCTTGGGTCATGCGAGGTCAGCCCCACGCGAGGCCCCATCACCCCAACGCTCGCCCAGATAGTCTTGTCACTGCCGGCCAACAACACGGGAGACTGAGAGCGGCAGCATTTAACAATCACGATATCCACTAAACACTGCGTTGTCGGCGATATTATCACATAGTCAGGAGGAGTTCAGTGTGACATCTTGTGAAGCTTCCATCCGCCAGAGGAGGAGGAGGAGGAGGAGGATGAGAGGACACGGGAGGACTCACAGCAGCGTCCCTGACCCCTCCATTACTGCACCTGCAGAGGGAGATGAAGACAGAGTTTACTAATGGTGACACTTAAGTGGATGAGGCGTGGTGCCTGTACGTGTCTGGCAAGGTAGAGTCCACGTACATGCTGTTTAAATATCATTGCTTTATCTTGTTGCTTTCTATATGATTCAACACACAACTCTCTTTCTCTCCCACATTTATTCGTGACCTATTCAACATGTTTGCTAACGTCAACACACACACACACACACACACACACACACACACACACACACACACACACACACACACATGCACACATCAAAATACCCAAATAACTCACATACACGTCCCTTCACAAAAGCTATTGTCTTTAGATTACTTATATCAGAATTAAAAACAAATATATAATTATTAGCTATTACTATAAAAACTCAAATCTTATATTAAATCTATAATCTAGAGCAGACAAGTGACGGTAAAAACAAGGTACGTTCAACAGAGAAACCTTTTTAAAATGACGATTCAGCCACTGTAGGCTTCAATGACGGGTCTGGAATACATTAAAAAAATGTTTTATATAAAGCATATGGAGGAGAGGAGCTGCTGGGTCAGGTCAGATGAAGTTACAAGTCAGGTCGAAGTGTCAGGTCCTGGTATACAGTGTTCAGTATGTTGATCCAAGATGATCTGTGCAATGGATCTAGACAAAATGAGGTGGATGGTGTCAGCCTCAACACACCTGTGTTGTTGGTGAGGTGGATGGTTTTCTTAATAGATAATATGTACTTGTTTCCAGAGCTTGCTGCTGTGACTGTGCTGCTGTGACTATGCTGTGTGACTGTGCTGCTGTGACTATGCTGTGTGACTGTGCTGCTGTGACTATGCTGTGTGACTGTGCTGCTGTTGACAGTATCTTGCCTGGTTGTATCTGACCCAGCATCGCCTCATCTTCCCCTGTGTTCCACACATCACTGTGTGGTCATCCATGCACTTAACAAAGGCCTCAGTGGGTGAAACTCGCATTAAAAAAAAGAGTCTTTGCTTAAAGTGTCCTTTTTTTTACCACTTCTTTAACTCAATAAATATATATGAAAAATACAAAAGGATTCTTTACCCAGTAAATATTAATTAAATATAATTTTCCCTTCAAAAACTTAATAACATTATTTCGAATGAAGTAATAAAAGAAACTGGCATTATGGAATCCTTTTGTCACACAAGAAGCAAACACACACACAAAAACCACAGTTTGCTGGTCTTACTGGGAACCACACACAGCAGAGGCAAGTCCAAAGTATCATTCTCTGTGGATGCTTAAATGAGTTCAATCTCAACCTATTTATTAACTTGTCTCTGCTCAGCAGTGACGCCACCAACGCCAATAAAATCCATTAGTGACTCGTAACCTGGCAGCCAAGCCATGATGAGGGTGTGCTTGAAGGCACCTCGAAAGTGATTCAAGAGGGAGAACGGTTACGTAGATCGTTCTCCAACATGGTTCCCGATATGTGAGCCGTCGTCCAGTGCCACCTGACACCGTGGGTGCCGGTGAATTCTGTTCCTGGATGAGCAATGTAGCGGTTGCGAGAGCTGCCAGGGCAGGAGGATAAAACCTGTTGGGTGACTCATTTTGTGTTGGCATTAAAACCGTCCAAACACACAGGCGAATTTATTTTATGATGTGTAAGTGGTGGTGGGTGTATATTTGTGTGTGTGTGTGTGTGTGTGTGTGTGTGTACACTCGTCATCGCAACAAAATTGGGATCGTTGGAATTTTATAATGGAAATGGACTCATAAAAAATTTTTTTAGAGGACCGTGAAGAATCTTATAAGACAAATGCAAAAAAAAAAAAAAAAAGAGCATTGAAAAATATTGAAAACTCACGTTTTTTATTTATTTTTTTAATTTGAGAATGCCTCATCAAATCGGCTTCGGATCTTAAACTCTGGTCGACTATTGCCAAATAAAGTTCGTAGAACAACTGTCATGGCCAGCTGCTGTCTCCTCCCTTGTATATAAACCCTTCCAGATATTTATTTCCGCGATAATGTTTGTAAATAATTTCGCCCGTTTGCGAAGTGTTAAGCATTCCCAAATCTCTCTTGAAGTTGACTGCATGTGGCAGGATTTGATGAAATAACTTATGACTAGCCTGGTGTTCCAAGGTATGGGATCCACCGCCTACCCTCGGCCAGGTGCCCATAATTACCTGAGTCACAGTTCTGCGTACTGTGACGCAGAGAAAGCACATGCAAAAATCATTTTAAAAAATCTTCAAGAAAGCCTTGTTGCCGGTGAAGGGCTCTTGACTCAAGGAATTCGAGGTAACCTCCTTTATCCCCTAGATCGAACCTGATGACCTCTGATTACGTACCAGGTGCAGTATGGCCCCTACAAGTTTAGCGCTCCCATGTGATATATAATTTTAAGGATATTTCCCCACATTCCGAGCATGTTTACATCCGTGTCAGCACCAGGAAAGATCCGCTTCCTCAATATGTTAATATAAATCACATTATTTTAGTTTAATTAAAGCCAAAACTGTAGCGACTTGATTTGGAAAATTAATGATTAATCCAGCCAGGTACTGGTGGGGGTTAGAACCCATGGTGAGTGAGTAGTAAAATTTTTAACTTGTAACAGCTGATGGTATGAGAGAAACTTTGTAAACGTTAGTCTGGGTTACTATATACTGGACCCCTGGGTAGCCTGACAGTCTGGGTTACTACATACTGAACCCGCTGGGTAGCCCTGACAGTCTGGGTTACTACATACTGACACCGCTGCAGGGTATAGCCCTGGATACAGTCTGGGTTACTACATACTGAACCCGCTGGGTAGCCCTGACAGTCTGGGTTACTACATACTGAACCCGCTGGGTAGCCCTGACAGTCTGGGTTACTACATACTGAACCTGCTGGGTAGCCCTGACAGTCTGGGTTACTATATACTGGACCCCTGGGTAGCCCTGACAGTCTGGGTTCCTATATACTGGACCCCTGGGTAGACCTGACAGTCTGGGTTACTACATACTGGACCCCTGGGTAGACCTGACAGTCTGGGTTACTACATACTGAACCCCTGGGTAGCCCTGACAGTCTGGGTTACCACATACTGAGACCCCTGGGTAGCCCTGACAGTCTGGGTTACCACATACTGGACCCCTGGGTAGACCTGACAGCCTAGGTTACCACATACTGAACCCCTGGGTAGCCCTGACAGTCTGGGTTACTACATACTGGACCCCTGGGTAGCTCTGACAGTCTTGGTTACTACATACTGGACCCCTGGGTAGCCCACAGTATGGGTTACTATATACTGGACCCCTGGATAGACCTGACAGTCTGGGTTACAACATACCGGACCCCCGGGTAGACCCTACAGTCTGGGTTACTTACTACTGGTACCCCATGGGTCTATAATGGACCCTGTGACCTGACAGTTTGGGTTACTATATACTGGACCCCCGGGTAGCCCCCACAGTTTGAGTTATTACATACTGGACCCCTGGGTGGTTCTGACAGTCTGGCTTACTACATACTGGACCCCCGGGTAGACTCCACAGTCTGGGTTACAACATACCGGACCCCTGGGTAGACCTGACAGTTTTGGTTACTACATACTGGACCCCTGGGTAGCCCTGGAAGTCTGGGTTACTATATACTGGACCCCTGGGTAGTCCTGACAGTCTGGGTTACTACATACTGGACCCCTGCGTAGCCCTGACAGTCTGGTTACTGCATACTGGACCCCTGGTAGTTTCTGACAGTCTTGGTTACTACATACTAACCCTGGGTAGCCCAGAGTGGGTTACTATATACTGGACCCCTGGTAACCCTGCACAGTCTGGGTTACTACATACTGGACCCCGCGTAGCCCTACAGTCGGTTCTTGGACCCCAGGGTAGACCTGCATGTTGGGTTACATATACTAGACCCCGGTAGCCCCACAGTTGAGTTATACATACTGGACCCTGGGTGGTTCTGACAGTCTGGCTTACTACATACTGGACCCCCGGGTAGACTCCACAGTCTGGGTTACCACATACTAGACCCCCGGGTAGTCCTAACAGTCTGGGTTACCACATACTAGACCCCCGGGTAGACCTAACAGTCTGGGTTACTACATACTAGACCCCCGGGTAGACCTAACAGTCTGGGTTACCACATACTAGACCCCCGGGTAGACCTAACAGTCTGGGTTACCACATACTAGACCCCCGGGTAGTCCTAACAGTCTGGGTTACCACATACTAGACCCCCGGGTAGACCTAACAGTCTGGGTTACCACATACTAGACCCCCGGGTAGTCCTATCAGTCTGGGTTACTATATACTAGACCCCTGGGTAGACCTAACAGTCTGGGTTACTATATACTAGACCCCCGGGTAGTCCTCATAGTTGGATGTTAACTAAGAACATTTATCAGGTTAGGCCTACTGGTTGTTCTGTGTAACACTGATGAAGTAACAACTGCTGATTGAAACGCGAGTCAATTTTCTTCTTTAAGCTTATAAACGAGTGTAATAGTTAGGTGTATATATGACTGCAATATCTATATGTGAGTAAAATATCGTAGACCTATATGCAAGTTTAATATTGTAGGCCTATATAAGAGCAATATTGTGCACCTATATAAGAGTATAACATCGTAGGCCTATATACGAGAGTAATAGTGTGTAGAGCAACATTGCAGGCCTATTGCATGTGTATGTGATGATGATGGAACATGTATTACAGGTGTAGTGTGTGCTACAGTAATACAGATGTATAGTATCATGCAGAGGGAGAAAACACAGGTGACTCGAGGACGGAATTGAAATATAAATGATGTTCAAAGTTACTTTGTAATGAATATTAAAACTATTTCCTATCACATGTAATATTTACTGACACCCCTACTACTCTTCTGCTTCATAATAATAATAATAATAATAATAATAATAATAATAATAATAATAATAATAAATATCATAAGATATTTTTGACAGTAAATCTGAGCTGTGTTGATGGAAGGTGACGTCGTCGTAAAGATTTGGGATCAGACGGACCAAGAGGTAAGAAATTCTTGGAACATATTAGGACATCAGTGGCCTACTACAATAGCGATTAATTAATCCGTACTATTACTGTCTGTTAATAACAACTAGTTATAGCAGTAATAATAGTAGTAATAGTAATAGTAGCAACAGTAGTATTAGTAATGCAACAGTATAAAAAGCAATGATATTAACAGTAATGGTAGTAGCAACAGTAGTGCTAACAGTTATAATAAAAGTAATAATAACAGTAGTTATAAGTGTAGTAGTAAGAGTAGTAACAGTAGTAATAATTGCAAAAACAAGAAACAGCAGTAATAACTGTAGTAATAACAATGTTCACGTATTAATAACATTACGATGTTCTCAGGGTAACTGTTAGATAACAATGGCAGAGTTGTCTAACAGGGCTTCACACGAACATTTCAACAGGATCATGTGTCATGGTGTTGATGTGACATATACCATGGGCTAACTCCTTTTTTTTTTTAATTTTTGCCTGTCCTCTGGAGAGGACAGGCTTTGACAATGGTGCGCCCGAAGAATGGGTTATCCGTGAATGTTTTCCAGCCACGGTATTGTGGCTTCCACACCCCCCTCTTGCATGGCTTGTGCTGCAATGATGTGTTGGTGGCGTCATCACCAGCAGAACGATACGATATCTTAAATATAACATATATACCCATGAATAAATGAGCATTAAATCAAGAAACAAGAAGATAATATTCAAAGTCTAAGCAAAACTTGAATAAAAACAAGGCAGATTATAGACAACATCCCTATGTATTTAAGATGCAATATAAAAAAATAACGGCATGCAATAAATAGAAATATTTCACACCCTTTTATTTGTTTAGGTCCCGTGTAAAGGGGATACCTTCTCCCACACTGACTGAGGGATACCTTCTCCCACACTGACTGAAGGATACCTTCTCCCACACTGACTGAAGGATACCTTTCCACATTGACTGAAATTACCCTTCTCTTACACTGAAGGATACCTTCTCCCACACTGACTGAGGATACCTTCTCCCACACTGACTGAAGGATACCTTCTCCCACACTGACTGAAGGATACCTTCTCCCACACTGACTGAAGGATACCTTCTCCCACACTGACTGAAGGATACCTTCTCCCACACTGACTGAAGGATACCTTCTCCCACACTGACTGAAGGATACCTTCTCCCACACTGACTGAGGGATACCTTCTTACACAATGACTGAGGGATAAACACCTCTGGGGATTTCCTCAATATCAATAACTATCATAGAATAGTGAAAGTCAGTTTTTTGGGGTGGGGTAAATTGTTGAGGGGAAGAAACTGCTGAATGATCTAGACTTCTGTATTACTTAAGAATCATAACCATTAATTATACCCTAAACAGGAGCATGCAGAAGGGTGGTTGTCTGCTGCTGCTGCTGCTGCTGCTGCTGCTGCTGCTGCTGTTGTTGTTGTTGTTGTTGTTGTTGCTGTTGCTGTTACACTTGCACCAGTTACACCAGTATGAATATCTTTGCTGCCTCTTTAAACTACTGTTGTCGCCACTAAACATACAGCCAATGTTTAAATAAGAATCATTGATGCATTAACTTGTTGCTTGTTCAGTCTTCCAGTATTTATCCGAAATAATGCGTTGGGCAAATTTAATGTTTTTTACCGACTAAGTCTCCCTCTGTACTGGTTCTTAAAACTAACTCCCCATTAACTGCCAGTTAAGACACACACACACACACACACACACTCCTACTCACACAACACACACCACACACACACACACACACAGGCTCCTACTTTCACAATAAACATAAATCCTCAACGTTAAGCTTACGGTTCTATACTTTATAATAACCTCTCGTATAACAACAAATTACTTTCACAAATAAAGTACGGCAATTTATAAGTTAATGAATCTATATTTGCATAAATGGTATTCACAGGTCTAACCTGGGCACACACGGTAATAAATGTACATTAGATTTTTGGGGAAAATGTTACTATTAAAGCATCCAGCTCTAACAAAGCTTTCGTAAATGTACCTACGATAGTGTCCATTATGTCATGTACCCACGACAGAGTCCATTATGTACATGTACCCACGACAGAGTCCATTAAGTACGTGTAATCGGGTGGAGCCATTGGTACGCTCCGGATCTTCCATGTATATACTTAAAATTTACAGTTAGCTTAATCATTATGGGTTTCCATAGAAATATATATACATTTTTTTTCACATTTCTGCGTAGTTAAGCTAAACACTGCGTACAAAGTCAAGGTGCGATGCTTGCGTAGCACAGAGTAGCTGTCAAGTGTGTTCTTCTATATCACTATGACGTTATTGTTATTATTATTAGTCATGAGTAAGCAATAATTATTATTGTTAATTATAGGTAAGCATTAAACCTGTAAAGGTTTAGCAGCAACAGCAGCAACAGCAGCAACAGCAGCAACAGCAGCAACAACAGCAGCAGCAGCAGCAGCAGGTTGCAGCCCACCCAGATGTTACTATGATTATTAAGCTAAGTCTATATAAGACCGCCCATTCTCTGTCAACAATCTGAACTTAGAGGATATGCTTTGTGTTTTGAACTATTGCAGGAAACGCTGTGCCTGCCATGTGCCTTATTTATGATTGTTGCCACTTATCTATATACTTTTTTGTAGAGTTTCGATTGTAATTCGAGAGACAAGCTGTGTATGCTGTGGTCCTTCACATTGTTGTCTTTTAGAATGCAGTAATTTTGAAATTAGGAAATGTATTGAATTATATTAATAATAAACATTTGTTATATAACTTTCAAACGCAATTATAGTGTATATATATGTGTGTGTGTGTGTTTATATATGGATGTGTGTGCGTGTGTTTGTGTATGTGTTTATATGCGTATGTAATTATATACGAGTGTGTGTTTATATATATGTGTATGTGTGTTTATATGTTTGTGTTTATGTGTGTGTGTTTGTGTGTGTGTTTATATGTATATATGTGTGTATGTATGTGTGCTTATATGTATGTGTACTCACCTAGTTGAGGTTGCGGGGGTCGAGTCCGAGCTCCTGGCCCCGCCTCTTCACTGATCGCTACTAGGTCACTCTCCCTGAGCCGTGAGCTTTATCATACCTCTGCTTAAAGCTATGTATGGATCCTGCCTCCACTACATCGCTTCCCAAACTATTCCACTTACTGACTACTCTGTGGCTGAAGAAATACTTCCTAACATCCCTGTGATTCATCTGTGTCTTCAGCTTCCAACTGTGACCCCTTGTTACTGTGTCCCATCTCTGTGTGTGTGTGTGTGTGTTTATATGTGTGTATGTATGTGTGTTTATTGTTTATTCTTTATGGGATCTTTGCAAAAATGTTCATTCTAGGAACTTACTTATTTAAATGAGAAACATTATTGACTCGATGCACAGGCACTAGCACTGGCCTAGGCACTGGCACTGACCCAGGCACGGGTACAGGTACTGGTACAAGCATTGTCACTGACCCTCACGGCACCTCAATATTTATACTTTACTGTGTACTCCCCCCTCCCCTCCTTTTATCACTTCGGATTATCCTTCCCAGCAGATAATATGTCAGCCACTATATATATTTTCTCTTTATTGCTTACACAAATAACCCGCACATAGAAGAGAGGAGCTTACGACGACGTTTCGGTCCGACTTAGACCGCTCAGATACAGGTTTTGCCTTTTCCGTTTATCGCAAGCCTATGCAAAGTGGCATGTACATTCACTACTTTTCTTATCATGCTTCCTCTGTCAAGAAAAGTGTTATCTCCCTCTTTCTCTGTGCTCTTCGTATTTGTAATCCTCAGTTCCTTCAATCAGAAATTTCCACTCTTCATAATTCATTTTCCCGTCTTGGCTACCCTTCCCATTTCACAGACTCTGCCTTCTCACGTGCTAAACGTAATTTCTTCTCTCTCAAACTCTCTACTCCTGAGAACTCTTCTATCCTCTGCCTTCCCTACATTTCCGGTCTTTCTAATCTCAACAACTCTCTCCGTTCTTTAGACATGAAACTTACTTTCCGCAGACTAACACTCTTCCCACTAATCTCGTTCATACCTCTCCTCCCTCTACAGATTCTCCTGGTGTCTACTCTATTTCTTGTTCCTCTTGTCCTCTTCAATACTTTGGAGAAACTGGCTGATCTCTTTCTGACAAACTTAGGGAGCACAAAAGTAGTGTTAGGCTTGTTTTTTTCAGTCACGTCAGAGATCACAGTCATCCTATTGACTGGTCTTTTGCTAAAACTGTCTTCCCTACTTCCAACTTCAACAGTCCTGCCTTCGTCTCTGTAGATGCCTTCCTTTATCACTAAATTGTAAAATGCTCCAAACTTTAGAACACCCGTGACTTAACCTGATTCTCTTTTTTCTTCTTCTCCCTCTTCCCCTTTCCTCTTTCCTTTTTCTCTTTTGGGTTGTCTTTCTTCTGCCTTGTGTATTTGTTCCTTCATTATTTATTTTTCCCCCCTCTGTGGGCACCTAGCTGCCCTTGCAGTGCTCCTCCTCCTCCTTACTACCTTCCCCACTACTGCTACCTTCTACCTCCACTACTACTACTACCACCTCCTACCTATATATATCCCTCCTTCTCTCCTCCTGTTAATGTTCCAAGTCGGACCGAAACGTTATAGTAAGCTCTTCTCTTCTATGTGCGGGTTATTTGTGTATCGTTCCAGTCACGATATTGTGCCTTTTTTTTTTTTCTCTTTATTACTTCTATGTTTTGCAATTTTTCCGATTCGTTTCACTGGAATTTTTATTAAAAGGCATTTTTAAAGTTTAGATAAACGGAATCCGTTCACTCCCGGAATAATTTCTGTGACTAGTCCTCATAGAAAACGTTTCTCGTAATAAGTACCCTCCCCACCCCGGGGAGACAATGCAAAATTTCTGAGCAACAGAAGATGAACGACACCCAACCCCACGAGGGAAACACCAACACCGGGTCACCAACTGGACAAGACCCGGGCTGGGACAGTACCGTCAAACCTCGTGGAATCGAATCGAATCGTATTAAGTGACTGGTATGCGTTATACTCTCAACTCCTCCCGTGACCACTTGGAGAAATAAAGTAGAGAGACTTGATGTAAGAGAAGTTACTGATCAACAAGTGAACTGCTTGCTGGTAGACTGGTTTTTTACAAGTGAGTTATCAGTTTGTCTCTAACAGCTCTTCCCGTTGTTTTTAAAGTAAGGCTTCTTGTTGAGGCTACCTTGTAGTTACAGATTTTTTTCCTCTGTTGTCATCTCTTTTAAATATTTACACAACGTAGAAAATTTTCTTGAAGTGAAACACTGAAGTTTCCAGCGAGGACAATGTGGTTCTTCTGCGCCTGTTGCATCAGTATTAATATTTGAACTTCTCCCTCATTTATGACAAAGTTTTTGAGATACACTACTGAAAGATATTTTATAATTTGTTTATAGATCCTTTTCAATTTTTCGTTTGTTCTAAGTCTGACAAACTTTCTTAAACTTTAACATTATCCTTTGTTATACTTAAGTTATTTCTTATGTGTTCACGTTTTTGGTCCCTCAAGACGACTGTGATAAATGTTATACTAATATACTACTGTGTGGTAGTATAAACCAGGTGTGGCACTGAGGGTGAGTTGCCAGTCCTCAGTCAAGTGTGGTAGTATAAACAGGTGTGGCACTGAGGGTGAGTTGCCAGTCCTCAGTCAAGTGTGGTAGTATAAACCAGGTGTGGCACTGAGGGTGAGTTGCCAGTCCTCAGTCAAGTGTGGTAGTATAAACCAGGTGTGGCACTGAGGGTGAGTTGCCAGTCCTCAGTCAAGTGTGGTAAGTATAAACAGGTGTGGCACTGAGGGTGAGTTGCAGTCCTCAGTCAAGTGTGGTAGTATAAACCAGTGTGGCACTGAGGGTGAGTTGCCAGTCCTCAGTCAAGTGTGGTAGTATAAACAGGTGTGGCACTGAGGGTGAGTTGCCAGTCCTCAGTCAAGTGTGGTAGTATAACCAGGTGTGGCACTGAGGGTGAGCTTTGCCAGTCCTCAGTCCAAGTGTGGTAGTATAAACCAGGTTGTGGCACTGAGGTGAGTTCCCAAAGTCCTCAGTCAAGTGTGTAGTATAAACCAGGTGTGCACTGAGGGTGAGTTCCAGTCCTCAGTCAGTGTGGTATATAAATCCTGGTGTTGCACTGAGGGTGATTCCAGCAACAGTAAAATTTTAACCATTGGCACTGAGTGAGTTCCAGCCCAGTCAATGTGGTAGTTATATACCAGTGCATGAGGTAGTTGATTCCTCAGTCAGTTGGTAGTATAAACCAGGTTGTGGCTACTGAGGGTGAGTTGCAGTCATCAGTCAAGTGTGGTTAGTATAAAACCAGGTGTGGCACTGAGGTTTAGTTGCCAGTCCCTTTCAGTCAAGTGTGGTAGTATAAACCAGGTGTGGCACTGAGGTGAGTTGCCAGTCCTAGTCAAGTGTGGTAGTATAAACCAGGTGTGGCACTGAGGGTGAGTGCCAGTCCTCAGTCAAGTGTGGTAGTATAAACCAGGTGTGGCACTGAGGGTGAGTTGCCAGTCCTCAGTCAAGTGTGGTAGTATAAACCAGGTGTGGCACTGAGGGTGAGTTGCCAGTCCTCAGTCAAGTGTGGTAGTATAAACCCAGGTGTGGCACTGAGGGTGAGTTGCCAGTCCTCAGTCAAGTGTGGTAGTATAAACCAGGTGTGGCACTGAGGGTGAGTTGCCAGTCTCAGTCAAGTGTGGTAGTATAAACCAGGTGTGGCACTGAGGGTGAGTTGCCAGTCCTCAGTCAAGTGTGGTAGTATAAACCAGGTGTGGCACTGAGGGTGAGTTGCCAGTCCTCAGTCAAGTGTGGTAGTATAAACCAGGTGTGGCACTGAGGGTGAGTTGCCAGTCCTCAGTCAAGTGTGGTAGTATAAACCAGGTGTGGCACTGAGGGTGAGTTGCCAGTCCTCAGTCAAGTGTGGTAGTATAAACCAGGTGTGGCACTGAGGGTGAGTTGCCAGTCCTCAGTCAAGTGTGGTAGTATAAACCAGGTGTGGCACTGAGGGTAAGTTGCCAGTCCTCAGTCAAGTGTGGTAGTATAAACCAGGTGTGGCACTGAGGGTGAGTTACCAGTCCTCAGTCAAGTGTGGTAGTATAAACCAGGTGTGGCACTGAGGGTGAGTTGCCAGTCCTCAGTCAAGTGTGGTAGTATAAACCTGGTGTGGCACTGAGGGTGAGTTGCCAGTCCTCAGTCAAGTGTGGTAGTATAACCAGGTGTGGCACTGAGGGTGAGTTGCCAGTCCTCAGTCAAGTGTGGTAGTATAAACCAGGTGTGGCACTGAGGGTGAGTTGCCAGTCCTCAGTCAAGTGTGGTAGTATAAACCAGGTGTGGCACTGAGGGTAGTTGCCAGTCCTCAGTCAAGTGTGGTAGTATAAACCAGGTGTGGCACTGAGGGTGAGTTGCCAGTCCTCAGTCAAGTGTGGTAGTATAAACCAGGTTGGCACTGAGGGTAGTTGCCAGTCCTCAGTCAAGTGTGGTAGTATAAACCAGGTGTGGCACTGAGGGTGAGTTGCCAGTCCTCAGTCAAGTGTGGTAGTATAAACCAGGTGTGGCACTGAGGGTGAGTTACCAGTCCTCAGTCAAGTGTGGTAGTATAAACCAGGTGTGGCACTGAGGGTGAGTTGCCAGTCCTCAGTCAAGTGTGGTAGTATAAACCAGGTGTGGCACTGAGGGTGAGTTGCCAGTCCTCAGTCAAGTGTGGTAGTATAAACCAGGTGTGGCACTGAGGGTGAGTTGCCAGTCCTCAGTCAAGTGTGGTAGTATAAACCAGGTGGGGCACTGAGGGTGAGTTGCCAGTCCTCAGTCAAGTGTGGTAGTATAAACCAGGTGTGGCACTGAGGGTAAGTTGCCATTTCCTCAGTCAAGTGTGGTAGTATAAACCAGGTGTGGCACTGAGGGTGAGTTGCCAGTCCTCAGTCAAGTGTGGTAGTATAAACCAGGTGTGGCACTGAGGGTAGTTCCAGTCCTCAGTCAAGTGTGGTAGTATAAACCAGGTGTGGCACTGAGGGTGAGTTACCAGTCCTCAGTCAAGTGTGGTAGTATAAACCTGGTGTGGCACTGAGGGTGAGTTGCCAGTCCTCAGTCAAGTGTGGTAGTATAAACCGGGTTTGTGGCACTGAGGGTGAGTTCCAGTCCTCAGTCAAGTGTGGTAGTATAAACCAGGTTGGCACTGAGGGTGAAGTTGCCAGTCCTCAGTCAAGTGTGGTAGTATAAACCAGGTGTGGCACTGAGGGTGAGTTGCCAGTCCTCAGTCAAGTGTGGTAGTATAAACCAGGTGTGGCACTGAGGGTGAGTTGCCAGTCCTCAGTCAAGTGTGGTAGTATAAACCAGGTGTGGCACTGAGGGTGAGTTACCAGTCCTCAGTCAAGTGTGGTAGTATAAACCAGGTGTGGCACTGAGGGTGAGTTGCCAGTCCTCAGTCAAGTGTGGTAGTATAAACCAGGTGTGGCACTGAGGGTGAGTTGCCAGTCCTCAGTCAAGTGTGGTAGTATAAACCAGGTGTGGCACTGAGGGTGAGTTGCCAGTCCTCAGTCAAGTGTGGTAGTATAAACCAGGTGTGGCACTGAGGGTGAGTTGCCAGTCCTCAGTCAAGTGTGGTAGTATAAACCAGGTGTGGCACTGAGGGTGAGTTGCCAGTCCTCAGTCAAGTGTGGTAGTATAAACCAGGTGTGGCACTGAGAGGTTGAAGTTTACCGGGTCCTGAATTTCAGTCCAGTGTGGTAGTATAAACCAGGTGTGGCACTGAGGGTGAGTTGCCAGTCCTCAGTCAAGTGTGGTAGTATAAACCAGGTGTGGCACTGAGGGTGAGTTGCCAGTCCTCAGTCAAGTGTGGTAGTATAAACCAGGTGTGGCACTGAGGGTGAGTTGCCAGTCCTCAGTCAAGTGTGGTAGTATAAACCAGGTGTGGCACTGAGGGTAAGTTGCCAGTCCTCAGTCAAAGTCACATTCTTAACTTGCTGAGACATAGTAAAAAAAAAAAACATAACATCAATGCGTTGTGGAATTTTGGAGAACATTTATTTATCGCTTCAGCTTCATTAACTGTCAAGTCTATCTTTTGCATAATTGAAATCCTCAGTTCGCTTTATTCTTGCATTTTCATGGTCACTTTTAATTAATGGTTGGCTTAGTATATTTAGCAGTCCCTCATTTAGCTTGTAAATGGTATAACGTCACTCGTGGCGAAGCTTCGCCTTTAATAAATGTCCTGAAGTATACACAAGCGGCCTTTTCCGAAGTCCCTCATTTATCACGATAAATTCTCTCTTCCATGTAATTTTAAACAGTAGTCTGAATCCATTTTTTTAAGAACGAATTTTCGGTCTGTTTGATATTATCAATAAAGTTTTCAATATTATTTTATTTTAATTTCTGAAGTTTTTAATGCTGGCTTTCACCTGTATTGCCAGTCGTCCTCCTTTCATTTTTATTGTTTGTTTTCTGTACTGATAACTTCCTTCCAGTACTACCTCATTTAGAATACATTTCCACTAGCCTGGCTACACTTAAATATCATGTCAAATTTCTCATTTATAACGTCTTATAGCCTTGACTTTATAAATTTGTCTCTATTTTTTTTCTCTTAATATATTCTTGTCTTTGCTTTAAAAAAACGAGCTTTTTCATGGATGTCTTTGACTCGGTTATTCGGAAGAAAATCTGTTCTTCCTTATTTCTTTCATCACTTAGGATTTTAGCAGTTTCCATAGAATCTTGGATTTTCATTTTCTCCTTCAATATGTCATGTTTAGTTAACATTAAATTGTAGCATTACTTTATATCTGTGATTCTCATTAGTTTAACCTGAGTGTTACCTGCACCTGCCTCTCATTATGTTTCTAATATTTTATACTCTGTGACGTGGCGAACGAAAGAGTAATTCTGAGAACAAGTCGCCAAGTCGCCAAGCACTTCTAATGAGTAGCTAACATCTTAAAGCAACAAATATATCCCTACAACTACACATAATTTTTACAGCAGTGTTGAAGCGAACAATGAAGGGTGACTGCAGTGTCTGGCTGTAAAGTTGTTCTCTCTTGCTCTGGTAAGACAAATATTATGATACAGTGAGCATAAAACTCACAGTGAAACGGTCGAACTGAATACTAACAACGTGGGAGTCTTGGTCACTTGGATCAAACTCCCACTATTCCTCGGTTCTCTCTCCCGGAGCCATGGGACTGCCCCCCCCCCTCACAAATTTCCAAGTTTCATAAATGGATGATTTCAGTTTGTATTTCTTAAAACTAACTTACATTTCTCACATTAGTATCTAATTATATTATTAATTAGTCCTCACAGATAACGTATCATGTAATAACTGTCTGCTATGTTATACTCGCTTAAATCCTCCTGGAACACCTGTGTCAACACTTGGAGAAGTTGGCAATCCAAGAGTTTTTGCGCAAACCTTTGTTCAAATCTCTTTCATCTCTTTATTTCGTCCATTTTTGAGGTTTGTTGTCAGTCCTTCACAACACACAACAAAGTTTCCTCCATGACTCTGTTTCAGTTTTTTTATAAATAATCCTGTAGTTATAGATTTGCTTCTGTTTGTCCTTCATTTTCTTATATTTTTTATTACTTTTCCTTGATAAATTTCACACTTGCTGACTTAGAGATACTTCAGTCACATTCACATACATTTTTTCCTCAGACACACTCCTTGTTTTCCACAAAAATTGTCCTGAAAACTCTCCATATCTAGACAGCAACATCTGTGTGTGTACTCACTTATTTGTACTCACCTAATTGTGGTTGCAGGGTTCGAGACTCAGCTCCTGGCCCCGCCTCTTCACTGACCGCTACTGGGTCCTCCCTCTCCCTGCTCCATGAGCTTTATCATACCTCGTCTTAAAACTATGTATGGTTCCTGCCTCCACTACATCACTTGCCAGACTATTCCACTTCATAACTCGGTGGCTGAAAAAATACTTCCTAGCATCCCTTTGACTCATCTGAGTCTTCAACTTCCAATTGTGACACCTTGTTTCTGTGTCCCCTCTCTGGAACATCCTGTCTCTGTCCACCTTGTCTATTCCACGCATTATTTTGTATGTCGTTATCATGTCTACCCTGACCGTCCTGTCCTCCAGTGTTGTCAGACCGATTTCCCTTAACCTCTTTGTGTGTGTGTGTGTGTGTGTGTGTGTGTGTGTGTGTGTGTGTGTGTGTGGTGTGTTGTTGTGTGTATTGTGTGTTGTGTTGTATGTGTATGTGTGTGTGTGTGTATGTGTGTGTATGTGTTGATGTGTGTGTGGTGTGTGTGTGTGTTGGTGTGTGGCTGTGTGTGTGTGTGTGTGTGTGTGTACACAGTATATCTCTAATTTACTTAAATAACAAGTATATGTTCTAAGTTCAAATTAATTTTTAATGATGTGAATGGGTGGCCTTGATCCCCATGCTGCCTTCCTGAGTGCCAACTGCAAGGTATGGAACGGCACTGCTTGAGAATTGGTGGGTAAGGGGGGTAATGGGCGTGTGGGTGGCCAGAGGGGCGGCCAGGGGGGGGGGGCGGCCAGGGGCGGGCCGAGACTCACCAAGGTGCCAGGAGTGCTGCCCAGGAGGTAGGGGCTCGACAGCTGTAAAATTATGCCAAAATTTAGGATATTCAAAAGTCATCACACCAGCAAGAACAAAAACGATTCGGCCCTCCAGCTTGTGTTGTGCTACTGACAACGGTCGAAAGTCTGACCGGGAAGGAGCTACTTAGCTAAGTAATACAAGCGAAACAGAACCAGAGCTTTATCAGGCGTCGTCTCGTCTTATACAGTGTTTAAAGTCTAGTCGTTCAGACTTGATGTAGTACTATTTACGGCGACAGAAAGTCTAACAGAGTCTGGCACTGCTGCGCGAGTTTGACGTTATTAGTTTGCCAGGTGAAGCTTGCTGCAGTGTGGAAGCTGGAGCAGCAAGCTGGAGCAGCAAGCTGGAGCAGCAAGCTGGTACAGCAAGCTGGAGCAGCAAGCTGGTGCAGCAAGCTGGAGCAGCAAGCTGGTGCAGCAAGCTGGAGCAGCAAGCTGGTGCAGCAAGCTGGTGCAGCAAGCTGGAGCAGCAAGCTGGTACAGCAAGCTGGTGCAGCAAGCTGGAGCAGCAAGCTGGTGCAGCAAGCTGGTGCAGCAAGCTGATGCAGCAAGCTGGAGCAGCAAGCTGGTGCAGCAAGCTGGAGCAGCAAGCTGGTGCAGCAAGCTGGAGCAGCAAGCTGGTGCAGCAAGCTGGAGAGCCGTGGCCACGTTTTCAAGACAGAACTGTTTGATCATACTCTTCACATTTCATGGAACTATAGCATATAACATTCCTAATGAAGATAGCAAGTAACAGTTGGTGCAACGTCTAAGATGAACCACGCACGTATGAACAAACTTCTCTCTAACATGCAAGAAATAGATTTTTAATGAAATAAAAGCTGAGATTTCTAAGTAAATACTAGATAATGTGGGACCGTAAATAATATAATGTAAGCGAATATTAAACAATGACAGTGTATAAGTTTTTTCATGATAATGAAAAAAAGTAATTATAATTAAAAAAAAAAAGTTCCACATAAGAATCATGCAGTTTTAGAAGCAGAGTGGGACAGTGGAGGTAATGTCATGCAATCTCAAAGTCGAGCGATGAGAAGTCTAAAGGAATTTTTTTCTGTGAAGCAAGCTATGCAAAGCTTCATGAAGTATGCATCAACATGAGAAAATGTTTACGCTATTTTTTTAAGGATGAATAGCTTCAGCAAGGGAAGCGCTAAATCCGTGATAGTAGTTCAAGACAAACTTTTTGATATTTCTACAGTCAGGACTGTAGTGAATACATTCAATGAAGAATCAATGTAACAGTGGTGACGAGCAAGTGAATCAAGGCAGAGAACAAATATGAGGAAGTCAATAAATTATGAATATGTAATGAACATTAAGTGAGGGATTCAAGTATCTAGAGTATATTTGGTCGTAACATAATTATTATAATGTAGAGCAAAAAAAGTGAAGGTAATAATTTGCGTAATGATATAATAATATAAACGTATATTATTAAAAATGTGATAGAATGGTCAGAAAGAGTGGTGAAGTGGAGGGTGAAGTGGAGGGTGAATGGAAGGTTGAAGTGGAGGGTGGAAAGTGGAGGGTGAAGTGGAGGTGTGGTAGTGGAGGGTGAAGTGGAGGAGTGATAGTGGAAGGTGAAGTGGAGGTGTGAAGTGTGAAGGTGCGAGTGGAGGGTGAAGTGGAGGGTGGAGTGGAGGAGTGAGTGGAGGGTGGAGTGGAAGGTGAAGTGGAGGGTGAAGTAAATGGGTGGAGTGGAGGGTGAAAAGTGGAGGATGGAGTCCGAAGGTGAATGAGGTGAAGTGGAGGGTGAAGTTGAGGGTGAATGGAGAGAGTGAATTGGAAGGTGAAGTGGAGGTGGAAGTGGAGGTGAATGAAGTGGTAGGGTGAAGTGGTGAAGGGTGAAGTGGAAGGTGAAGTGGAAGGTGAAGTGAGGGTGGAGTGGAGGGTGAAGTGGAGGGTGGAGTGGAAGGTGAAGTGGAGGGTGGAGTGGAAGGTGAAGTGGAGGGTGAAGTGGAGGGTGAAGTTGAGGGTGAAGTGGAAGGTGAAGTGGAGGGTGGAGTGGAGGTGAAGTGGAGGGTGGAGTGGAAGGTGAAGTGGAGGGTGAAGTGGAAGGTGAAGTGGAGGGTGAAGTGGAGGGTGAAGTGGAGAGGTGGAGTGGAAGGTGAAGTGGAGGGTGAAGTGGAGGGTGAAGTGGAGGTGAGTTGAGGGTCGAAGTGGAAGGTGGAGGGCGAGTGGAGGGTGAAGTGGAGGGTGGAGTGGAAGGTGAAGTGGAAGGTGAAGTGGAGGGTGAAGTGGAGGGTGAAGTGGAAGGTGAAGTGGAGGGTGGAGTGGAAGGTGAAGTGGAAGGTGAAGTGGAGGGTGAAGTGGAGGGTGAAGTGGATGAGGGCAAAGTGGAGGGTTGAAGTGGAGGGTGAAGTGGAGGGTGATGAAGTGGAAGGTGAAGTGGAGGGTGAAGTGGAGGGTGAAGTGGAAGGTGAATGGAAGGGTGAGAGTGGAAGGTGAAGTGGAGGTGAAGTGGAGGTGAAGTGGAAGGGCGAAGTGAGGGTGAAGCGGAGGGTGAAGTGGAAGGTGAAGTGGAGGGTGGAGGGCGAAGTGGAAGGTGAAGTGGAGGGCGAAGCGGAGGGTGAAGTGGAAAGGTGAAGTGGAGGTGAGGCTGAAGTGAGGGTGAAGTGGAAGGTGAAGTGGAGGGTGGAGGCGAAGTGGAAGGTGAAGTGGAGGGCTGAAGCGGAGGGTGAAGTGGAGGGTGAAGTGGAGGGTAAAGTGGAGGGCGAAGTTGAGGGCGAAGTTGAGGTGAAGTGGAAGGTGAAGTGGAAGGTGAAGTGGAGGGTGAAGTGGAGGGTGAAGTGGAAGGTGGAGGGAGGTGGATGGAAGCGATGGAGGGTGAAGTGGAGGGTGAGCGGAGGGTGAAGTGGAGGGCGAAGCTGAGGGTGAAGTGAGGGGGAGGTCGATGTGGAAGGTGAAGTGGAGGGGGGAGGTAAGGGAAGGTGAAGTGGAGGGCGAAGTGGAGGGTGAAGTGGAAGGTGAAGCGGAGGGTGGAGGGCGAAGTGGAGGTGAAGTGGAAGGCGAAGCGGAGGGTGAAGTGAGGTGAAGTGGAGAAGTGGAGGGCGAAGCTGAGGGTGAAGTAAGCGGAGGAAGGTGAGTGGAGGCGAAGCGGAGGGTGAAGTGGAGGGTGAGTAAGAGGTCGAAGAGAAGTGGAGGGTGAAGGGTAGTGGAGGGCGAAGCTGAGGGTGAAGGAGTGAGTGGAGGTGGAAGGGTGAAGTGGAGGGAGTGGAGGGCGAAGTGGAGGGTGAGGGAATGAAGTGGAGGGCGAGCGGAGGGTGAAGTGGAAGGTGAAGTGGGAGGGCGGTGAAGTAGTAGAGGTGAAGTGGAGGGTGAAGCGAGTGGAGGGCGAAGCTGAGGGTGAAGTGGAGGAGTGAAGTGGAGGAGTGGAGGGCGAAGCGGGAAGTGGAAGGGTGAAGTGAGGTGAGGGTGAAGCGGAGGGTGAAGTGGAGGGTGAAGTGGAGAGGTGAAGTGGAGTGAGTGGAGGGCGAAGTAGGGGGTGGAAGTGGAGGGTGGAGGGTGAAGTGGAGGGCGAAGTGGAGGGTGAAGTGGAGGTTGAAGTGGAGGCGAAGCTGAGGGTGAAGTGGAGGTGAAGTGGAGGGCGAAGCGGAGGGTGAAGTGGAGGGTGAAGTGGAGGTGAAGTGGAGGGTGAAAGTGGGGGGTGAAGAGGGGAAGTGGAGGGTGAAGTGGAAGGGCGAAGTGGAGGGTGGAAGTTGAGGGTGAAGTGGAGGTGAAGTGGAGGGTGAAGTGGAAGGTGAGTGGAGGTGAAGCGGAGGGTGAAGTGGAGGGTAGTGGAGGGAGTGAGGGTGAAGTGGAGGGTGAAGAGGTGAAGTGAGGGGTAGCGGAAGGTGAAGTGGAGGGTGAAGTGGGAGGGTGAAGTGGAAGGGTGAAGTGGAAGGGTGAAGTGGAAGGGTGGAGGGTCGAAGTGGAGGGTGAAGTGGAAGGTGAAGTGGAGGGTGAGTGGAGGGTGAGTGGGTGTAAGTGGAGGGTGAAGCTGAGGGTGAAGCGGAGGGTGGAGGGCGAAGTCGGAGGGTGAAGTGAAGGGAGTGAAGTGGAGGGGAGGTGAAGTGGAGGGCGAAGCTGGAGGTGCAAGCGGAGGGTGAGTGGAGGGAAGTGGAGGGTGAAGTGGAAGGTGAATGAAGTGAAGTGGAGGTGAAGTGGAGCGAAGGGGGGTGAAGTGGAGGTGGAGGGGAAGTGAGGGTGAAGTGGAAGTGAGTGAGGTGAGTGAGGCAGTGAGGGGATGGAGTGATGGAGTGAAGTGGAGGGTGAGGAGGAAGTGAAAGGTGAAGTGGAGGGCGAAGCGGAGGGTGAAGTGGAGAGTGAAGTGGAGGGGCGAAGCTGAGGGTGAAGTGGAGGGTGAAGTGGAGGGCGAAGTGCAAGGCGAAGTGGAGGGCGAAGTTGAGTGGTGAAGTGGAAGGTGAAGTGGAGGGTGAAGTGGAAGGTGAAGTGGAGGGTGAAGTGGAAGGTGGAGGGTGAAGCAGAGGGTGAAGCGGAGGGTGTGAGCGGAGGGTGTAGCAGAGGGCGAAGTGAGGGTGAAGTGGAGGGTGAAGTGGAGGGTGAAGTGGAGGGTGAAGTGGAAGGTGAAGTGGAGGGTGAAGTGGAGGGTGGAGGGCGAAGTGGAGGGTGAAGCGGAAGGTGAAGTGAAGGGTGGAGGGTGAAGTGGAGGGTGAAGTGGAGGGCGAAGCTGAGGGTGAAGCGAAGGGTGGAGGGCGAAGTGGAGGGTGAAGTGAAGGGTGAAGTGGAAGGTGAAGTGGAGGGTGGAGGGCGAAGTGGAGGGTGAAGTGGAGGGCGAAGCTGAGGGTGAAGCGGAGGGTGAAGTGGAAGGTGAAGTGGAGGGTGGAGGGCGAAGTGGAAGGTGAAGTGGAGGGCGAAGCGGAGGGTGAAGTGGAAGGTGAAGTGGAGGGCGAAGTAGAGTGAAGTGGAAGGTGAAGTGGAGGGTGAAGTGGAGGGTGGAAGGTGAAGTGGAGGGTGAAGTGGAGGGTGGAGGGCGAAGTGGAAGGTGAAGTGGAGGGCGAAGCGGAGGGTGAAGTGGAGGGTGAAGTGGAGGGCGAAGTGGAGGGCGAAGTGGAGGGCGAAGTTGAGGGTGAAGTGGAAGGTGAAGTGGAAGGTGAAGTGGAGGGTGAAGTGGAGGGTGAAGTGGAAGTTGGAGGGTGAAGCGGAGGGTGAAGCGGAGGGTGAAGTGGAGGGTGTAGCGGAGGGTGAAGTGGAGGGCGAAGCGGAGGGTGAAGTGGAAGGTGAAGTGGAGGGTGAAGTGGACGGTGAAGAGGAAGGTGAAGTGGAGGGCGAAGTGGAGGGTGAAGTGGAAGGTGAAGTGGAGGGTGGAGGGCGAAGTGGAGGGTGAAGTGGAAGGTGAAGTGGAGGGTGGAGGGTGAAGTGGAGGGTGGGGGTGAAGCTGAAGTGAAGTGGAGGGTGGAAGGCGAAGCGGGAGGGTGGAGGACGAAGTGGAGGGTGAGTGGACGGTGAAGTGGAGGGCGAAGCTGAGGGTGAAGCGGAGGGTGAAGTGGAAGGTGAAGTGGAGGGCGAAGCGGAGGGTGAAGTGGAAGGTGAAGTGGAGGGCGAAGTAGAGGGTGAAGTGGAAGGTGAAGTGGAGGGTGAAGTGGAGGGTAGAGGGCGAAGTGGAAGGTGAAGTGGAGGGCGAAGCGGAGGGTGAAGTGGAGGGTGAAGTGGAGGGCGAAGTGGAGGGCGAAGTTGAGGGTGAAATGGAAGGTGAAGTGGAAGGTGAAGTGGAGGGTGAAGTGGAGGGTGAAGTGGAAGTTGGAGGGTGAAGCGGAGGGTGAAGTGGAGGGTGTGAGCGGAGGGTGAAGTGGAGGGCGAAGCTGAGGGTGAAGGGATGGTGAAGTGGAAGGTGAAGAGGGTGAAGTGGAGGGTGAAGAGGAAGGTTGAAGTGGAGGGCGAAGTGGAGGGTGAAGTGGAAGGTGAAGTGGAGGGTGGAGGGCGAAGTGGAGGGTGAAGTGGAGGGTGGAGGGTGAAGTGGAGGGCGAAGCTGAGGGTGAAGCGGAGGGTGGAAGGCGAAGCGGAGGGTGGAGGGCGAAGTGGAGGGTGAAGTGGACGGTGAAGTGGAGGGCGAAGCTGAGGGTGAAGCGGAGGGTGAAGTGGAAGGTGAAGTGGAGGGTGGGAGGGTGAAGTGGAGGGCGAAGTGGAAGGTGTGAAGTGGAGGGCGAAGCGGAGGGGATGAAGTGGAAGGTGAAGTGGAGGGCGAAGTAGAGGGTGAAGTGGAGGGTGAAGTGGAGGGCGAAGCGGAGGGTGAAGTGGAGGGCAAAGTGGAGGGCGAAGTGGAGGGTGAAGTGGAAGGTGAAGTGGAGGGCGAAGTGGAGGGTGAAGTGGAAGGTGAAGTGGAGGGTGAAGTGGAGGGTGAAGTGGAAGTTGGAGGGGTGAAGCGGAGGGTGAAGCGGAGGGTGAAGTGGAGGGTGTAGCGGAGGGTGAAGTGGAGGGCGAAGCTGAGGGGTGAAGCGGAGGGTGGAAGGTGAAGTGGAGGGCGAAGTGGAGTGGGGAGTGTAGTGGAGGATGAAACAGAGGGTGAAGTGGAGGGTGAGGTGGAGGTGGAAGGTGAGGTGGAGAGTAAAGTGCAGAGGTGGAGGTGGTGAAGTGGAAGGTGAAGTGGAGGGTGAAGTGGAAGATGAAGTGGAGGGCGAAGTTGAGAGTGGAAGCGGAGGGTGGAAGGTGAAGTGGAGGGCGAAGTGGAAGGTGAAGTGGAGTATGAAACAGAGGGTGAAGTGGAGGGTGAGGTGGAGGGTGAGGTGGAAGGTGAGTTGGAGAGTAAAGTGGAGAGTAAAGTGCAGAGGTGGAGGGTGAAGGTGAGGGTGAGATGGAGGGTGAAGTGGTGAGGTGGAGGGTGAAGTGGTGAGGTGGAGGGTGAAGTGGAGGATGAGGTGAAGGGGTGAAGTGGAGGGTGAGGTGAAGGGTGAAGTGGAGGTGTGAGGTGGAGGATAAGTGGAGGGCGAAGTGGAGGATGAGATGAAGGGTGAAGTGGAGGGCGAAGCAGAGGGCGAAGTGGAGGGTGATGTTGAAGTGGAGGATGAGGTTGAGGTGGAAGGTGAAGTGGGAGGGCGAAGGGGAGGATGAGGTGCAGGATAAGGTGGAGGAGAGGTGGAGGGTGAGGTAAAGGGTGAGGATTAGGATGAGATAGAAGGTGAGGCGGAGGGTGAGGTGGAGGGTGAAGCGGAAGGTGAGGTGGAGGGTGAAGTGGAAGGTGAGGTGGGAAGATGAAGTGGAGGGTGGAGAGTGAAGTGGAGGGTGAGATGGAGGGTGAAGTGGAGAGTGAGATGGAATATGAAGTGGAGGGTGAGATGGAGGGTGAGGTGGAGGGTGAAGCGGAAGGTGAGGTGGAGGGTGAAGTGGAAGGTGAGGTGGAGGGTGAAGTGGAGAGTGAGATGGAATATGAAGTGGAGAGTGAGATGGAATATGAAGTGGAGGGTGAGATGGAGGGTGAGGTGGAGGTGATGAAGCGGAGGGTGAGGTGGAAGATGAAGTGGAGGGTGGAGAGTGAATGGAGGGTGAGATGGAGGGTGAGGTGGAGGGTGAAGCGGAGGGTGAGGTGGGAAGATGAAGTGGAGGGTGGAGAGTGAAGTGGAGGGTGAGATGGAGGGTGAAATGGAGGGTGAGGTTGAGGTGGAGGGTGAAGGGAAGGGTGAGGTGGAGCGTGAGTGAACCAGGGCGAGGTGGGGCTGAGAGGGACAGTAGCCAGGGTGAGGGACAGAGACCAAGGTGAGGGACAGTGTCCAGGGTGAGAGTGACTAGGGTGAGGGGGAGTGGCCAGGGTGAGGGACAGTGACCAGGGTGAGAGTGACCAGGGTGAGGGACAGCGACCAGGGTGAGAGTGACTAGGGTGAGGGGGAGTGGCCAGGGTGAGGGACAGTGACCAGGGTGAGAGTGACCAGGGTGAGGGACAGCGACCAGGGTGAGGGACAGTTACCAGGGTGAGGGGACAGTAACAGGGTGAAGGACAGTGACCAGGGCGAGAGTGATCAGGGAGGGACAGTAACCAGGGTGAGGGACAGTAACCAGGGTGAGGGACAGTGACCAGGGTGAGAGACAGTGACCAGGGTGAGGTCTCAGTAATACCACTACCAGTTACCAGTAGTGTCAGTAATGACTCATACACCGACCGTTACTGATTCTCTGCTCCTGCGTGAATCACTGACTGTTATTCACTGTTACAGCTGACCTAGCATGATTTGAAGACCGCTCACCCTCCAAGGCACTCAGAAGTTCAGTTTAAGTAGAGATGTTAGGATAGACGGCAGGTCAGGCGAGGCGTTCCCATATATTCCGTCTAATATACGTACTTAACATCCTACGTGAGTGTTTATTACCCAATCCACGTTTCGAAACCCCACATGACAATTTGGTGGCAGCGGTGTGGGCGTGGATTTATGGGTATTTATGCAGATATCAGAAGAATAAGTCGGGTCAGTGTGCGCTGCGATATTTCAGGCCAGCCCGCCGTCTCTACCCTCACCCACCTCCCACAGGTGTCGTCAGCCTGGAAAGCCAGTTACGGCCGTCTCTCAAGCTTCCTGGCTTGTGTGCTTATTGCTTCAATCTCCAAGGAGTTGATTCGGATTTTGCAATTAAGCCAGCCAGTAAGCCAGTCTGTGAGAGAGAACGCCAGTTCGTCAGCTTGTCTCAGTCCATCATCCAGCCTGTCTCCTGTCATCCACCTGCTCCTTCATGCTGTGTGCATCGTTACACGTTTTCCTGTCAGCCATTATCGAGGGTTAAGCCAGCAAGACAACCCAGCTTCCTAACCCAGCTGAGAGAGAGAAGTAAGCCATGCAAGTTCCTCTTTCAAGTATTGTCTCCAATATCGCTTTTGTGCTACCAGTTGGATGCTGGTAAGTGTTCTTCACCATCCCTGTGGCATATAGTGGCTTAAGCCACCTGGGTTTTCTCGTGAGTGGTGAGATTTAGTGTGTGCCAGTGGCCGCACAGTGGGGGCCAGGTTGTACCGTCTGCTCCCACCACCACCAGTCTCACGTAGGATGTTTAGTACGTATATTAGACGGAATATATGGGAACGCCTCGCCTGACCTGCCGTCTATCCTAACATCTCTACTTAAACTGAACTTCTGAGTGCCTTGGAGGGTGAGCGGTCTTCAAATCATGCTAGGTCAGCTGTAACAGTGAATAACAGTCAGTGATTCACGCAGGAGCAGAGAATCAGTAACGGTCGGTGTATGAGTCATTACTGACACTACTGGTAACTGGTACTGCTGAGGGACAGTGACCAAGGAGAGGGACAGTGACCAGGGTGAGGGATAGTGACTAGGGTGAAGGACAGTGACCAGAGTGAGGGACAGTGACCTAGGTGAGGGACAATGACCTAGGTGAGGGACAGTGACCAGGGTGAGGGACAGTGACCAGGGTGAGGGATAGTGACCTAGGTGAGGGACAGTGACCAAGGTGAGAGACAGTGACCAGGGTGAGGAACAGTAACCAGGGTTAGGGACGGTGAACATGGTGTCAGTAACCAGGGTGAGGGACAGTAACCATCACCTTACAAACCTCTATATCACAACTGCTCCAATAATTACATAGATAACTCTGTAAAGGACCATTCGGACCATCCTGGGCCACTGTCAAGGTCACAGTATAACAACGATCCAGGATGTACCGAACACGTCTTTTAAATATTGATCTCTAATTTGAAGTGTTGCAGCCACTTCCCTGCCACTTTCATCCTTCTTGAAACGTTCATTTTGACCGTCAACACACATTCACATGTGTCTTGCCTCGGCTAACATTACACGCCTCTTTTCCACCAACAAAACACGCTCTCAAGTAGTTACTTAACAGATGACGAATAGTAATTTTTAGGCTGCCACAACTCGCCTGTTTCGTGTGTAATGATTTCGTTTCTTTCGTGTAATATATAATGTACATTATGTATAAGTCTTACTTTATCTAACATACACCTTACATTATTTATACAAACATACATATATATGTATGTATGAAAACACCCGAACACTTTCATGTATTTACGTACATATCTTCAGAAGATGTGTATAAGCACATGAAATCTCTCAGGTTTTTCCTTATTCTCAATGTGGTATTTTTATGTATTTGGAATCACGCGTTTATTGTGATGTCTTCTATATATACATATATATGATCTCGTAAATCTGTGCTGGTTCAGACTGTGATGGTCATGTGTTTCATAGTTTGTAATATAGCGTCTTATCAACCTTTCGAAGACTTAGGTTGAGCGATGTTAGTGCTACTAGTGATCTGTAATGTTTTGTCAGTGCTCTGCTGCCTCCTTTATGTAATTGTACTGTTTAAGACCTTCAGGATTTCACCTATATCTAAGCTCTTTTTGCAAAGAGTACTTGAGTGTTAGTGTTAGTGGTATGATGCGCTTCTTTGTAAATACCTGCTCCACCCGGTTGGTAAGGCACTCGACTCATACATTGAGGTTCCTGCTTCGATCCTCGGTAAGGGTGTAAACATTGGGCATGTTTCCTTAAGACATCTGCTGTCCATGTTCACCTAGCAGTAAATAGGTACTTCGGTGTTAGCCGACTTGTGTGGGTCGCATCCTGGGGACAAAGTTAACTTAGCTAAGTTGCCCAAAATACTCTGCATAAGCAATGATGTCAGCTAGGTCTGTATACCTTGTATCATGAGCTTGTATAAAAATTTATTATTATTATTATTATTATTATTATTATTATTAATCCGGCTCTGGGTGTTGCATGTGCGGCAATGTTTTGTATTTTTATTTTCGAATTCTACGGGCTTAGTGCTTATGTCAAATAAATGATTTATAGCGCAGATAGAGGTAATACAAAAAAAAACTCTTGTTTTTTTGTTCGTTTCGTGGACTGCTGGACGTTGATTCATACCCGTCTTTTAAAATTCCGCCAGTTTTTCATTTCACCTCCATTATCGTGAAGTAAAACTCAGAGAGAAGCAAAGAATTACACGACAGTACTAAGACTTTCTCGCTGCGCTCTAAATGTTGTCGTCTGATACAACCATCTACGTACCAGGTTGTACCTGGAGTTTACCTGGAGAGAGTTCCGGGGGTCAACGCCCCCGCGGCCCGGTCTGTGACCAGGCCTCCTGGTGGATCAGAGCCTGATCAACCAGGCTGTTACTGCTGGCTGCACGCAAACCAACGTACGAGCCACAGCCCGGCTGATCAGGAACTGACTTTAGGTGCTTGTCCAGTGCCAGCTTGAAGACTGCCAGGGGTCTGTTGGTAATCCCCCTTATGTATGCTGGGAGGCAGTTGAACAGTCTCGGGCCCCTGACACTTATTGTATGGTCTCTTAACGTGCTAGTGACAGCCCTGCTTTTCATTTGGGGGATGGTGCATCGTCTGCCAAGTCTTTTGCTTTCGTAGTGAGTGATTTTCGTGTGCAAGTTCGGTACTAGTCCCTCTAGGATTTTCCAGGTGTATATAATCATGTATCTCTCCCGCCTGCGTTCCAGGGAATACAGGTTTAGGAACCTCAAGCGCTCCAAGTAATTGAGGTGTTTTATCTCCGTTATGCGCGCCGTGAAGGTTCTCTGTACATTTTCTAGGTCAGCAATTTCACCTGCCTTGAAAGGTGCTGTTAGTGTGCAGCAATATTCCAGCCTAGATAGAACAAGTGACCTGAAGAGTGTCATCATGGGCTTGGCATCCCTCGTTTTGAAGGTTCTCATTATCCATCCTGTCATTTTTCTAGCAGATGCGATCGATACAATGTTATGGTCCTTGAAGGTGAGATCCTCTGACATGATCACTCCCAGGTCTTTGACGTTGGTGTTTCGCTCTATTTTGTGGCCAGAATTTGTTTTGTACTATAATGAAGATTTAATTTCCTCGTGTTTACCATATCTGAGTAATTGAAATTTCTCATCGTTGAACTTCATATTGTTTTCTGCAGACCACTGAAAGATTTGGTTGATGTCCGCCTGGAGCCTTGCAGTGTCTGCAATGGAAGACACTGTCATGCAGATTCGGGTGTCATCTGCAAAGGAAGACACGGTGCTGTGGCTGACATCCTTGTCTATGTCAGATATGAGGATGAGGAACAAGATGGGAGCCAGTACTGTGCCTTGTGGAACAGAGCTTTTCACCGTGCCTGCCTCGGACTTTACTCTGTACCAGTCATATATTTGGTATATAAAAAAAAACATGAACATGGGTATAGTTATAACCCTAATTTTTTAAAGGGGTGGACCGGTAAGCCAGAAGAAGGCCTCGGTTAGATGACGAAAAGCTCCAGCGGTGGGTCATCATGTGACTAAGATCTGTGACGGGAAACTCTTGTCCAGTTTCCTGACTAACCTTACCTAACCTAAGGTATACGCGAGTCATTTGTGTAATGGCTAAGTGATGGGGGTGGACAGTTTTGTCTCTGGTTAGGGTTCCCATTCGTCCCGGTCTTAGGGATGGTGTCCCACCAAATTCGGTTCGGGACGCCGAATGTGTCTCGCCTTCTTTTTGTAAAAATAAAAAATGTGCTTTAATCGAGTGTCTAGTTGGAGTAGTAATCTCATTCTTATTACTTTTTTTTTTGCATCTGTATATAAAATTCTGTCATCTGTGTTGTCTCATTGATGTGATAAGAAATTATTCATTTTAATTGAGTGACGGACCTCCCAAATAAATTTGATTAGGTATCCAGGGTCTTTTTTATTTGAAAAAGAAAATGGTATCCCTTCCCTCTGAGGACACCACCACCACAAACACTGGTGGGCTCATCATGAACGTGTGTTGGGTCCGTGGTTAGAAGTGATGGTATACCTGGAGAGGGTTTAGGGGGTCAACGCCCCCGCGGCCCGGTCTGCGACCAGGCCTCGCGGTGGATCAGGGCCTGATCAACCATGCTGTTATTGCTGGCTGCAAGGTAGCAAGAAATACAAAGTAATATTGTTATGGAGGAGATATATTGAAGTACGTGTCAGAGCCCGTCTGCCTGTCCTCTTGGTGTAGTGGAGAGTGAGGGAGAGGCCTCCCAGGAACGGCCTACCTGCAGGGTACAAACGGAGGTCACCTGACTTAAGGTTTGGCCAGGGAATCTGCCTATAAAATGGTGGTGGTGAACGTTAATGAACATGGTAATAACTTAATGGTTATAATCATAACCATGACTTTTAAAGAGGTGGACCGGTAAGCCAGCGGAAATCCTCTGTCAGATGATCACAAGCTCCAGCTGTGGGTCATATGACTAACACCCGCGTCAGGATACACTTGTCCTGTTTCCTGACAAACATTACACCTACCTGGCTAATAAACAGATCGTTGTGGAAAAAAGACAGTAACTTGCAGTTCAAGACATATTAGAGGAAACGTTTCGCTCCGACCGACTTCTTCAATCCTAAAGTGGATGTGACTTGGCCCTGCATCGCACGGGCCAGTAGGCCTGCTGTAGTGTTCCTTCTGGAACACCACTCGTGGCTACAAGTTTATTCTAATGTCCTGAACTGTACGTGTCTTTTTCCACACCTCGTCGGCATAACCATACCATGTTTTTAGCAGCTCGTTGCGTATTCAATGCACTTGACGTAGTGATAGGCTAAACAAATGTAAATAGTAGTTCTGGCTTCCAAAAGAAAGATATTGCCTATTTACCGCCACATTACAGAGAAGCTTTGTCTGGTTGGTGTACA
This sequence comes from Cherax quadricarinatus, assembly GCF_026875155.1. Lineage (NCBI taxonomy): Eukaryota > Metazoa > Arthropoda > Malacostraca > Decapoda > Parastacidae > Cherax > Cherax quadricarinatus. The sequence goes on from NC_069410.1 coordinate 35,645,790, forward strand.
GAGGCTCGTACATTGTTTACATTGAAATTACACGTGAACACCTGCTGACGTTCAAACTAAAAGTTCGTGATTATTCTGGATGTACTAAAAGAAATGACTGGTTTCAGGAGCATATGAGGCGCACTTAAGGTGAGTACCAGCCCCTTGTGTGGTAGGTACCAGACCTTGAAGCAGGTATCAGACCTTGAAGAGGCAGGTACCAGACCTTGAAGAGGCAACTACCAGACCTTGAAGAGGCAGGTATCAAACCTTCACGAGGCAGGTACCAGACCTTCACCAGGCAAGTACCAGATCTTCAAGAGGCAGGTACCAGACCTTCACCAGGCAGGTACCAGACTTCCTCTCACCAGGCGGGGTTTCTCCCTCCCTCCAAGTCTCACTTCCCAACTCATTGCTACACTCACTGCTCAGCTCACTAACCTGAAACTGCTGCACGGGATAAGCTCCCACCATCGACGCTGGCTGCTGCAGCTGTGGCATCTGTCCCGTGGGCAGCTGGGGTTGTGGTACGCCTTGCCAAGTGGGCACGCCAGCCATCCCCGCCATTCTGTAATAAGAGCTTCAGTAACTAGTTGGTCCACTTGGTAATAACATAACTACCAATAAATAGCGGACTAGCCAGTCCGTAACACAGTGTAATGCTAACACCCAACAATAGTACATAAGAATATAAGTACGGAGGAACACTGCAGGAGGCTTACTGACCCATACTTGGCAGGTCTTTCTCAAACATACTTCATCATAGGCAGATTTTGACGAAAGAGGAAATGTTCCCCCCTCTCCTACTCTCCCCCCTCCCATCATTTATTCTAAGGGCGGATGCTGGGCTCCTGGGCAAGCACCTTGCTAGGCGAGTGGCACACCTTCAGGAGGAGTGTCGCACCTCACTCCCCCTGACACTAGTCACATCAATAAACAACAAAAAGGGCACAATACCGTGACTGGAACGATACACAAATAACCCGCACATATAAGAGAGGAGCTTACGACGACGTTTCGGTCCGACTTGGATAATTTTTTTTCCTCTGTGTTCTTGCTCTTACCCTCTGTGGGCACCTAGCTCCCTTGTGGGCACCTAGCTCCTTTGTGGGCACCTAGCTCCCTTGTGGGCACCTAGCACCCTTGCAGTGCTGCTCTTTGTATTTGACTGGCTTCTCCTCCTTACTACCTCCCCCACTACTACTACTATTACCACCTTCTACCCCCACTACTACTACTACCACTTCCTGCCTATATATATATCCCTCCCTCTCTCCCTATCTCCTTTCCGTTCGTTCGTTTCCGTTAGTGTGACTTTGTAAATGGTGTAAGTCGGACCGAAACGTCGTCGTAAGCTCCTCTCTTCTATATGCGGGTTATTTGTGTACTAGTCACATCACCGACGCGGTAAGGTGACACAGGGTGGAGGCCAGCGTGGAGGCCAGTGTGGAGGCCAGCGTGGAGGCCAGCGTTGGAGATAACAAGCAGTCAATACACTATAAAGTCTCATCCAGAATACAACTTCTGGAGGTTTAATGAGTTTTGGGTAAAGCTGTAATTTTTATTTTGATTAGTCTTTGAATGTAAAGCGAAATTTTAATAAATGTCACAAGAACGAATTAAAAAATTTCTTAGAAATTCGATGAGTGACCTTAATCTAATAGGTTGTCAGGGTTGCAACGTTCACCTGTCTGTCTTGCCTGCAACACCGCAAAACAATTTTAACACAGTAACAGCGCAAATGTTAAAACGAGATATTAACAGAAAATTAGCAATGTTAAACCAAGAGGAAATGTAAACTGACTAAGAATAATCTGTGAAGTCGAAAATCAAATTTTTACTCCGATGGAAAAAGTAGGAAAATATTAAAATTCCTAGAGAAAATTATTACGTCCTCCCATGAAGGTAAATTTTATGTGTGCACATATAATGTGTGCACATGTGTGCACATATAATGTGTGCACATATAATGTGTGCACATATAATGTGTGCACATATATGTGCACATATAATGTGTGCACATATGTGTGCACATACAATGTGTGCACATATGTGTGCACATATATTTGCACATACAATGTGTGCACATGTGTGCACATATAATGTGTGCACATATCATGAGAAATTGTGAAAGAAGAGAGGAACTACAGAAATACATGACACCACAACCACAGTTGTTGACCCCAGTAGCCACCACAGTTGTTGACATCAGCAGCTACCACAGTTGTTGACCCCAGTAGCCACCACATTTGTTGACATCAGCAGCTACCACAGTTGTTGACCCCAGTAGCCACCACAGTTGTTGACATCAGCAGCTACCACAGTTGTTGACCCAGTAGCCACCACAGTTGTTGACATCAGCAGCTACCACAGTTGTTGACCCCAGTAGCCACCACAGATGTTGACATCAGCAGCTACCACAGATGTTGACCCCAGTAGCCACCACAGTTGTTGACATCAGCAGCTACCACAGTTGTTGACCCCAGTAGCCACCACAGTTGTTGACATCAGCAGCTACCACAGTTGTTGACCCCAGTAGCCACCACAGTTGTTGACATCAGCAGCTACCACAGTTGTTGACCCCAGTAGCCACCACAGTTGTTGACATCAGCAGCTACCACAGTTGTTGACCCCAGTAGCCACCACAGTTGTTGACAGCAGCTACCACAGTTGTTGACCCCAGTAGCCACCACAGTTGTTGACATCAGCAGTTACCACAGTTGTTGACCCCAGTAGCCACCACAGGTGTTGACATCAGCAGCTACCACAGTTGTTGACCCCAGTAGCCACCACAGTTGTTGACATCAGCAGCTACCACAGTTGCTGACCCCAGTAGCCACCACAGTTGTTGACATCAGCAGCTACCACAGTTGTTGACCCCAGTAGCCACCACAGTTGTTGACCTCAGCAGCGACCACAGTTGACCCCAGTAGCCACCACAGCTGTTGACCCCAGCAGCCACCACAGCTGTTGACCCCAGCAGCCACCACAGCTGACCCCAGCGGCCACCACAGCTGTTGACCCCAGTAGCCACCACAGCTGTTGACCCCAGTAGCCACCATAGCTGTTGACCCCAGTAGCCACCACAGCTGTTGACCCCAGTAGCCACCACAGCTGTTGACCCCAGTAGCCACCACAGTTGTTGACCCCAGTAGCCAACACAGTTGTTGACTCCAGCAGCCACCACAGCTGTTGACCCCAGTAGCCACCACAGCTGTTGACCCCAGTAGCCACCACAGTTGTTGACCCCAGTAGCCACCACAGGTGTTGACCCCAGCAGCTACCACAGTTGTTGAAATCAGCAGCCACCACAGTCGTTGACCCCAGCAGCCACCACAGTTGTTGACCCAAGCAGCTACCACAGTTGTTGACCTCAGCAGCCACCACAGTCGTTGACCCCAGCAGCCACCAGTTACTAACCTCAGCAGCCACCACAGTTGTTGACCCCAGCAGCCACCACAGTTGACCCCAGCAGCCACCACAGTTGACCCCAGCAGCCACCACAGTCGTTGACCCCAGCAGCCACCACAGTCGTTGACCCCAGTAGTCACCACAGTTGACCCTAGTAGCCACCACAGTTGTTGACCCCAGCAGCCACCACAGTTGACCCCAGCAGCCATCACAGTTGTTGACCCCACCAGCCATCACAGTTGACCCCAGCAGCCACCACAGCTGTTGACCCCAGCAGCCACCACAGTTGTTGACCCCAGCAGCTACCACAGTTGTTGACCCCAGCAGCCACCACAGTTGACCCCAGCAGCCTCCACAGTTGACCTCAGCAGCCACCACAGTTGACCGCAGCAGCCACCACAGTTGTTGACCCAAGCAGCCACCACAGTTGTTGATCCCAGCAGCCACCACAGTTGTTGATCCCAGCAGCCACCACAGTTTTTGACCCCAGCAGCCACCACAGTTTTTGACCCCAGCAGCCACCACAGTTCTTGACCCCAGCAGCCACTACAGTTGTTGACTCCAGCAGCCACCACAGTTGTTGAACCCAGTAGCCACCACAGTTGACCCCAGCAGCCACCACAGTTGACCCCAGCAGCTACCACAGTTGTTGACCTCAGCAGCCACCACATTCGTTGACCCCAGCAGCCACCACAGTTGTTGACCCCAGCAGCCACCACAGTTGTTGACCCCAGCAGCTACCACAGTTGTTGACCTCAGCAGCCACCACAGTTGTTGACCCCAGCAGCCACCACAGTTGTTGACCCCAGCAGCCACCACAGTCGTTGACCCCAGCAGCTACCACAGTTGTTGACCTCAGCAGCCACCACAGTTGTTGACCCCAGCAGCCACCACAGTTGTTGACCCCAGCAGCCACCACAGTTGTTGACCCCAGCAGCCATCACAGTTGTTGACCCCAGGAGCCACAACAGTTTTGGACCCTAGCAGCCACCACAGTTGTTGACCCCAGCAGCCACCACAGTTGTTGACCCCAGCAGCCACCACAGTTCTTGGCCCCAGCAGCCATCACAGTTCTTGGCCCCAAAAGCAACCACAGTTCTTGACCCCAGCAGCAACCACAGTTCTTGGCCCGAGCAGCAACCACAGTTCTTGACCCCAGCAGCAAACACAGTTCTTGGCCCCAGCAGCAACCACAGTTCTTGGCCCCAGCAGCAACCACAGTTCTTGGCCGCAGCCACAACCACAGTTCTTGACCCCAGCAGCCACCACAGTTCTTGGCCCCAGCAGCCACCACAGTTCTTGGCCCCAGCAGCAACCACAGTTCTTGACCCGAGCAGCAACCACAGTTCTTGGCCCCAGCAGCAACCACAGTTCTTGGCCCCAGCAGCAACCACAGTTCTTGACCCCAGCAGCCATCACAGTTCTTGGCCCCAGCAGCCATCACAGTTCTTGACCCCACCAGCAACCACAGTTCTTGGCCCCAGCAGCCATCACAGTTCTTGGCCCCAGCAGCCATCACAGTTCTTGGCCCCAGGAGCCACCACAGTTCTTGACCCCAGCAGCCACTACAGTTCTTGACCCCAGCAGCCACTACAGTTGTTGACTCCAGCAGCCACCACAGTTGACCCCAGTAGCCACCACAGTTGACCCCAGCAGCCACCACAGTTGTTGACCCCAGCAGCTACCACAGTTGTTGACCTCAGCAGCCACCACAGTCGTTGACCCCAGCAGCCACCACAGTTATTGACCCCAGCAGCCACCACAGTTGTTGACCCCAGCAGCTACCACAGTTGTTGACCTAAGCAGCCACCACAGTTGTTGACCCCAGCTGCCACCACAGTCGTTGACCCCAGCAGCCACCAGAGTTGACCCCAGCAGCCATCACATTTGCTGACCCCAGGAGCCACCACAGTTTTTGACCCCAGCAGCCACCACAGTTGTTGACCCCAGCAGCCACCACAGTTGTTGACCCAAGCAGCCACCACAGTTCTTGGCCCCAGCAGCCACCACAGTTCTTGACCACAGCAGCCACCACAGTTCTTGATCCCAGCATCCACCACAGTTCTTGGCCCCAGCAGCCACCACAGTTCTTGGCCCCAGCAGCCACCACAGTTCTTGGCCCCAGCAGCAACCACAGTTGACCCCAGCAGCCACCACAGTTCTTGGCCCCAGCAGCCACCACAGTTCTTTGCCCAGCAGCCACCACAGTTCTTGGCCCATGCAGCCACCACAGTTCTTGAGCCCACTAGCCACCACAGTTTTTGGTCCCAGCAGCCACCACAGTTCTAGGCCCCAGCAGCCACCACAGTTCTTGACCCCAGCAGCCACCACAGTTCTTGGCCCAACAGCCACCACAGTTCTTGGCCCCAGCAGCCACCATAGTTCTTGACCCCAGCAGCCACCACAGTTCTTGACCCCAGCAGCCACCACAGTTCTTGGCCCCAGCATCCACCACAGTTCTTGGCCCCAGCAGCCACCACAGTTCTTGGCCCCAGCAGCCACCACAGTTGACCCCAGCAGCCACCACAGTTCTTGGCCCCAGCAGCCACCACAGTTCTTGGCCCAGCAGCCACCACAGTTCTTGGCCCCAGCAGCCACCACAGTTCTTGGCCCCAGCAGCCACCACAGTTCTTGACCCCAGCAGCCACCACAGTTCTTGGCCCCAGCAGCCACCACAGTTCTTGGCCCCAGCAGCCACAACACTTCTTGACCCCAGCAGCCACCACAGTTCTTGACCCCAGCAGTCACCACACTTCTTGACCCCAGCAGCCACGACAGTTCTTGGCCCCAGCAGCCACCACAGTTGGCCCCAGCAGCCACCACAGTTCTTGGCGCCAGCAGCCACGACAGTTCTTGGCCCCAGCAGCCACCACAGTTCTTGACCCCAGCAGCCACCACAGTTCTTGACCCCAGCAGCCACCACAGTTCTTGACCCCAGCAGCCACCACAGTTCTTGACCCCAGCAGCCACCACAGTTCTTGGCCCCAGCAGCCACCACAGTTCTTGGCTCCAGCAGCCACCACAGTTCTTGGCCCCAGCAGCCACCACAGTTCTTGGCCCCAGCAGCCACCACAGTTCTTGACCCCAGCAGCCACCACAGTTCTAGGCCCCAGCAGCCACCACAGTTCTTGGCCCGAGCAGCCACCACAGTTCTTGACCCCAGCAGCCACCACAGTTCTTGACCCCAGCAGCCACCACAGTTCTTGACCCCAGCAGCCACGACAGCTCTTGGCCCCAGCAGCCACCACAGTTCTTGACCCCAGCAGCCACCACAGTTCTTGACCCCAGCAACCACCACAGTTCTTGACCCCAGCAGCCACCACAGTTCTTCTCCCCAGCAGCCACCACAGTTCTTTTCCCCAGCAACCACCACAGTTCTTGACCCCAGCAGCCACCACAGTTCTTCTCCCCAGCAGCCACCACAGTTCTTGGCCCCAGCAGCCACCACAGTTCTTGGCCCCAGCAGCCACCACAGTTCTTGGTCCCAGCAGCCACCACAGTTCTTGGCCCAAGCAGCCACCACAGTTCTTGGCCCAAGCAGCCACCACAGTTCTTGGCCCCAGCAGCCACCACAGTTCTTGGCCCCAGCAACCACCACAGTTCTTGGCCCCAGCAGCCACCACAGTTCTTGACCCCAGCAGCCACCACAGTTCTTGACCCCAGCAACCACCACAGTTCTTGACCCCAGCAGCCACCACAGTTCTTCTCCCCAGCAGCCACCACAGTTCTTTTCCCCAGCAACCACCACAGTTCTTGACCCCAGCAGCCACCACAGTTCTTCTCCGCAGCAGCCACCACAGTTCTTGGCCCCAGCAGCCACCACAGTTCTTGGCCCCAGCAGCCACCACAGTTCTTGGCCCCAGCATCCACCACAGTTCTTGGCCCCAGCAGCCACCACAGTTCTTGGCCCCAGCAGCCACCACAGTTGACCCCAGCAGCCACCACAGTTCTTGGCCCCAGCAGCCACCACAGTTCTTGGCCCAGCAGCCACCACAGTTCTTGGCCCCAGCAGCCACCACAGTTTTGGCCCAGCAGCCACCACAGTTCTTGACCCCAGCAGCCACCACAGTTCTTGGCCCCAGCAGCCACCACAGTTCTTGGCCCCAGCAGCCACAACACTTCTTGACCCCAGCAGCCACCACAGTTCTTGACCCCAGCAGTCACCACACTTCTTGACCCCAGCAGCCACGACAGTTCTTGGCCCCAGCAGCCACCACAGTTGACCCCAGCAGCCACCACAGTTCTTGGCGCCAGCAGCCACGACAGTTCTTGGCCCCAGCAGCCACCACAGTTCTTGACCCCAGCAGCCACCACAGTTCTTGGCCCCAGCAGCCACCACAGTTCTTGGCCCCAGCAGCCACCACAGTTCTTGGCCCCAGCAGCCACCACAGTTCTTGGCCCCAGCAGGCACCACAGTTCTTGGCCCCAGCAGCCACCACAGTTCTTGGCCCCAGCAGCCACCACAGTTCTTGGCCCCAGCAGCCACCACAGTTCTTGACCCCAGCAGCCACCACAGTTCTTGGCCCCAGCAGCCACCACAGTTCTTGGCCCCAGCAGCCACCACAGTTCTTGACCCCAGCAGCCACCACAGTTCTTGGCCCCAGCAGCCACCACAGTTCTTGGCCCCAGCAGCCACCACAGTTCTTGGCCCCAGCAGCCACCACAGTTCTTGGCCCCAGCAGCCACCACAGTTCTTGACCCCAGCAGCCACCACAGTTCTTGGCCCCAGCAGCCACCACAGTTCTTGGCCCCAGCAGCCACCACAGTTCTTGACCCCAGCAGCCATCACAGTTCTTGGCCCCAGCAGCCACCACAGTTCTTGGCCCCAGCAGCCACCACAGTACTGTAGGGAACTGCAACACGTTCACCAGGAGTCGTTTTACAAGACGATAAATGCAATACTTGTATAACATTTGGGTATCTTTATTCTGGAAACGTTTCGCCAGCCAGTGCCTTCTTCAGTCCAGTGCGGAAAAGTGTGGAAGATGACGAGGAGTTTCATGTAATCAGCGCGTATGTATTGTCCCTGCGAGTTATTGTGACGAAGGTTATGACGCTGGGGGGGGGGGGAGTAGGGGGCTGCTAATGGCGGACGGGAAGGAAGGGGGGGGGGTTCTGTTGACGGAGGGGTGGTAGGGTGTATTCACCTAGTTGAGGTTGCAGGGGTCGAGTCCTAGCTCCTGGCCCCGCCTCTTCACTGGTCGCTACTAGGTCACTCTCCCTGAACCGTGAGCTTTATCATACCTCTGCTTAAAGCTATGTATGGATCCTGCCTCCACTACATCGCTTCCCAAACGATTCCACTTCCTGACTACTCTGTGGCTGAAGAAATACTTCCTAACATTTCTGTGATTCATCTGTGTCTTCAACTTCCAACTGTGTCCCCTTGTTGCTGTGTCCTATTTCTGGAACATCCTGTCTTTGTCCACTTTGTCAATTCCTCTCAGTATTTTGTATGTGGCTATTATGTCCTCCCTATCTCTCCTGTCCTCCAGTGTCGTCAGGTCGATTTCCCTTAACCTCTCCTCGTAGGACATACCTCTTGGCTCTGGGACTAATCCTGTTGCAAACCTTTGCACTTTCTCTAGTTTCTTTACGTGCTTGGCTAGGTGTGGGTTCCAAACTGGTGCCGCATACTCCAATATGGGCCTAACGTACACGGTGTACAGGGTCCTGAAAGATTCCTTATTAAGATGTCCGAATGCTGTTCTGAGGTTTACTAAGCGCCCATATGCTGCAGCAGTTATTTGGCTGATGTGCGCTTCAGGAGATGTGCCTGGTGTTATACTCGTCCCAAGATCTTTTTCCTTGAGTGAGGTTTGTAGTCTCTGGCCCCCCTAGAATGTACTCCGTCTGCGATCTTCTTTGCCCTTCCCCAATCTTCATGACTTTGCACTTGGTGGGGTTGAACTCCACTAGCCAAATGCTGGACCAGGTCTGCAGCCTGTCCAGATCCCTTTGTAGTTCTGCCTGGTCTTCGATCGAATGAATTCTTCTCATCAACTTCACGTCATCTGCAAACAGGGATACCTCAGAGTCTATTCTTTCCATCATGTTCACAAATACCAGAAACAGCACTGGTCCTAGGACTGGCCCCTGTGGGAACCCTCTGGTCACAGGCGCCCACTCTGACACCTCGCCACATACCATGACTCGCTGCTGTCTTCCTGACAAGTATTCCCTGATCCATTGTAGTCCCTTCCCTGTTATCCCTGCTAGGTCCTCCAGTTTTTGCACCAATCTCTTGTGTGGAACTGTGTCACACGCCTTCTTGCAGTCCAAGAAAATGCAATCTACCCACCCCTCTCTCTCTTGTCTTACTGCTGTCACCATGTCATAGAACTCCAGTAGGTTTGTGACACAGGATTTCCCATCCCTGAAACCATGTTGGCTGCTGTTGACGAGATCATTCCTTTCTAGATGTTCCACCACTCTTCTCCTGATAATCTTCTCCATGACTTTGCATATTATACATGTCAGTGACACTGGTCTGTAGTTTAGTGCTTCATGTCTGTCTCCTTTTTTTAAAGGTTGGGACTACATTTGCTGTCTTCCATGCCTCAGGCAATCTCCCTGTTTCGATAGATGTATTGAATATTGTTGTTAGGGGTACACATAGCACCTCTGCTCCCTCTCTCAGGGCCCATGGAAAGATGTTATCTGGCCCCATTGCCTTTGAGGTATCTAGCTAACTCAGAAGCCTCTTCACTTCTTCCTCGGTTGTGTGCACTGTGTTCAGCACTTGGTGGTGTGCCCCACCTCTCCGTCTTTCTGGAGCCCCTTCTGTCTCCTCTGTGAACACTTTCTTTGAATCTCTTGTTGAGTTCCTCACATACTTCACGGTCATTTCTTGTCTCTCCTCCTTCGTTCCTTAGCCTGATTATCTGGTCCTTGAGTGTTGTTTTTCTCCTGATATGTGTGTGTGTGTGTGTGTGTGTGTGTGTGTGTGTGTGTGTGTGTGTGTGTGTGTGTGTGTGTGTGTGTGTGTGTGTGTGTGTGTGCGCGCGCGCGCGTGCGCCTGTTCTGTTGATGAAAAGGTAGAAGGGAAGGGGAGGGGAGGGGTGTCAACTTCTCATTATCTGGACTATGTACACGGAACATGCCAGGACGGCCATGACACTCAAGGTCTCTATGTATCACCGTCCACCAAGTTAAGTCGAGAAGCACAAATATAAGAAAAAGAGATAACGTTAACGAACATTCGAAAAAATAGGGGATTACAAAATTTCTTTAAGAAAAAAAAAAAAAAAAAAAAAAAACCTAAGACATGATGAGAGGAAGACATGACGATGGGAAGAAGCAATCAACTCTGAGAAACTACCAATGTGGGCGGGGATCGAACTCATGGAGAACGAGTCCAAAAACTCGCAGGCCAGTGTCTTAACCATTGGCCTGTGTTAACCAGTGTTAACATTTGGCCACTTGCCATGGGGTTCGAACCATGGCGCCTTTGCAAAGGCGCTCCCTGTGATCGCATATGCTTGGACCTCTTTTCTGCAACACTGCAACAATTGATTGCAACACGAAAGGTCTAGAGGTATCATTCAACTCCCCCATGACTGTTTTGCATCTTGTATGGAGTCAGAAAAGATTCTGAAACCACACCACTACGTGTTGTATATAATTACATCGCACGTGCTAATAAAGATGTAGCAAGTCTTAATGATTGTCTGATAACCGGACCCTCACTAACTGAGAAGCTTGGAGACGTGCTTATGAAATTTCGCACAAAGCCATATGCCTACACGGCTGATATTTCCAAAGCTTTCTTAAGAGTAGGCCTACAAGAAATAGACAGATTATTCTCGATTCTTATGGCCTGAAAATCCACATGATTCTCAGCTGATATTTCCAAAGCTTTCTTAAGAGTAGGCCTACAAGAAATAGACAGATTATTCTCGATTCTTGTGGCCTGAAAATCCACATGATTCTCAGAGTCCTGTAAAAACATATCGTTTCAAGTCTGTTGTGTCTGGTGCAACATCCTCTCCATTCTTGCTAGAAGCTACTCTAAATACACACCCGAAGAAATCTGAAAGTCCCTTCAAAGAAATATTAAATAAAAGTTTTTTAAGTGGACAATCTTTAAGGTATTGTGAATAAAGAGGAGGTTTTGAAATCCTTATACAGAGAAGCTACCAAGGAGATGACAGATGCAAATATGCCTCTAAGGATGTAGAATACTAATTCAACTCATTTAAGGGAACTTATCGAAGATTTCCCTGAAGCTGAAATTCCTGATTGCAACAATATGCTGGGACTTAATTGGAACACACAATAAGACACTTTGAGCCTCAAAGAAATAAACAATACATTAACGTAGTTTACTGTCAGAGGTGTCACAATGTTTTGATCCTCTAGGACTCGTCTCGCCAATCACCATAAAAGGTAAAATGCTTGTGCAAGATGCATAGAAGCTCAAAATCGGTTGGGATGAGAACTTGCCTCTAGAAATGAGTCAAGCATGGGATGAATTATCCACGGAGTTTAAACAACTTCATCAAATTAAATTTCCCAGACAAATAGGTCAAGAGGGAAAGAAGTACACATTACATGTGTTCTGTGATGCTTCAACCAGAGGTTATGACGCTGTAGCTTACATGAGTAATGCTGAAGTACACTAATTACTTCAAAGGCCAGGGTAGCAACCTTGAAGGTCAGAACAGTACCACAGTTGGAACTGACAGCACTCTATGTAGGTACAAAATTAGCTGTCTATCTCAACAAAGTACTTGATCATCTCACTATTGAAAAAACCGTGATCTGGAGTGATAATGAAGCAGTTCTCCAGTGGTTAAGAAATAATAAGAGTAAGCTGGTCTATGTACAGAACAGAGTAGCAGAAATAAAAGAGATGCAGAGAGATTATCTCTTTCTTCACGTCTCTACCCAAGAGAATCCAGCTGACATGTTGTCACGTGGTGTCCCACTTAAGAAATTTGTGGATAATAAATTATGGCTCCACTGACCTAACTGGCTCTCTAATGGAAATAACTGGCCTCAGCAAAAAAACTCACATTATGCTAGAAGAAACAGTCTGCTTGAACACAGTAGAAATAATCTACTTCAATACAGCAGACACACCAGAAATAGTTATTGATGGATCTAAATACTCATCTTTGGGTAAACTCTTGTCTTCAATTTTATTAAGGGGACAAAGCCTAATTATGAATTTCCTGAACCCATCAAATACTGAGTAAAACAAATAAAGATGTCTTCTATACAGAGTACAGATTTCTGGAAACTCAGGGTAAATCCCCAAACAAACCTAATATGATTAATTCTTTAGGTCTTTACCTCGACTCAGAAAAGATTATAAGATGTTGAGAAAGAATTCATAATTCGTTACTACCCAAAGAAGCCATACATCCAATATTGATCCCCAAAAATCATTGGCTAACAAAATTGATTGTAAAAAATGTCCCGAACTGTTACATGGGGGAGCACTGACACACTGTCACTACAACGATCTTACTAGTTTACTAAAGGTTGAGAACCCTAAAAAAACTAAAAAAGTTTTAAATCCATGTCGTCACTTCGATATGCAGTTGTAAATACCCGGTCCCCCCCCCATTCCGATATGCCCTGTCACCCCCTTTTGAGGACAGTGTAGTTACACGGGACAAGTAATTTTTAATAAAAACTGTTGTAAAGTTCCATCAAGGTGTACATCTGTTTGTTCATCTGTGCACGACTTGAGCATCCCCTCTAGAAGTACCCCGCTTACTCCCCTTTGGGGGGCCTAAGTTTCATGGGGCTAAAGGGGGCGGGGGAAAACCCCCCACTTTTACGGGAGTTTTTTCCCACCCCATTTTTTACTATTCGGCAAATAGGTAAAGCACACACACAGCGGGGTCGTCGAGCGTCAGGTTTTCTTTTTTGTGGGGGTGAGGCGAGGTGTGTCTAGACCCTTTATAGCCTTGCTTTGATGTACTTCCTTGATAATTAAAGTCCAAAGCTCTTTAAATTTCACTACCCTTTTCAAGGGGTTTGTTTGCTATATATTTTAAAATATATATATATATATTTATATATATATATATATATATTTAAATAAATATATATATTTATAATATATATATATATATATTTACATTGTTTAAAGTTAATAGTTTACTTGAATACGTTTTTATTCCCTATTAATTTTCTTACTTTTAATGAACAAGTGAGCAGTTAGGATTATTTTTAAGGGGAAAGCGATAAGCTTGGGGATATTTGTGAAGTCAATGGACCTTGGGTCTAACAATTTTACACCCCAACAATGCTGGGTAAAAATAAGCACAAAAAAAAAAAACATTGAAAGGTTGTGAATGTGGTGTGGGACCCTGGTCGGGGTCCGGGTGGTGAAGGCGCTACTGACCTCTGGGTGGTGGGGGAAACCTTTCAGGACCACAGTTCCGCTCCTTTTCTCCTTCCACCCTTTGGTTTTGGCTTCATCTCACAGGTGCGGATGCTTACACAAGCACCCTCTATTTTACTTAGTGTTTAATTTTTTTACAAAAGGTAGTGGGGCCAGGGGGAAAGGGGGTAGTTGTTACGTGGTGGGGGTGTGTGGTGGTGGTGGGGTTGGTGGTGGGTGTGGGGGTGGTGTTGGTGGTGGGTGGGGGGGTTGTGTGGTGGTGTGTAGTGGTGTTGGGGGGTGGGGTGGTGTGTTAGTGGGGTTTTGGGGGTGGTGGGGGTGTGTAGGGTTGTAGGGTGGGGTGGGATGGTGTGTGGTGTGTGTGGGGGTGATGTGTGGTGGGGGATGTGTGGTGCTGGTGTGTGGTGGGGTGTGGTGGGTGTGTGGGGGGTGTTGGTGGTGGGGGTGTGGTGGTGGTGTGTGGTGGTGGTGGTTAGTGTGGTGGTAGGGTGGTGTGTGTGGTTGGGGGTTTTGTAGTGGTGGTGTGTGGTGGTGGTGGTGTGTGTGGGGGTGTGTGGTGGTTTGGTGGTTGTGGGGGTGTGTGTGGGGTGTGGTGGTGTGTGGTGGTGTGGTGGTGGTTGGGGGTTGGGGGTGGGTTGGTGGGTGTGTGGTGGGTGTGTGGGGGGGTGGGTGGGTGGGGGTGGGTGGGTTTTGTGGTGGGTGTGTGGTGGGGTTGTGGTGGTGGTGTGTGGGGTGGTGTGTAGTGGTGGGGTGGTGTGGTGGTGTGTAGTGGTGGTGGTGTGGGTGGTGGGGTGTGGTGGTGTGTGTGTGTGTGGTGGTGGTTGTGTGGTGGGGTGTTTGGTGGTGGTGGTGTGTGGTGGTGGTGTTGTGTGGGGTGGTGGTGTTGGTGGTGTGTGGTGTGGTGTTTGGGGTTTTGGGTGGTGGTGTGTGTTTTGGTGGTTTGGGGTGGTGTGGGTGGTGGTGGTGGTGTGTGGTGGGGTGGTGTGGGTGTTGGTGGTGGTGGTGTTGGGTGGTTGGGGTTGGGGGTTGGTGGGGTGTGGTGTTTTTTTGTGTGAAGGGTGGTGGTTGGGGGGGTTGGTGGTGGTTTGGGGGTGGGGGGATGGTGGGGGGTGGGGGTGTGGGGGGGGTAGGTGTGTGGGATGGGGGGGTGGTGTGGTGGGGGGGGTGGGGTGTGGATGGGTGGGGTGTGAGGGGGGGGTGGTGTTTGTGGTGGTGGGGTGATGGGGGTGGTGTGTGGGGGGGGTGGGGGTGTGTGTGATGGTGGGGGGTGGGGTGTGTGTGGGGTGGTGGTGGTTTTGGGGTTTGGTTTTGGTGGTGTGTGTGGTGGTGGGGGTGGTGGTGGTGGTGGGTGTTGGTGGTGGGGTTTTGTGGTGGTGGGGGGGTGTTTGGGGGTGGTTTTTTGGGGGTGGTGGGGGGGTTTTGGTGGGGGTGGGTTTTGTGGTGGTGGGGTTGGTGGTGTTTTGTGTGGGGGTGGTGGGGGGGGTGTGTTGGTGGTTGTTTGGGGTGGGGGTGGTGGGGTGGTGGTGTGGTGGTGGGGGTGTTGTTGTTGTTGGGGGTGGTGGTTTGGTGGTGGTGGTGGTGGTGGGTGGGTTGTGGTGGTTTTGGGGTTGGTGTGGGGGTGGTTGGGGGTTTGGGGGGGGG
>NC_069410.1:35666180-35701180 GCF_026875155.1 Cherax quadricarinatus
TTCCCCCAACCTCTCCTCGTAGGACACACCTCTTTGCCTGGGACTAGTCCCTTTTTGCAAAAACCCTTTTCACTTTACTTTGTTTCTTTACGTGGGTTGGCTAGGTATGGGTTCCAAACGGTGCCGGGATAAAATCCAATATTTGGGGGAAAGTACACGGGGTTTTACAGGGGCCTGAACGATTCCTTATTAAGGTGTCGGAATGCTGTTCTGAGGTTTGTAGGCGCCCCTTTACTGCAGCCTTATTTGGTTGAGTGCGCTTCAGGAGAAATTTCCTGGTGTTATACTGCCCCAAAATCTTTTTCCCCTTTGGGGGAGGTTTGAGTCCCCTGGCCCCCAAAACTGTATTCCATCTGGGGGTCTTCCCTTTTCCCCTTTTTCCCCTTGGGGGGAAATTTAACTTCCCGGACCAAAAGCTGGAAACCCGGGCTGCGCCGTCCAGAAACCCTTTGTAGTTCTGCCTGGGGCTTCGATCGAATTAATTTTTTCTTTCATCAACCCTTTACGTCATCTGCAAAAAGGGGAAAAATCAGGGGTCTATTTCCCTTCCCTCAGTCGTTCAAAAATACCCCAAAAAAACATGGTCCCAGGATGGAACCCCCTTTGGGGGCCCCCCTGGTCACAGGGGCCCCCTCTGAACCCCCTGGCCCCGTTCCCCCCACTCGTTCTTCTTCCTGACAAATATTCCCGGGTCCAAATTTTAGTGCCTTCCCTATTATCCCTGCTTTTTACCCAGTTTTTTGCATAATCTCTTTTGTGGAACTGTGTCAAAAAGCCCTTCTTGCAGTCCAAGAATATGCAAACCCACCCAAACCCCTCTTCTCTTGTCTTACTGCTGGTTTACCCTGGGAAAAGAATTCCCGTAGGTTTGTGGCACAGGAATTTTCCCTTTCCCTTTAAACCTGTTTGCGCTGGTTTGATGAAAATCATTCCTTTAGGTGTTTCCCCCATCTTTCCCGATAATCTTCTCCATGACTTTGCAAAACATGTCAGTGACACGGGGCTGTATTTTTGTGCTTCCCTTTCTGCCCTTTTTTTTAAAAGGGTTTGGGAAATAAAATTTGTTTTTCCATGCCTCCCGGGCAATCCCCCCTGTTTTTGATAGATGGGTTTTAAATTTTGGGTTTGGGGTACACACAGTGCCTCTGCCCCCCCAGGACCCCCTGGGGAGATGTTTCTGGCCCCCTTCCTTTGAGGTTTTCTTGTAAAAATCCAAAAAACCTTTTTCACTTCTTCCTCGGTTTTTGTGCACTGTGTCCGCACTTTTGGGGGTGGGCCCCACCTCTCCGTCTTTTTTGGAGCCCCTTTTGTCCCCATCTGTAAACATTCTTTGAAAACTCTTGCTGAGTTCCCCACATACTTCACGGTCTTTCTTTTTGTCTCTCCCCCTTTCCCTTTCCTTTTTCCTGATTTTCCTGGGCCTTGACTTTCTTTTTTACGATGTGGCTGTATAACAGTTTCGGGTCAGATTTGGCTTTCGCTGCTATGTCGTTTTCATATTGTCGTTGGGTCTCCCTTCTTATCTGTGCATATTCATTTCTGGCTCTACGACTGCTCTCCTTATTCTCCTGGGTCCTTTGCCTTCTATATTTCTTCCATTCCCTAGCACACTTGGTTTTTGCCTCCCTGCACCTTTGGGTGAACCATGGGCTCATCCTGGCTTTTTCATTATTCCTGTTACCCTTGGGTACAAACCTCTCCTCAGCCTCCTTGCATTTTGTTGCTACATATTCCATCATCTCATTAACTGGCTTCCCTGCCAGTTCTCTGTCCCACTAACCCCGTTCAGGAAGTTCCTCATTCCCGTGTAGTCCCCTTTCTTGTAGTTTGGCTTCATTCGTCCTGGCCTTCCTGCTTCTCC
Source organism: Cherax quadricarinatus (assembly GCF_026875155.1). Lineage (NCBI taxonomy): Eukaryota > Metazoa > Arthropoda > Malacostraca > Decapoda > Parastacidae > Cherax > Cherax quadricarinatus. The sequence goes on from NC_069410.1 coordinate 35,668,042, forward strand.
CTCCACTTGTAGCTCTACTGTGTATTCGAAGCTTAAAACCACATGATCGCTGTGTGTGTGTGTGTGTGTGTGTGTGTGTGTGTGTGTGTGTACTGACATAATTATGGTTGCCGGAGTCAATTCATAGCTCCTGGCCCCACCTCTTTACTGGTCGCCACTAGATCCAATCTCTTCCTGCTCCATGAGCTTTTTCATACCTCTTCTTAAACCTATGTATGCATCCTGCCTCCACAACCTCACTTTCCAGACTATTCCACTTCCTGACAACTCTATGGCTGAAGAAATACTTCCTAACATCCCTTTGACTCATCTGGGTCTTAAACTTCCAATTGTGACCCCTTGTTTCTGTGTCCCATCTCTGGAACATCCTGTCTCTCTGTATGTGTGTACAGGTGATGGTAATGTGTGTGTGGTGGTGTGTGGTGGTGTGTGGTGGTGGTGGTGGTGGTGGGTGTGGTGGTGGTGGTGGTGGTGGTGGTGTGTGGTGGTGGTGGTGTGTGGTGGTGGTGGTGTGTGGTGGTGGTTGGTGGGTGGTGTGTGGTGGTGGTGTGTGGTGGTGGTGGTGGTGGTGGTGGGGTGTGGTGGTGGTGATGGTAATGTTGTGTGGTGGTGGTGGTGTGGGGTGGGGGTGGTGGTGGTGGTGTGTGGTGGTGGTGGGTGGTGGTGGTGGTGGTGTGTGGTGGTGGTGGTGTTGGGGGTGGGGGTGTGTGGTAGTGGTGGTGTGTGGTGGTGGTGGTGTGTGGTGGTGGTGTGGTGGGTGTGTGTGGTGGTGGTGTGTGGTGGTGGTGTGTGGTGGTGGTGTGTGGTGGTGTTTTTGTGGTGGTAATGTGTGGGGGGTGGTGGTAATGGTGGGGGGTGGTGGTAATGTGTGGTGGTGTGGTAATGTTTTGGTGGTGGTGGTAATGTGTGGTGGTGGTGGTGGTGTAATTTTGTGGTGGTGGTGGTGGTGATGTGTGGTGGGGGTGGTGGTGGTAATGTGTGGTGGTGGTGGTGGTGGTAATGTGTGGTGGTGGTGGTAATGTGTGGTGGTGGTAATGTGTGGGGGTGGTGGTAATGTTGGTGGTGGTAATGTGTGGTGTGGTGGTGGTAATGTGTGGTGTGGTGGTGGTAATGTGTGGTGTGGTGGGTGGTGGTAATGTGTGGTGGTGGTGGTAATGTGTAGTGGTGGTGGCGGTCGTGGTAATGTGTGGTGTTGGTGGTGGTGGTAATGTGTGGTGGTGGTGGTGGTGTTTGTGTGGTGGTGGTGGTAATGTGTGGTGGTGGTAATGTGTGGTGGTGGTGTTAATGTGTGGTGTGGTGGTGGTAATGTGTAGAGGTGGTGGCAATGTGTGGTGGTGGTAATGTGTGGTGTGGTTGGTGGTAATGTGTGGTGTGGTGGTGTAATGTGTGGTGGTGGTAATGTGTGGTGGTAGGTGGGTAATGTGTGGTGGTGGTGGTAATGTGTAGAGGTGTGGCAATGTGTGGTGGTGGTAATGTGTGGTGTGGGGTGGTAATGTGTGGTGTGGTGGTGGTAATGTGTGGTGTTGGTGGTGGTGGTAATGTGTGGTGGTGGTGGTAATGTGTGGTGGTGGTGGTAATGTGTAGTGGTGGTGGCGGTCGTGGTAATGTGTGGTTTTGGTGGCGGTCGTGGTAATGTGTGGTGTTGGTGGTGGTGGTAATGTGTGGTGGTGGTGGTGGTGGTGGTAATGTGTGGTGTGTGGTGGTGGTAATGTGTGGTGGTGGTGGTAATGTGTAGTGGTGGTGGCGGTCGTGGTAATGTGTGGTGTTGGTGGTGGTGGTAATGTGTGGTGGTGGTGGTGGTGTAATGTGTGGTGGTGGTGGTGGTGGTGGTAATGTGTGGTGGTGGTGGTGGTGGTAATGTGTGATGGTGGTGGTGGTGGTAATGTGTGGTGGTGGTGGTGGTGGTAATGTGTGGTGGTGGTGGTGGTAATGTGTGGTGTTAGTGGTGGTAATTTGTGGTGGTGGTAGTGGTTATCAATCAGCCCATGCTAGGCAGGACCTTCCACACCCAGATATTCTCACTTCAGCTCATTCTCGCACTAAGATGGATGCACGTTCAAAATTCAACGCTACAAAAGGAGTGTACGCTAGGTCACATTAATTCACAAATGATGAAGGTTTCTGACATGGTTGACACTGTTGGATACACTGATGAATGAAGATTCATTAACTCTACTCTGTCCGTCATCTGTTTTGGTCATAAGTGGTGCATCATTCCAGCTCATCAAGTATTGTGAAAATTACTGTGTGTTGTGTAGGCATTGCTAAGATTATCAATTCTGCTGGCATATTTGTGTTCGCAGATGTATTTGTGGAGTTCCTTGGATGTCTCACCAATGTAGACTTGTCGCTGTTATTGCATGGGATTGTGCATACTCCTGCAGTAGCTGTTGGTGTTTTTGTCTGGTAAGGTCTTTGATTGTATTAAGCAAAGTGGTGGCTATGCAGAGTGTGCATATGGGAAATATCTTTAAGGTGTGTTTACCAATTCAGATAATGGGGAGTACTGTGTATTTTTAATCAGTGACATCAGGTCAGGGCGAACTTCATGTGACATGAGCACGTCACCTGCAATTTCTGATAAAATGTTGAGGGTCATGTACACTGATGATCTGCTCAAAGAATTGCTTACTGAAGATACGGAGAGCTTTTAGTGTGAGTGGAAATGGGAAGATCGTGTTGGTTGGTGGGTTTCCATATTTTTTTTGAAGCGAATTTCACTGCCAAGATTTGCAGAGCAAAACATCAAAGAGAAGGAGTGTCACTGATTTTCTTCTCGAGTGTAAACTGAATGTAAGGTCCAACCCTATTAAGTTTGCACTGGAGGGATTAGATCTCAGAGTAATGAAGAATATGTCGTTCACGTAGAGAAGCCAAGTAACAAAAGAGGGAATATTGGGGGAGGTAAAATGCTTAGCTTCAAGATATTTCATGTAAAGGTTTGCCACGATAGCACTTACTGGACAATCCATAGATAAGTCAGGCCTGATGGAAAAGGGTCTTTGAAGGAGAAACAATTGAAACCGACGCAAAATTCAGTAAGGTTTACGAAGTCGCTGGCGGGAAGATGTAGGTCGAGGGAGTCATCAAGTTTGCAGTGTAGGAGACTGATAGTTTGTGTGGTGGGTACTGACTGAGAAGGGAGGTGCAGTACAGCCATGATGTTGTGGATGAAGTTGAGTCTCCAGTGTTGGGATGTATGGGACTGATGGTGAACAAGGGTTAGACCAGGTGTCTAGCCAGAGTGTCTTGAATATGCCTTAATCAGTATCTCCAATAATTTAAACCAAAACACCGATTTCTACAGCTTAGTTGAACCTCGTGTGAAAACATTACTTGGACACTTGGGAATAAACGTGACCAGACGCACACATACCTCACTTGCTCTTCACCTCACCCATACTCAATGTTTATGTTCATCTTCTCTCATTAGGTTTAACTGGTTGTGACTTTATAAAGCCCACTGCTCGGGCAAAACGTCTTCAGTAAAGGATTCTACAGTAATGCATTTGTGTATCTTTAACACCAGCACTAAGATATACAGCATTCAACAGTGAAGCCAGACTTAAGATTTTCCTTGCTAAAAGGTTGCAAGACAGCCTAACACACTTGGATAGACATTCAAGAGCAAATAATGATAACTGTTAAAGGAATTCTCCATCAAATTTTTATTAGAATGTATCTGTGTGGGAAGTGCCTGTGTAATAAACACCTGTGTGGGAAGTACCCGTGGGGGAAACCCTGTTTAAGAAATATTTAAGTGATCAGTAACAGTGAAGAAAATCCTTGTGTGCAGCATGTGTGTGTGGAGCACCTGTGTGTGGAGTACCTGTATGTAGAGCACCTGTGTGTGGAGTATCTGTATGTAGAGCACCTGTGTGTGGAGTACCTGTATGTAGAGCACCTGTGCGAGAAGTACGTGTATAGGAGATACCCTGTGAGAAATATCATTGTGGGAAGTACCCGTGAAGTACCTCCATGAGAAGTATTCACCAGCCACGTGTATAATAATGGATCATCAGAGTGTCATGAACACTTATCAGTAGCAGAAGGCAACCCGCGCGTTACAAATACAAGCAACAGTTCTGTATATTTCGATCTCATGATACAAGAGTAGTTAGTCTCTTGAAAGCGCTGGTTGTTCCAATTTCCTGGAGTGTGGCTTGGTCCCTGACCCTCAGCTCCACATGAGACCCTGTAACCCGTGATTCTCACCTTTATGCCTCGACCGTGTGACAAGCATCCATTCCACTTCCCGTGAGAACGACTTCACGACCCTTAAGTAGGAGGAGGGATAGGTCCGTAGAGAGGCAGCAGACAGGAATAGCTGAGGACAGTTGGAATTGGGCCTCCGACTAGGCTGGTGTAACCTCAATCCTAATTTTATCTTTTGTCTTCGTGTGGATTTTCTTCTACCATTAACTTGTACATTTATTTCAGCAACGGCGAAGACAACCTTCCTATGCAACATTTTTTCCAGACTCTTATGCCTTCTGTAACTTGCACATTCACTAGTACCTTCAGAACCACATTTTCATCCGGCCACCGATTCGTAGCTTCTTAAAGACCGTGTAGCTGCGTCAAGCCTCACAGTTCACAGACGAGCCCAGCATTTTCCTTGCTGTAAATCGCTACCATGTTTCCTCCTTCGTCAAGCTCTCAGTACTGTACCACCCACGAGTGACTGGTGGCTTATCTCATGAACAAAAAAAAAGATCAATGTGTAAGGCTAGTTCTTGGACACCTGCTTTGACGGTAATTAATGATAGTGTTACCAACACACCATATCATTGTAACCTTACACATCAATCAGACGCACTACCACAACTACCAGACAATTACCAAAACTACTACGTACACCATTACACTTACGCAGCTACTAGAGACACTACCACAAGTGCTTCAAATAACACCACACTTACCACAACTACTACAAATGCTACAAGATTTACAATAGCCACTACTGATACTACCACAACTATCCATCTACTAAAAACTCTACCACATCCACCATAAACACCACAACACTAACCACAGCAACAACTACTACTACTACTACTAAACATTACCAGAACTATTACAGATACTACCACACTTATCAGTCACCACACACTCTGAATGTGCAAGTTGCAGAAGGCATAAGACTCTGGAAAAAAATGTTGCATAGAAATGTTGTTTTCACTACCACTCTCACAGCTGCTAAAGACAGACTACCATAACAACCACACTTACTACCAAACTCACCACAACCACCAGTTTATTATCACGCTCACAACGACCACCAGTTTACTGCCACACTGACCACAACCACTACATACCACAGTCATCACATACACTACCACAACTACTCCGACAGGGCCCATGTGGAAGGAAATCAGTAATCAACAGTAAAGAGGAACGGCTAGGTGAGAGACTACCTCCTGCAACCAGAATTAGGAGAGCATCACTAGGTGAGTGCGCACACACACACACACACACACACACACACACACACACACAGGGGCCAGGAGCTATGACTCGACCCCTGCAACCACAAATAGGTGAGTACACACACACACACACACACACCCACACACGCGCGCGCGCGCTCAATCGATGAAATAGACTTGTAAGGGATCAGAGGCTGGGCCAAGAGCTACGACTCAATACATGCTAATAACTAGGCTTGAGCATATATACACGCTGTCTCTGTCTCTCTGTCTCATTTGCTGATCAGGTATTTAAAGAAACTTTGAGAATGTCACTGAGGTGGAAGAAGACTGGTGTCAGGAGGTGAGGGAGTCGAGCTACCAGGAGAGTCTACACCAGCTGAACCAGATAACTTGAGAAGACGACCCATGAGACACATGGAAACCAGTAAGCAAAGTAAAGACACTGACAGAGCTTGCTAGGGCAGGCAAGGACAGGCTAAAGAGCGAGGGTCAGGAAAGAGCGGGACTCCTGTTCAAGACATGAAAAAAAACGATACTAGGAAGTACTTCTTCAGCTTCAAGGTAGTCAGGAAGTGGAAATTATTGCATGAAATTATGATTATTATTATTATCGTTGTATGAAGCTGTAAGCCCGTGTGGGTCAGTCAGGAAGTGGAATGACTTAAATGGGCGGGTGGGGAAAAACGCCACACACAGTTTTGGGGATGGACACGACATACCCCATGAGGCAAAACACTTGCAAACCCAGTTGTTTAAGTTAACAGATAGAGCCAGGAACGGTGACTCGACCCTTGCAGTCGATATGACACACACACACACACACACACATATACATGTGACTATGACCAATATAACACAACATACATAACTATGACCAACACAACACACGTAACTATGACCAACACAACACAGACCAAACTATGACCAACACAACACACGTAACTATGACCAACACAACACACGTAACTATGACCAACACAACACACGTAACTATGACCAACACAACACACGTAACTATGCCAACACAACACACGTAACTATGACCAACACAACACACGTAACTATGACCAACACAACACACGTAACTATGACCAACACAACACACGTAACTATGACCAACACAACACACGTAACTATGACCAACACAACACACGTAACTATGACCAACACAACACAGACCAAACCTATATTTCAGACATTCTCTTTTTGTTGCGACTTCATTAATATTACATTAAAATCTAAAAAAACTACTCTTTAAAAATCCATCCCAGTGAGGTAGAGACGAAGAGGAGGTTACGTCACATGCGGCGAAGACATGGAAGCAGAAGGTCAGGTCGCAGATGTCTTCATACAGTTTGGTGGGAAGGTCAACCAGCAGTAAGGCTGCCAGAGGTTTTTCTATCCTCAAAATGTTTTGATTCTGATTGATGGTATTATGTGCCATGTTGATGGCTGCTTCCAAGCACCACCTCCTCACCCTGTCATCTTCTGGTAAGGTAGATTTGAACTTTTCCCGTTCCACGAGGTATACCACATATTTTTTCTTATACTATGGATACTGCATGTGTATCTATGTACAGGGTCATCTTTGTTGGTGAGATTTGGATATATTCTAAACTGGATTGTGTTCTGGAGACGGATTGTGATTGTGACCTGGAGACGGATAATAAGGAATGGAAGAGAGTCATCTTATTTTTTCTTTAGCAGTGAACCGGATGAACAGTTTCATCACACTGTTTGATGTGTAACTCTTCACTTTCAAAATACCAGGCTTGATGATAGGTATGTTATACACAAAGCACAACCATTCAGTATTCAGTATTGTCATAGGCTTTCTCTTTAAGTGAGGTGATAGTGAATTTCTACATGGAACATCTGGCAACAGAACTTCTGACATTATTCTTACATCCATCACCTGGTTGTGCTACATAAATGGCATACACAAAGTAACTCTCAGGCATTCCAAACTTGGAGAGTTCTGCAGCAAACTCAAGGCAGTGGAATTTTCCATCCAGTAATTCTTGAGGTAACTGTGGATGACTTCCTCCTCTTACTTAATGTTTTTCTTCTAAAACACAATCACCTTTTCAGATGTAGAGTATACCAAATTCCTAACAGCAAACAGGACCAAATATTCATATTTATAGGCATCCTCCCGGCCTTCAGGATTTGCAGCAGCGAGCATCTGTAAGAATGCTGTTTCACTTACGACACATTTTTTTTCAAATTTCCGTTATTTCGTTATCGGCTGAAGATGCAGAGCATAACACATTGTGCCATAATCTAAGCAAAACTCCATTCTTCTCACTAGTCAAACAACCGCCCACATCACATCTCTCCGGCAGTCCATCATAGATTTTGCAGCAATACAGTCAAAATCCACCAAGGACATCACTTGTTCAAAACCTCCACAATTCATCCCACAACACAGCAGCATCTACACCATTTCTCGTGAAGGGTGTGACTACTCGTAGACTTCATGTCAGACTTCAACACAAATACAAATGTAGGACCCATAAAACAAACAACGTATTTGTTACACAGAGAAACTCGTACACTTCATGACGCGAGACAAGACCAAACTCAACAATGGATGATAAGTTTAGAAGGAAGTATCTGGAAGCAGTCGTCATGAAGTACTTAACACCACCGAGCAGAATCAGGGTGTTTGAATGTTAGCAAAATATCTTTCACTCTTATTGCTAGGCAACCTTTACCAACACACACACACACACACGTACGTACACATACCGTGATTATGGTATGTGGGTCTTGGATCAATCCCCTATGATTTTTCAGATATAGATTATGAAGTACCTTTCACCCTTACACTCTAAGGAGTAAAGTTGAAGGAACTTCAAGTAGTTCAGAAGTTTGATTGAATATTAACGAATAGTGGAAGTTCTCTGTACGTTTCGTAGCTCATCAATCTCGTCTGACTTGAAGACGGTATTCCAGTCTGGAGAGAACAAGTGATGTGAAGACTATTATCATTGAACGTACTAGTCATGCAGTTTTTAATTTTCTTTGCGGCAGCAATAATGATAATACTGTTGTAATACTTGAAGGTGAGATCTTTTGACATCATAACCTCCAAGTCTCACACATCGAACTTTAGCTCAATTTAATTATTTGAGTTTGTCCTCTATTGCGTTTCAGTCTTTATTTCCTCGTTTTCCATAACGGAACAGCTGCAACTTGTCCTCATTGAATATCGTGTTGTTGTCCGAGGCTCATTGGAAGGCTTTATTTATATACTCTTAAAGATTCGCTATCTTCGACGGACGCTTCTCTCGGAGATTTTTGTGTAACATCAGCAAAGAATGTTGCTGTGCTGTGATTTCAGGCCTTGTCTCTGTCAGATATAAGAATGAGAAACAGAAGTGCGACGAGTATTGTGCCTTGAGGAACAGAGCCTTTCACTGTGGCAGCCTCTGACTCCACTCTGTTTACTACTACTCTCTGGATTCTATTTGTAAAAAAGTTAAATACACATTAGACCACTTGTCCAGTTATTCCTTTTGGATGTATTTCGTGAGCTATCACAGCATAGGCACTCTTGTCTAAGGCTTTTGCAGAGTCATTGTACATTGCACGAGCACTTTGTTAGTCTTCTGGTGCATCCAAGAGCATGTCATAATGGTCTAACAATTGCGAAAGACAGGAGAGACGTGTTTGAAACCCACGAGTTTTTTTAACTGTTCAATTATTACCTCCGTGTGACTGGCAACCTTACTTCCTAGGAGTCTTTCAAAGATTTTGGTAATGTGAGAAGTTATAGATTTTCGATATTGCTTTACTGTCACCTTTGTGGAGTAATATCATTGATTTCTAATGACACCTGTGCTTAGGCTCTTTCTGTATAAAATACTAAAGGCCTGGAAAAGCAGTACCTTGCAATTTTTTTTATTAATATGGAGTTCCCCCGAGTCTGGGCCTGGGGCAGAATGCATGGGCATGCTGTCGATAACTTCTTCAAGGTCAACTGGAGATGTCAGCTGCGTTTTGAATCTCATTCATGAAAAAAAATAATTTGAGTCACCGATCTGTAGTAAGGTGAGTGGTTCACTAAACACACAGTCACTAAACACAGTGTATGTTCTATCTCTTTTAAGTAAAGTTCATATACATTGTGGTTGTCACGCTGGATTTTATGCACGAGAACGAGAAGAAGCTTTGGTATTTTTTCTAAATTCATTTATATCTCTTTGGTCTCTCTGTCTCTCCTGGACTCTGCTGCAACCAGTTTATGTGCAATGTTCTCCGTTGACCTAACCAAAGTTTCCTCTCCTATGTCCAACATAACACACGTAGGATGACTATGTCCAACATAACACACGTAGGATGACTATGACCAACATAACACACGTAGGATGACTATGTCCAACATAACACACGTAGGATGACTATGACCAACATAACACACGTAGGATGACTATGACCAACATAACACACGTAGGATGACTATGTCCAACATAACACACGTAGGATGACTATGACCAACATAACACACGTAGTAATAAAGTTGGTAGAATTACCAACAATATGTAAAGTAAAAGGACACAAGTGCAACTAATGTGACATTTATTGTGGCAACGTTTCGCTCTCCAGGAGCTTTATCAAGCCATTACAAACAATACATGGACACAGAGGGTATATAAAGGCTCAGAGTGAGGTGCAATACTAGTGAGGTACCATTTCGATGTTCACTAGTGGTAGTAGTAGTCGTAGTAGTAGTAGTAGTAGTGACAAAGTAATACAATATGGTAGAGCAATTAATTCGTACATGAGTAAAAGGATATAAAAGCTATTACTTGGGTAACATAAAAATAGGTTGGACAAATATAGACTGGAAAGAGGCAGCCTGTTTCAGTGTTCACTCTCTGTAATGTGCTTTGTGTAGTATAACAGGAGAGACTATGTGATGGCAGGGTTTACTGTTTTCAGGAGGATTCTTGCTAAGACTTCGGAGATGGTGAAGCTGCCGTTGTTTTGTTTAATTGTATTCGAAACAGCGATCAGTGCTGATTCGAGGCACTTGCGTCTGCGAAAATTAGTTTCTTTGATCACTAATTGGGAGTCTCTGAATTTCATGAGATGATTGGTGGAATTTCGGTGTTGTACACAGGCGTTGTTCAAGTTATCGTTCCTACATGCGTAAATGTGTTCATTGAGGCGGGTGTCGAGGTTTCTTGCTGTTTCACCTACGTAAATCTTGTCACAGCCTCCACAGGGTATAGTGTAAACTCCTGCATTGACTGGTTCGTGGTGCTTGGATTTTGTCCTGGTTAGATCCTTTATTGAAGTGCTAGAAGCGATGGCGACTCTGGTGTTAGCTTGTGAAAGTACTTTTGAGACGTTCAGTGCAACCTGGCTGTTGGGAAGAATTATAACTTTGTTGGGAGTGGTGTTGATGCGTGGAGAATTAATGATCTGAAGAGTTATTTTCTTGCAGTCTTTCATGAAAAAAGAAGAAGGAAAATGTAACTCAGTGAATGTTTGGTGAATGTATGTACATTCCTCGTCAAGAAACTCATGACTACAAATTCGGTATGCTCTTAGGAAAAACCCGATGATGATGCCTCTTTTGGTCTTGGTATCTTGACTGGAATAGAAGTGTGTGAGATCATTTTTATTGGTGGGTTTCCGATAAACTTGAAATCTTAGGTTGTTGTCTACTTTGTGAATGAGGACGTCGAGGAAAGGTAGCTTGTCATTGGATTCTTCTAGTGTAAACTGGATCGCCAGTTCAACTGCGTTGAGCCTTGCCTGAAGATCCCGTACATCAAAACGTTTTGGAGTTATTACGAGGACGTCGTCCAGTAATGTAACCAAGTGACGCTTGAAGGGATGATGTTGGCGAAGTGTTCGGACTCTAGGTGTTCCATGTATAAGTTGGCTAGGATGGCACTGATGGGGGACCCCATTCCCATGCCGTAGGTTTGTTTGTAGAGCTTGTTATTGAAAGAAAAACAGTTGAAATTAACACAGAGTTCAATCAAGTCAACAAAATCTCCGGGAGGTAGAGGAAGATTAAGGTCCTGATTGACTTTACGTCGTAGAACCTCGATGGCTTTTTTGGTACGTACTTCTGTGAAGAGGGAAGTCACATCCAAACTGCTTAGTTTCCTGTTACGGATGGAGAGGTTACAGATGCGGTTGAGAAGGTCGCCTGAGTGTTTAAGATGAGCGGGGCTGATGGTCCCCAGAAGGCAGGAAAGATGTTTGGCAAGAACTCCGGCTAGTTTGTGTGGAGCACTGCCTATTCCTGACGTGATTGGTCTGAGAGGAATATTGTGTTTATGGGTCTTGGGTAAACCATACATGTGTGCTGGTTTAGGGTTGCTTGGTAACAAGTATAGAAGTTTCTTCCCTTCTCTAGTGCGTTTGAGTATTTGTCTGGTTTTGTATAGAAAATCTTTGGTGAGCGTCTCCCACTGTTGAGTGCTGATGGGTTCGTATGTAGATTGATCTTTCAAAAGGTCCATCATTTTAGTGTTGTAGTCACTGGTGTTGAGTATGACGACGCCACCTTCTTTGTCGGCGGTGGTGACGATAATGTTGGGGTCGTTGGCGAGGTTCTTAAGGGCAGTGATGTATCGTCTAGGAAGATTAGAAGAAGAAGGTTCACATAAAGTTGCAGTGAGAAGGCCCTGTATATAACCCTTCTGGAAGTTGCTGTCACTGTGTCTATGGTTCCTGGTAACTAGATTGAGTTGATAGTCAGGTTTGCGTATGTTGGTGGTAAATTTGAGTCCCAGACTCAGTGCTTGTTTTTCGTAGTCGGTTAAGGTGCGTGACGATAAGTTGTTTATCAGGGATTCGCGTCCCATTGTCTTCCATCGACTGTTAGTGCAGAGGTACTGAAGTTTGTGATTGAGTTTGATCTTCTGTTGGAGGTTAGCTGTGGTGACTGTGCTGACAGAAGATCAAACTCAATCACAAACTTCAGTACCTCTGCACTAACAGTCGATGGAAGACAATGGGACGCGAATCCCTGATAAACAACTTATCGTCACGCACCTTAACCGACTACGAAAAACAAGCACTGAGTCTGGGACTCAAATTTACCACCAACATACGCAAACCTAACTATCAACTCAATCTAGTTACCAGGAACCATAGACACAGTGACAGCAACTTCCAGAAGGGTTATATACAGGGCCTTCTCACTGCAACTTTATGTGAACCTTCTTCTTCTAATCTTCCTAGACGATACATCACTGCCCTTAAGAACCTCGCCAACGACCCCAACATTATCGTCACCACCGCCGACAAAGAAGGTGGCGTCGTCATACTCAACACCAGTGACTACAACACTAAAATGATGGACCTTTTGAAAGATCAATCTACATACGAACCCATCAGCACTCAACAGTGGGAGACGCTCACCAAAGATTTTCTATACAAAACCAGACAAATACTCAAACGCACTAGAGAAGGAAAGAAACTTCTATACTTGTTACCAAGCAACCCTAAACCAGCACACATGTATGGTTTACCCAAGACCCATAAACACAATATTCCTCTCAGACCAATCACGTCAGGAATAGGCAGTGCTCCACACAAACTAGCCGGAGTTCTTGCCAAACATCTTTCCTGCCTTCTGGGGACCATCAGCCCCGCTCATCTTAAACACTCAGGCGACCTTCTCAACCGCATCCGTAACCTCTCCATCCGTAACAAGAAACTAAGCAGTTTGGATGTGACTTCCCTCTTCACAAAAGTACCTACCAAAAAAGCCATCGAGGTTCTACGACGTCAAGTCAATCAGGACCTTAATCTTCCTCTACCTCCCGGAGATTTTGTTGACTTGATTCAACTCGGTGTTAATTTCAACTGTTTTTCTTTCAATAACAAGCTCTACGAACAAACCTACGGCATGGGAATGGGGTCCCCCATCAATGCCGTCCTAGCCAACTTATACATGGAACACCTAGAGTCCGAACACTTCGCCAACATCATCCCTTCAAGCGTCACTTGGTTACGTTACTGGACGACGTCCTCGTAATAACTCTCAAACGTTCTGATGTACGGAATCTTCAGGCAAGGCTCAACGCAGTTGAACTGGCGATCCAGTTTACACTAGAAGAAGAGTCCAATGACAAGCTACCTTTCCTCGACGTCCTCATTCACAAAGTAGACAACAACCTAAGATTTCAAGTTTATCGGAAACCCACCAATAAAAATGATCTCACACACTTCTATTCCAGTCAAGATACCAAGACCAAAAGAGGCATCATCATCGGGTTTTTTCCTAAGAGCATACCGAATTTGTAGTCATGAGTTTCTTGACGAGGAATGTACATACATTCACCAAACATTCACTGAGTTACAATTTCCTTCTTTTTTCATCAAAGTCTGCAAGAAAAGAGCTCTTCAGATCATTAATTCTCCACGCATCAACACCACTCCCAACAAAGTTATAATTCTTCCCAACAGCCAGGTTGCACTGAACGTCTCAAAAGTACTTTCACAAGCTAACACCAGAGTCGCCATCGCTTCTAGCACTTCAATAAAGGATCTAACCAGGACAAAATCCAAGCACCACGAACCAGTCAATGCAGGAGTTTACACTATACTCTGTGGAGGCTGTGACAAGATTTACGTAGGTGAAACAGCAAGAAACCTCGACACCCGCCTCAATGAACACATTTACGCATGTAGGAACGATAACTTGAACAACGCCTGTGTACAACACCGAAATTCCACCAATCATCTCATGAAATTCAGAGACTCCCAATTAGTGATCAAAGAAACTAATTTCCGCAGACGCAAGTGCCTTGAATCAGCACTAATCGCTGTTTCGAATACAATTAAACAAAACAACGGCAGCTTCACCATCTCCGAAGTCTTAGCAAGAATCCTCCTGAAAACAGTAAACCCTGCCATCACATAGTCTCTCGTGTTATACTACACACAGCACATTACAGAGAGTGAACACTGAAACAAGCTGCCTCTTTCCACTCTATATTTGTCCAACCTATTTTTATGTTACCCAAGTAATAGCTTTTATATCCTTTCACTCATGTACGAATTAATTGCTCTACCATATTGTATTACTTTTGTCACTACTACTACTACTACTACGACTACTGCTACCACTAGTGAACATCGAAATGGTACCTCACTAGTATTGCACCTCACTCTGAGCCTTTATATACCCTCTGTGTCCATGTATTGTTTGTAATGGCTTGACAAAGCTCCTGGAGAGCGAAACGTTGGCACAATAAAATGTCACATTAGTTGCACTTGTGTCCTTTTACTTTACATAACACACGTAGGATGACTATGACCAACATAACACACGTAGGATGACTATGACCAACATAACACACGTAGGATGACTATGACCAACATAACACACGTAGGATGACTATGACCAACATAACACGTAGGATGACTATGACCAACATAACACACGTAGGATGCCTATGACCAACATAACACACGTAGGATGACTATGACCAACATAACACACGTAGGATGACTATGACCAACATAACACAAGTAGGATGACTATGACCAACATAACACACGTAGGATGACTATGACCAACATAACACACGTAGGATGACTATGACCAACACACACAAACACACACACACACACACACACACACACGAGAAGAGTGGTGGAACCTAGAAAGGAATGATCTCATCAACAGCAGCCAACATGGTTTCAGGGACGGAAAATCCTGTGTCACAAACCTACTGGAGTTCTATGACAGGGTGACAATAGTAAGGCAAGAGAGAGAGAGGGGTGGGTAGATTGCATTTTCTTGGACTGCAAGAAGGCGTTTGACACAGTTCCACACAAGAGATTAGTGCAAAAACTGGAGGACCAAGCAGGGATAACAGGGAAGGCACTACAATAGATCAGGGAATACTTGTCAGGAAGACAGCAGCGAGTCATGGGTACGTGGCGAGGTGTCAGAGTGGGCACCTGTGACCAGCGGGGTCCCGCAGGGGTCAGTCCTAGGACCAGTGCTGTTTCTGGTATTTGTGAACGATATGACGGAAGGAATAGACTCCGAAGTGTCCCTGTTTGCAGATGACGTGAAGTTGATGAGAAGAATTCATTCGATCGAAGACCAGGCAGAACTACAAAGGGATCTGGACAGGCTCCAGACCTGGTCCAGCAACTGGCTCTTGGAGTTCAACGCCACCAAGTGCAAAGTCATGAAGATTGGGGAAGGGCAAAGAAGACTAAAGACGGAGAACAGTCTAGGGGGCCAGAGACTGCAAACTTCACTCAAGGAAAAAGATCTTGGGGTGAGTATAACACCGAGATTATCTCCTGAGGCGCACATCAACCAAATAACTGCTGCAGCATATGGGCGCCTAGCAAACCTAAGAACAGCATTGCGACATCTTAATAAGGAATCGTTCAGGACCCTGTACACTGTGTACGTCAGGCCCATATTGGAGTATGCGGCACCAGTTTGGAACCCACACCTAGCCAAGCACGTAAAGAAACTGGAGAAAGTGCAATGGTTTGCAACAAGACTAGTCCCAGAGCTAAGGGGCATGTCCTACGAAGAAAGGTTAAGGGAAATCAACCGGACGACACTGGAGGACAGGAGAGATAGAAGGGACATGATAACGACATATAAAATACCGAAAGGAATTGACAGGGTGGACAGAGACAGGATATTCCAGAGATTGGACACAGTAACAAGGGGACACAGTTGGAAGTTGAAGACACAGATGAATCGCAAGGATGTTAGGAAGTATTTCTTCAGTCACAGAGTTGTCAGGAAGTGGAATAGTTTGGGAAGCGATGTAGTGGAGGCAGGATCCATACATAGCTTTAAGCAGAGGTATGATAAAACTCATGGTTCAAGGAGAGTGACCTAGTAGTGACCAGTGAAGAGGCGGGGCCAGGAGCTATGAATCGAGCCCTGCAACCACAACTAGGTGAATACACACGTGTTTAATGACTGGAGAAAAACTTGATATGTTTAGAGGATTATTATAAATGCAGTTATGTTGGTTTGGCAACACTGGAGGAGGAAAGAGAACAGCAGATGGTGAAGTACAGAAATTAGGGTAATAAAGAAAAAAACAGAAAGTTGTTGGAAAATGGTGGAAAGAACATGCATATTATAAATTAAGATTTGTTTAAAAAATAAAATGGGACACAGAAGGGTTAGATTTTGTTGACGAGACACACACACAAAACAAAAACACGACATTATATAAATACAAAGAATATTGTTGCACACTCAAAAAACAGAAAAACACAAAGTAAAACATAAAAAATAACAAATGACAACGCAAACACACACACACACAACAACACCCCAACACACAAACACACACACACACACAGTCTCGGGTTCAGGAACTGAGACTCAACCCCTGCAACCACATATAGGTATGTTAGACTACAACCAGCACAAAGCACACCACAACTAAGGCTATACAATACACATACACAACACACACCAACCCTAACACCTTCAAACTTTTTTTTAATAGTTTCATTGATTAATGATTTTACTATCATTGATAAGTTAAGAGCTGATGACTGTTGAATGTGCAGGTACCAGCAGCAGGTACCAGCAGCAGGTAGTTGTTGGTATGAAGACCGGGATGACTGGTCGAGCACTGACACCGTGTACCACACATGTGTAAGGGACCACACATGTGTAAAACCGACACATGTGTACCCACTCCCTGGTGATGAGCTCACAGTAGTATTAATAAATATTTATTTTTAAATGTGATCAAAGATGATTATATATTTATCAGTGGCCCTGGGGGGGTAGTACCCCAGGCACAGCACTGGGGGAGATGGAAGGACTGGGGTGTTGAGAGTGTCAGCACTGGGGGAGAGGGAAGGATTGGGGGGTGTTAGTGTCCCGCACTGGGGGAGAGGGAAGGACTGGGGTGTTTGGAGTGTCAGCACTGGGGGGGAGGGAAGGACTGGGGTGTTGAGTGTCAGCACTGGGGGAGAGGGAAGGACTGGGGTGTTGATGTGTCAGCACTGGGGGAGAGGGAAGGACTGGGGTGTTGGAGTGTCAGCACTGGGGGAGAGGGAAGGACTGGGGTGTTGAGTGTGTCAGCACTGGGGGAGGGAAGGACTGGGGTGTTGAGAGTGTCAGCACGTGGGGAGAGGGAAGGACTGGGGTGTTGAGTGTGTCAGCACTGGGGGAGAGGGAAGGACTGGGGTGTTGAGTGTCAGCACTGGGGGAGAGGGAAGGACTGGGGTGTTGAGGTGTCAGCACTGGGGGAGAGGGAAGGACTGGGGTGTTGAGTGTCAGCACTGGGGGAGAGGGAAGGACTGGGTGTTGGGGTGTCAGCACTGGGGGAGAGGGAGGAGGGGAGGACTGGGGAGGGGATTGGTGTGTCAGCACTGGGGGAGAGGGAAGGACTGGGGTGTTGAGTGTGTCAGCACTGGGGGAGAGGGAAGGACAGGGGTGTTGAGAGTGTCAGCACTGGGGGAGAGGGAAGGACTGGGGTGTTGAGTGTCAGCAACTGGGGGAGAGGGAAGGACTGGGGTGTTGAGGGGTCAGCACTGGGGGAGAGGGAAGGACTGGGGTGTTGAGAGTGTCAGCACTGGGGAGAGGGAAGGACTGGGGTGAGTGTCAGCACTGGGGGAGAGGGAAGGACTGGGGTGAGTGTCAGCACTGGGGAGAGGGAAGGACTGGGGTGTTGAGTGTCAGCACTGGGGGAGAGGGAAGGACTGGGGTGTTGAGTGTGTCAGCACTGGGGGAGAGGGAAGGACTGGGGTGTTGAGAGTGTCAGCACTGGGGGAGAGGGAAGGACTGGGGTGTTGAGTGTCAGCACTGGGGGAGAGGGAAGGACTGGGGTGTTGAGTGTCCCGCACTGGGGGAGAGGGGAAGGACTGGGGTGTTGAGTGTCAGCCACTGGGGAGAGGGAAGGACTGGGGTGTTGAGTGTGTCAGCACTGGGGGAGAGGGAAGGGACTGGGGTGTTGAGTGTCAGCACTGGGGGAGAGGGAAGGACTGGGGGTGTTGAGAGCGTCAGCACTTTGGGGGGGAGGGAAGGACTGGGGTGTTGAGGTGTCAGCACTGGGGGAGAGGGAAGGACTGGGGTGTTGAGTGTCAGCACTGGGGGAGAGGGAAGGACTGGGGTGTTGAGAGTGTCAGCACTGGGGGAGAGGGAAGGACTGGGGTGTTGAGAGCGTCAGCATTTGGGGGGGAGGGAAGGACTGGGGTGTTGAGTGTCAGCACTGGGGGAGAGGGAAGGACTGGGGTGTTGAGAGTGTCAGCACTGGGGGAGAGGGAAGGACTGGGGTGTTGAGAGTGTCAGCACTGGGGGAGAGGGAAGGACTGGGGTGTTGAGTGTGTCAGCACTGGGGGAGAGGGAAGGACTGGGGTGTTGAGAGTGTCAGCACTGGGGGAGAGGGAAGGACTGGGGTGTTTGTCAGCACTGGGGGAGAGGGGAAAGGGCTGGGGTGTTGAGTGTGTCAGCACTGGGGGAGAGGGAAGGACTGGGGTGTTGAGTGTCAGCACTGGGGGAGAGGAAGGACTGGGGTGTTGAGAGTGTCAGCACTGGGGGAGAGGGAAGGACTGGGGTGTTGAGAGCGTCAGCACTGGGGGAGAGGGAAGGACTGGGGTGTTGAAAGGGCAGCACTGGGGGAGAGGGAAGGACTGGGGTGTTGAGAGTGTCAGCACTGGGGGAGAGGGAAGGACTGGGGTGTTGAGGTGTCAGCACTGGGGGAGAGGGAAGGACTGGGTGTTGAGAGGTCAGCACTTGGGGGAGAGGGAAGGACTGGGTGTTGAGTGGGCAGCACTGGGGGAGAGGGAAGGACTGGGGTGTTGAGAGTGTCAGCACTGGGGGAGAGGAAGGACTGGGTGTGTTGAGAGTGTCAGCACTGGGGGAGAGGGAAGGACTGGGGTGTTGAGGGGTCAGCACTGGGGGAGAGGGAAGGACTGGGGTGTTGAGTGTGTCAGCACTGGGGGAGAGGGAAGGACTGGGTGTTGAGTGTCAGCACTGGGGGAGGAAAGGACTGGGGTGTTGAGTGTCAGCACTGGGGGAGAGGGAAGGACTGGGGTGTTTGTCAGCACTGGGGGAGAGGGAAGGACTGGGGTGTTGAGTGTGTCAGCACTGGGGGAGAGGAAGGACTGTGGTGTTGAGTTGTCAGCACTGGGGGAAAGGAAAGACTGGGGTGTTGAGTGCGTCAGCACTTGGGGGAGAGGGAGGGACTGGGGTGTCGAGAGTGTCAGCACTGGGGGAGAGGGAGGGACTGGGTGTGAGATGTCAGCACTGGGGGAGGGAAGGGGCTGGGGTGTCGAGTGTGTCAGCACTGGGGGAGAGGGAAGGACTGGGGGTGTTGAAGTGTCAGCACTAGTGGGGTGGGTGTTGCGTTAGCATTGGGAAGAAAGGGGTTATCTCAGACTATCAAAACATGTTATGTTAGCCAGGGTGGCACTGGATGTGAGTGTCAATGAGAAAGAAAAGGCTGGTGAAGGTGGCCATCACCCCGGGAGGAAGACTGTGGATCAGCACTGGGAGAGGACCGGGTGTGAGTGTCGCACGGGCGGGGTCAAAGGAAATCAGGGTGATGGAGTGGGGGCGGTGAGGACGCCGGGTGTGAGTCCACGGGGAGGGGAGGAAGGCCACGGACAGGATGCAGCAGAAGAGGGAGACATGGGTGTAGGTCCACCCCTGGGGGTGGGGAAGGACTGTCGTAGGTGTAGCCTGGAAGACAGACTGTTGGCTTCACCTGGGGGGGGAAGGCCTGGGGGTTAGAGGTAGCACTGGCGAGTTGTAGGGTAAGGACCGGCGGGTTGAGATGTCAAAGACGGGATGGAAAGACATCGGGTGGAGGCGTCTGAACATGGGAGAAGGGAGGACTGGGGGTGACAGAGCACAGCCAGAGGCCCAGGCTGCCGGTGTAGAGAGTGCACCAGGGAGAGAAGGACTGGGGTGTGAGTGGTACACTGGAGAAGGGAAAAACTGCGGAGAAGTTAGACACTGACTCGAAAAGTTGATGGGGTCTTGTCTGTAGCACTGGGAAGGGAGGCTGACCTTTGAGTGTCCGCCTGGGGGACAGGAAGGGGTGTTAGCTGACGCACTGGGGACGGGAGGCTGGGGTGTTCCAGGGAGAGAGACATGGGGGTTATGTCACTTAAAATTGTAGCATTCACACTTAGTAACAGGACCTGCACGTTGCTAAGTAGTGTCTACAATAAGGGAAGTGGGGTGTAGATGTCAACATGGACGGGAAAATTACTTGTCACTGACATGTGAGGACAATGGATAATGGGTGCTAGTAATTACACTGGTCAATAAGGGGTTGTTGCCAGCCTAGGGGAAGACTGGGTTAGATTGGCTCAGCTACTGGGAGAAGGAAGACTGCAAAGTGTTGATTCACAAAGGCAGAAAGACTGGGAAATTTTAATAAAGGGTGGTTTCGCACTGAGGGGGAAATGGGTGCTTGATCAATGTCAAGCATGGATAGGAAGGACTGGGGTGTAGTGTAGCAATGGGGGAGAGGGAAGGACTTGGATGTTGAGTGTCAGCACGGGGGACGGGAAGGACGGGTGTTGTCAGCACTGGGGAGGAAGGAATGGGGTGCGAGAGTGTCGCACTGGGGAAGAGGGAAAGGGCTGGGGGTGAGGTGCAGCACTGGGGGGGGAAGGGCTGGGGTTGAAAAATGTCAGCACGGGGGGGAAGGCTGGGGGGTTGGAATGTAGCCTTGGGGGGAGGGAAGGACTGTGTGTTGAGTGCAGCACGGGGAGAGGGGAAAGGCTGGGTGTTGAGTGTCAGCACTGGGGGACGGGGAAAGGGTGGGTGTTGGGCACATGGGGGGAGGGGAAAAAAACTGGGGGGTGGTGTGTCAGCACTGGGGGGGAGGGGAAAGGTGGGGTGTTGAGTGTCAGCACTGGGGGGGAGGGAAGGATGGGATGTTGAGTGTCAGCACTGGGGGGGGGGGAAGGACTGGGGTGTTGTCGCACTGGGGGAGAGGGAAGGGCTGGGGGGCGAAGTGTCGCACTGGGGGAGGGGGAAAGGGTGGGGTTTGAAGGGGCAGCACTGGGGGGGGAGGGAAGGGGGTGGGGTTGAAATTTTCAGCCTGGGGGAGGGGGGGACTGGGGGGTGAGAGTGTCAGCACTTGGGGAGGGAAGGGCGTGGTGGAGTGTCGCACTGGGGGGGAGGGGAAGGGGTGGGGTGTTGAGTGTCGCATGGGGGAGAGGGAAGGACTGGGGTGTTGAAAATGTCAGATGGGGGAGGGAAGGATGGGGGGTTTGAGTGTCACATGGGGGGAGGAAAGGGGGGGAAGGACTTGTTGAGTGTACACTGGGGGGCGGGGGAAGGACTGGGGGGTTGTCCACTGGGGAGAGGGAAAAGGGTGGGGGGCTGAGATGTACCTGGGGGGGAGGGAAGGACTGGGTTTGTCAGCACTGGGGGAGGGAAAGGCTGGGGGTTGTCAGATGGGGTGTTTAGAGTGCAGCATGGGGGAAGGGGAAGGATGGGGTTTTGAGAGTGTCAGCACTGGGGGGGAGGGAAGGATGGGGTTTAAAATGTCAGCTGGGGGAAAGGGGAAAGGGCTGGGGGTTTGAGAGTGTCAGCATTGGGGAGAGGGAAAGGGCTGTGGTGTTGAGTGTCGCACTAGAGGGAAGGGGTGGGGGGTTGATGTCGCACTGGGGGGGGGGAGGGCTGGGGTGTGGAGTGTCACACTGGGGGAGAGGGAAGGACTGGGTATTGAGTTTCACACTGGGGGGGAGGGAAAGGCGGGGGGTTGAGGTAGCACTGGGGGGCGGGGAAGGGTGGGGGGTTGAGAGTGTCAGCACTGGGGGGAGGGAAAAACTGGGGGTTTTTTAGTGCAGCCTGGGGAGGGGGAACTGGGGTATTGAAGGGGGCGCACTGGGGGAGGGAAGGATGGGGGGTTGGAATTCAGCATGGGGGAAAGGGGGAAAGGGCGGGGTGTTGAGGTAAACACGGGGGAGAGGGAAGGCTGGGGTGTTGAGGTCAGCACTGGGGGAGAGGGAAGGTGGGTGTTGAGTGTCAGCATGGGGGGAAGGAAAGGACTGGGGTTGATGTCAGCATGGGGGGGAGGGGGGGATTGGGGGGTTAAGAAAGTCGATGGGGGAGGGGAAAGGACGGGGTGTTGAGAGTGTCAGACTGGGGGAGAGGGAATAACGGGGTGTTTTAGATGTCGCACTGGGGGGGGGGGAAGGGGCGGGTGTTTGGTGCAGCACTGGGGGAGAGGGGAAGGACTTTGGGTTTGAGTGTCAGCATGGGGGGAAAGGGAAGGACGGGGGGTTTTGAGTTCAGCATGGGGGAGGGGAAGGACTGGGTGTTTGGGGGTGTCAGCCCGGGGGGAGGGAAGGACTGGGGGGGGATGTCAGCATGGGGGGGAGGGGAAGGGCTGGGGTGTTTTAGGTGTCAGCATGGGGGAAGGGAAGGGGCGGGGTGTTGGTGGTCACACTGGGGGGAGAGGGAAGGACTGGGGTGTTGAGTGTGTCAGCATGGGGAGAGGAAGGGGCTGGGGTTGAGTGTCAGCACTGGGGGGGGGAAGGGCTGGGGGGTTGAGTGTCAGCATTGGGGAGAGGGAAGGACTGTGGTGTTGAGTGTCAGCACCCGGGGGAAGGGAAGGACTGGGGGGTTGGTGTGTCAGCACGGGGGAGAGGGAGGGGTGGGGGCGAGGTGCCACTGGGGGGAGGGGAGGGACTGGGGGGTCGAGTGTGTCAGACTGGGGGAGAGGGAGGGCGGGGTGTCGGAGTGTCGACGGGGGAGAGGGGGGGACTGGGTGTCGAAGTGGCACACTGGGGGGGGAGGGAGGGCTGGGGTGTCCCAGTGTGTCAGACTGGGGGAGAGGGGGGATGGGGTGTCGAGAGTGTCACACTTGCTTGGGGTGTGTTGCGTTTCATCAAGATATATCTCAATATTTCAAAAAAACATGTTATTTCCCAGGTGGCCCCTCAGCCCCGAAAAAAAAAAAAAAAAATGGTGAAGGTGGCATCACCCGCAGGAAAGCCCCCCGCCCCCCCCCCCCACGCGAAAACTTGTGACCATGGCAGGGGCACAAAACACACAGGGTGGGGGGGGGCCGGTGTGGCCGCCCGGGTGTTGGGCCCCACGGGGCCTGGGGGGAACCCCAGACAGGAGCAACAGAAAAGGGGGACAAGAGTAGGTCCTACCCCTGTTGGTAGCCATAGTCCCCTGGCGAAACCTTTTTATGCCGGAACTGTTGGGCCCTTGCACCTGGGGCGGGAGCCCTGAGGGTACAGTACCCACTTTCCCCCCGAGTTTTAGGGTACTGCCCCGGGAGCGGCGCAAAAGAAAGCTTCGGAACATCGGGGGCTCTGAAAGACGAGAAGGGGCCACTGACACAGAGACGCCACGAGGCCCCCCTGCCCCGCCAACCTTTGCCCAGCCCCCACCCAAAGGGCCTTTAAGAGTGGTACATAAATGGTATATTATACCGACGAGATGAAGAATTAGACACATGATACCGAAATGTTGCACATATGTCTAATTCTTTACCTCAAGCAGTGCTTACCTCTGCTGTCCTCGGTGTCAGCAGCGGCCGTGTTAGCTGACGCACAGGGCACGGCGCTGACGTGTCAGGGACACCTACCATGCATTATGTCACTTAATTATCTATCATTCACTTATTTACTAACAGATCCCTGACACGTTCCGCTAAGTATGTCTACAATATCTAAGTGATTAAATATGTACAACATTATTTATATATCTACTATGTCACATGACATGTGACGGACAATGGATAATGGACAGCTAGTAATTACATTAAGTACAATAAGCGTACTCTGCCTACCCTCAGGGTGTAACACCAGTTAAACTCTGGCTACAGCTACTAGTTATAACAAGACTCAAACTCTTGAATACAAACACGCATGAAACACTTAGGACATTTTAATAAGAGATGTTTCCCCTACAGGGGGAAAGGGCGCTTTATCAATCCAGTCAATGCAGTGGATTAGTGAAGCTCTCAGTGGGCGAAACGTCTCCTGATAAAATATGTTAAGTGTTGCACAGATATCTTGATTGCATAAGTGGAACCCAACAAGTATGTGTCAACTACAGGCGAAGGTTATGTGAGAGTTGCAAGCAATAAGATGACACTAATATGACAATAATATGACACTTGTGACGCTGTTATGACGGACCAACTCTACAATGAGGCAAGGAGAAAACAAAGATAAACCTTTATTAGAGAATCGTATGCTCAAGTATGTGCTTTAAATACTAGAGAAGAACACATAACACGAACTTGTATACCCCGTCACAGTATGTGAAGTGTTGCGTGAAGGTAAGGACACACCTGAGCCCATTAGAGCAGGTGTCAGACCACGGGTTCTGAATGCGAGTTATGCAGGTGAGGCAATGCCGAACACGACCTAATTTTGACCTTTTTTTTTTAAAGTTTAACTTTCTTTTTCTATGCCTCTGTAAATTGTTCTGTATTTCTGTTCCACAATATGTGGTGCACGATTCTGTCCTGGTGTGCGACACGCGCACTAGCGTATTCGTGTTCCTGAAATCTGGTGTGGATACTACGTGCAGTTTCACCCATGAAATTTTATCACATGGTGCACAGGGGAAGGTGTGGTGCGCGTATGAGTCACCTGGCGGGGATACAAGGTGATCCATCAATTACTTTCGCCGTGTCAAGGATTAGTTTAGCATTTCGTCTGCATTCCCCAGTGAAGCGCTTGGAACTTTCAGTGTAGATAACATTCTGGCAATGTGACGGCATTCTTCGAAGTCACTAAGTATATCCTGTTAACTCTCAGGAAAAAGCCAATGTTCACTAACATATCTTTAACGCTAAAATTAATCACATATTTCATTTAGAAATAAAGAAAAAGTTCTAATAAATTTTTGACACCCCAAGACAACGCATCGAAGTTGGGAGAGATCGTACTAGCGAGAGGTTGTGCTACGACCACCATCCCTCACCCAGTCACTGAAAGAACGTCATCACCGGTGTGGCTTACCTGACCATATGATGTATCCCTGATGTCAGAGACCCACTACTGTGGCATCTCTGGATCCCTTATGATATTCCTTGTGCAGAATGGGACCCATATTTCATGGATGAAAATTTACTTGATGACTACGCGAGAATTCAAGAACACATACGTTTGCACATTTCAGGACGAATCGACATGTCTATTGTTTTCTCTCCAAATTGTAGATGATGCCTAGAATCAAAGGTTATACTGAGGCATAAAACTGAACAGACTCGGGAAGTTTTCAGCAGCTCGTTCTCGGGAAACATGGTCTAACAACTGACCAAATAATATCAAGCTCCGTCTCATCCTTTACCACCACACCGTCAACACTTTTTTCATCTACTATAACGAGTATTAAGTTTATGTGACACTTTGTTAACCATCATGCCCTACCACTTTTCTCCTCACCTACTGCACTAGGGTATATAAGTTTGTGTAGTATACGCACAGGGCCTCAGCCATAGGAACATTATTGGTATCTTCACTTCTACACCACTGACACTCCTTCCAGAGTAAAAGACAATTAGATGCAGCAGACACCACTGTATCTGCGTATCATTTACTCCACCTTGCCGGTGTTTACATGCTATTCCAGGTAGAAGGTATAATGATACCGACAATATGGATGACAGAAGACGAGTGCACACACTCAGGACATCTTTACTGGATGTTCTAAGTTATGCACTTGTGTTCTTTCATTCAAACTATTCCAGTTACACTCAAGGAACAACTGAACGGGTCATCAGCTACACAAGATCCGTGTCAGGATGCCCTTTTCCTATGAAGGATATATTGACGCTTCATACTTTAACTTGATAAAACTCACACTTGAGCAAAGTATTTTTCATTAAAGGCTCACGTTGCTAATTTTTTTGATGTTTTAACCTTAATACTTACTGCCCTTATGATGTCAATGAAAAGTGCATACTAAATTCACAGCAAACTTACAAATTGAAGATGAAACTAGACGACGTTTCAGGCCGTCAAGAATCTTTACCAAGTCGAGAGTAACAGAAAATTGATGAGAAAACTTTAAGTTTGGTTTGGTGGAGACAGCAAGGAGAAAGGGAAAGTCTCTTTCCTGTAACTGATTTGTGGTTGTCTTCCCTTTTCTCTTTCACTCGCTCCATGACGGACCGAAATATCTAATTTTATCTCAATTTGGGGAGTCGTAATTTTTCTGTGTTCCAAATGATCAAGTGTTGAAGTGTGCACACAGACGGAAATGACACAGTTATCTAGTTGTAACAGCAAGATGTTTACGCAAGAGTAAGATCACAAAAGGGCAATAAATATGACCCGAACACCTACAGTGCTCCAGAATACAAGAGGCAATTAAACAGCCTCAACAAGCTACCATGGCCTGACCTACTAAATGACAGGGAATATAAAGGAGAGATGAAGCATAGCCTACCATGACCTGACCTACTAGAAGATATGAAATACGAGAGAGCTGAAGCATGACCTACCATGACCTGAGTGGTGACTGGGGTATTGTTGGGGTCTCCGGATTCCTTGCCCCAGGAACACTTGACTGGCTGGCCGTTGATCTCAGAGTTGTGCACAGAGACTATAGCATGAGTGGCCGACTCCTTCGTGGAGAACCTGTTGAAAAATAACAGAATTCAGTGATCGCTTGTTGACTCCCACTTGGTGGACACTGGATATACATCACCGGCGGGTAGGCCGAGGGAAGAGTGAGTGAAAATGTCACAATGAAGGCTAGTAGAGGCTAGTTCAATTTGATCACCGTGGGAGCTGAAGTAGTGTCTCACTGATGGCTGCTTCAACTATACTATTATAAATAAAGCTATTCTGAGAGTAATATAATCATAATATATGTTGGTTAATTGGGCTTTAGGCCAGCTGACTACTCGAAGGGTAATTTAAGGCTGCGTGTAATATTCTCTACCAGTCAAGAATAATGTAATACTAAAAATTGGGATTAAGTGTATACACACTGAAAAACATACACCTGCCTAGGATCTGCCTAAGCCAGTCAGGTCCAAGTCACATCCACTTAAGAAGGAAGAAGCACTGCATCAGACCCACTAGCCCAAGCCTGTCAGGTCCAACTCACCGCCACTCACACCTTCTCATTTATTTGTTTAACCTATTTTTAAAACTACATAACGTTTAAGCTTCAATGACGATTACCAAACCAGTGCTTTCCTATATCCCTTCTAAATATAAAGTTTTCCAACTTGAAACCAGTGCTGCGAGTCCTTTCTTGGTTAGATATTTTCAGCACATTATTTACATCCCCTTTATTTATTCCTGTTTTCCATTTATACACCTCAATCATATCCTCCTCCGTAATTCCATGCCTTTCTAGAGCGTGCAGATTCAAGGCTCTCAGTCTACCCTCGGTTTCTGATACATGTGATTAACTTTGTCATCCTTTGTACGTTTTAAGGCGCATTTATATCCATTCCGTAATACAATAACTAGCACTGTGCAACATAATCTAAATGAGGCCTAACCAACGATATATAAAGTTGAACAATCTGAGGACTCCTGTTATGTATACTTCTTAATATGAAGCCAAGAATTCTATTTGCTTTATTACGAACACTTATGCACTGCTGTCTTGGTTTTAGATTACTGCTGACCCGAACTCCTAATTTTTTTTTTTTGCAATCAGTGATATTCAGATCTACATTATTTAGTTATATGTAGCATGGTTATTTTTCTTTCCAACGCTTAGATCTGTATTTATCTGTATTAAGCTACACCTGACACTTCTCCGGCCATTGCATCAGTTTATTCAGATCTTCCTGCAGTGCTCTAGAGTCCATGTCAGAATTAATTTGACGGCCTATTTTGGTGTCGTCGGAAAACATGCTTATGTCACTGTTTATTCCCTCATCTATGTCATATAAATTGTGAACAAGGGGCCCAACACTGACCCCTGTGGATCACCGCCTGTTACGCTTCCCCACTCTGATTTCTCCCCATTTATGCAGATTCTCTGTTGCCTATCTGTCAACCACGTCTCTATCCAGGAAGAAAATCCTCCTATTCCATGCCTCTACTTTCCTCAGTAACCTCCGATGTGGAACTCTATCAAAAGCCTTAGTGAAGTCCATATACAAAATATCATATTCATTACCATGATCTACCTCTTCAAATACCTTAGTGAAGAGAGTTAGTAAATACGCAAAGCAGGAACGCCCCTTTGTGAAACCATGCTGAGATTCATTAATCAATTTATGTCTTTCAAGGTGACTTCGAACACCCTCGGCAATTATTCCATTAATTTCCCACAATGGAGGTTAGGCTTATTGATCCATAGTTCGAAGCTGCTTTGTAAAGAGGCATCATTTGCCATTTTCCACTTACCAGACACTATGCCAGTTTGTAGTGATAGGTTAAAAAGACTAGCCAAGGTTTGCTAAGTTCTTCCTTACATTTCTTTAACACCCTTGCAAACAGTTCATCAGGGCCTGGGGATTTGTTAAGTTTTAATTTATCTATTTGTCTGAGAACCATGTCACTAATCGTGCATAACTTATTTTCGTCCTGTTCTACATAATTTATTATCTCTGGAATTTCGTCGATATCTTCCTGTGTAAAAACTAAGAGGAAATAAGTGTTAAAGATTCTACACATTTCTTTGTCACTGTCACTGAGCTGACCTGAGCAGCTTTTGAGTGGGCCTATCTTGTCCCTAATCTTACTCCTATATACCTGAAAGAAACCTTTTGGATTAATCTTTGAATCCCTTGTGACTTTAACCTCATAATTTCTTTAATTTTCTTATTCCTTTTTTATCTTTTTAATTTATTGATTTCTTAACTGCCATCTTCCCTTTTGATTCGTTTGTAAATGCCTCTCTTTTGATCTATTAGATGATTTAATCTATTGTTTATCCATTTAGGGTCATTTTCATTTAACCTAAATTCTCTATTTGGAACATAAGTAGTCTGGGCAACTAGAACTATGCTTTGAAAAATGTCATATTGGTATCCATCACTATCTACCTGACCCACAGTCAAGTCATTCCAGTTCAACCCACCCAGGTAATTTCTCAGTCCTATGAAATCAGCAAAGCAGAAGTCAGGGACACTGACTTGATTGCAGTTAAGGTAATTCCATTATATATTGATAATGAGTGATCTGTGATCACTTTCCCCAAGCTCATCATTAACCTCAAGATTATTAATTAGATATTCCTTGTAGACAAGAACCAAGTCAATCAGGTAATTTCCTCTCACACTGCTCCAGTCAGTTTTCTAAAGCTAAAATCTTCCATTAACATAACATTTTCATATCTAGATACTTTATGAATTTTTTACCATAGAAGTTTACCGCATTCCCTACCAAGATTTGGGAGCATGTGAATCGCACCCAAGATTAGTTTTTCACAGCCCTCGAGAAACTGTAGCCAAACAGATTCAGTGTCAGACGCTTCTAATTTTATATCTTGTCTAACCAACAATACCAGTTATCTCTTGACATACACCGCCACTCCACCACCCTTCCTGTTGACCCTATCAGTGTAGAATAATGTACAGGCTTGTATGTACGTAGCATTCACAAGGCATTTCTCTATCTTTCAGATTGAACCAGGTCTCTGTTAGAGCAATAATATCTATGCTACCTGCACATGCAGTTGATTGTAGCTCATCTACCTTATTTCTTACGCTCCTACTATTAGCATAGTAAACCTTAAGGGAGATAGTCAATAGCTGCCTTCTAATGTAACCATCTGTATGTTGTCCAGTTCCATTGCATTTATTAGTAACTTTATGATGATTAATGTCTTTTAAACATATCCCTGGGGATATCATCCCTCATGCCACAACCGGTTTGTTTCCCACACATACCCATAACTCTATCTTTCTTTCAGTTTAAAGTCCTAGATAACTTAGCAACGACCCCCCTTGATCGAGTTGGCTAATGCTACCACTAATGCTGCCCCAGAGAGATGTACCCCCACCCCTTGCATATATATCATGTTTGACATAGAAATTTTTCCAGTTGTCAATGAATGGGATTACAAGTTCCTTGCAGTACCTGTCTAGCCAGCAATTTACACCAACTAGCCTAAACATCCATTCATTGCCCACTCCTTTTCTAGGCAAGATGCTACATATGACTGGGATCCCTCCCTTAGACCTAATTAAATTTATACCTGTCCAATACTTATCTAGCAGTTCCTGTCTTCTGCCATCCATAATATATTTTCCACCATTACCTGAAATTATATTATTTAACATGTTGACTATGTCATTACCAGCTCCAGGGAAAACACACTCTGTTTCACCTTCCTATAATCTAATAATAGATCTTTATTTCTACAAGTATATGTACAAGGTATACAGGCCTAGCAGACATCAATGACATATTACTATACTGAAAGCCCTTTGTTATGCAGAGCATTTCGGGCAAATTAGGTCAATTTTGTCCCAGGATACTACCCACACCAGTTAACAAGTCCTAATGTTTTCCAGCCGTACCCGGGGATCGATCCCCGGATCTCAGTCTGTGAGGTCAATATATCTTACCTGTGAGTCACCGGCCTCAAGGATAGTCTTAGATTTTTTTTTTTTTTTTTTTTTTTTTTTGAAGAGGAGTTAGTGGTAAATTTAACCCCATTGATCACTGAAGTACGTTCGTCCTGGAGAACAGAGAAGCGATTTCCTACCTTCGAAAATTCTCTTTTAACCTTCCTTATTTTGATGTTATTTCCTTTACTGGGAACCCTTCTGACTTGTCACGGCTGCTGTGCTGCTCCTCACTGCTGGTAACCTGTTTCCCCTCACTAACACCAACTACCTCTCATTCAGTGCTATACTTATCCAGGCGACTTTTCAGCTTATTTTCAGCCTTAAGAAGCAGAACCTCCTCCTTCAACACCTTGACCTCAGATTCTAAAACCCAACAGATCCAAGCTGTGGTGGAACGTTGTACACTTTATTTATTTTTCAATCTTTGGCTTTAAAATTCTAACAGCACCTCTGATGTTCTCTGGGAGTATCTCCATCCCCAGAAGTTTACAAAATATAATAAAAGATGATGGAAAAGCAGGTAAATCTATTTTGCACTGTAAATTATTTCTTTCTCAGACAGTTCAAATGACAGATTATAATCAAAAGGAAGCGCTAAACCTACCAGAGTTCAATTGACAGTGTTGCTCAATACCACCGGTGATCTAGTGGAACGCTGAGTGCTCTTCAGAATAGTGACTCCAGTTCAGGGGAATTCACCGAGTCTTGGGATGTGCAATGCGAGTACAACCTCTAGAAACAAGTTTAAGTGGGCAAGGTAAGGCAGCCTGTGAGATGATACCTGGCATCGTTGGCATCCAAATAATGTATTATTCCTTGTTGCAGTCTCTTCGGGCACATAAATTTAATTGCTGTAATCATAACCATAATTTTTAAAGGGGTGGATCGGTACGCCTGTGGAAGTCTTCGGTCAGATGACCAAAAGTTTCAGGTGCGGGTCATATGACAAAGACCCGCGCCAGGAAACAATTGCCCTGTTTCCTGACAAACCTTACCTAAAGACAAGACGGCACAATACTGACTGGAACAATACTCAAATAACCCGTACATAGGAGAGAGAGAAGCTTACAACGACGTTTCGGTCCGACTTGGACCATTTACAAAGTCACTTTGTAAATGGTCCAAGTCGGACTAAAACGTCGTCGTAAGCTTCTCTCTCCCGTGTGCGGGTTACTTAGGTAAACTTTACCTAACCTAATCTTTACAGGTCGTTCAGCCGGAGTCACCATTCCACTCGCTGACGTATTTTCACTTTGCTATTTACCTTCCATACATACTTTGTCCAGGAGCATCAGTTATAAATTGTCACCATACATCTCTGTCCGGTGTACTGTGAGACGCTGGTGCTCACCACTCCAATATTCACCTAATGTAGGCGTAATATATTATCTTGATGGAATCCTTGTTGAGAGTCGTGAAGGCTATTCTGCGTGCCGCTGTTGTATATACCACTGACGTTATCATGTTTATGTGGACCTCCGGTGATAGGGTCGCTGTTACGTTTACCAGGCAGAGGTCCTCTCTGACACAGGCAGCTCCCTCCGTTTTAGGTGTGTGTGTGTGTGTATGTGTACTCACCTATTTGTACTCACCTATTTGTGGTTGCAGGGGTCGAGTCACAGCTCCTGGCCCCGCCTCTTCGCTGATTGCTACTAGGTCCTCTCTCTTCCTGCCCCATGAGCTCTATCATACCTCGCCTTAAAACTATGTATGGTTCCTGCCTCCACCACATCACTTTCTAGGCTATTCCATGGCCTGACTACTCTATGACTGAAGAAATACTTTCCTAACATCCCTTTGATTCATCTGAGTCTTCAACTTCCAATTGTGACCTCTTGTGTCTGTGTCCCATCTCTGGAACATCCCGTCTTTGTCCACCTCGTCTATTCCGCGCAGTATTTTTATAGTCGTTATCATGTTCCCCTGACCCTCCTGGCCTCCAGTGTCGTCAGGCCGATTTCCCTCAACCTTTCTTCATAGGACAATCCCCGTAGCTCTGGGACTAGTCTTGTTGCAAACCTTTGCACTTTCTCTAATTTCTTGACGTGCTTGACTAGGTGTGGATTCCAAACTGGTGCTGCATACTCCAGTATGGGGCTGACGTAGATGGTGTACAGAGTCTTAAACGAATCCTTACTGAGGTATCGGAACGCTATCCGTAGGTTTGCCAGGCGCCCGTATGCTGCAGCAGTTATCTGATTGATGTGCGCCTCAGGAGATATGCTCGGTGTTATA
>NC_069410.1:35703680-35791180 GCF_026875155.1 Cherax quadricarinatus
AGAGTGGGCTGACAAAGTCTACTGTGTGGGCGAAACGTATTAAACAAAGGATCGCATTATACTACATTTGTGTCTATTTTTTCCATCATTTCGGTATTGTATACCATTTATCTCTTAAGAATAAGGAGTAATCCAGTGACATAGCAAATTGTACTCTAAATATAATGACGTATTGTGGATAATGGTGAAGACAAGACAGGCTACAGTACACATGTTGCTGTGTGTATGGAGATCCAGCAAATTATTACAAGATGAAACACTGTTTCAATAAAAGATCATTCTGTAGCTTGTGGTCTGTTATCAAGGTGAACCTCGTGACGCAGTCCACGATTCTGAGAGTATGTCTGCGCTGTGGAGATCCTGGAAAACAACTATGTTACAACATTCTGCACCGTGATGGGACGCAACATTACAAGTAGATTTATGAATGAGTATCTTTTTTTTTTTTGTGAAGAGTGAGGGTGAGGGAAGGAGCTGGGAGCTAAACCCACCTGACGAAGGCGTAGCCCTTGTCCTTGAAGACTCTGATCTCGTGTATCTGTCCGTAAGGCGCGAAGGTTTTTTGCATAAGCTCCTCTGACAGGCCGTTTGTGATGCCGCCACAGTAGACAGTACAGTTGGTGGGGGACGACTGGTTGTACACGTCATCAAATGTTAGCGGCTTCTGATTGGCTGCGGGGAAGAAAAAACAAAGAAAACTCAGCGTCTCTGATTGACTATGTGAGGGGGAGGAGGCACATGACAGCCGGTCCTGACTGGAGGCAAATTAAAATTAACTAACAAACTTAAGTGGTGTCTGAGTGT
Source organism: Cherax quadricarinatus (assembly GCF_026875155.1). Taxonomy (NCBI): domain Eukaryota; kingdom Metazoa; phylum Arthropoda; class Malacostraca; order Decapoda; family Parastacidae; genus Cherax; species Cherax quadricarinatus. Next base: position 35,704,485 of record NC_069410.1, read on the forward strand.
GTGTTGAGCACTGTAGAAATTGGGAAATGTTTACATTCGTTCAATTTGATGTTTTTCTAAACAATTATAATATTTATATTGTTTAATGTAAGCATGATGAAAGTTTATCTTGCTGTGTAGATATATCAAAAGAAATAACATTACGGTCTAGTAATTATTACTTATGTTTACATTCTCGGCTCAAAAAAAAAAAAAAAGAGCAGAAACAGAGAGCAGGAAAAGACAGAAAAGGAAAATAAAATAGAAAAACCTTGATGATGGTGAGGCCACAGTCAGCAAGCCTCACTGTGGCCACCTTCTTTGCCTTAATGTGGCCATCTGCCCTGCCTCACTGTGACCACCTGCTCTGCCTCACTGTGACCACCTGCTCTACATCACTGTGGCCACCTGCTCTACCTCACTGACCACCTGCTCTGCCTCACTGTGACCACCTGCTCTACATCACTGTGACCACCTGCTCTACCTCACTGTAACCTGTTCTGCTTTACTGTGACTACCTGCTCTGCCTGTGACTACCTGCTTTACCTCACTGTGATCACCTGCTCTGCCTCAATGTGACCACCTTCTTTGCCTTAATGTGACCACCTGCTCTACCTCACTGTGGCCACCTGCTCTGCCTCAATGTGACCACATGCTCTACCTCACTATGGCTACCTACTCTACCTCACTGTGGCTACCTATTCTACCTCACTGTGGCTACCTATTCTACCTCACTGTGGCCACCTACTCTACCTCACTGTGGCTACCTATTCTACCTCACTGTGGCTACCTATTCTACCTCACTGTGGCCACCTACTCTACCTCACTGTGGCTACCTATTCTACCTCACTGTGGCTACCTATTCTACCTCACTGTGGCTACCTATTCTACCTCACTGTGGCTACCTACTCTACCTCACTGTGGCTACCTACTCTACCTAACTGTGGCTACCTACTCTACCTAACTGTGGCTACCTACTCTACCTCACTGTGGCTACCTACTCTACCTCACTGTGGCTACCTACTCTACCTCACTGTGGCTACCTACTCTACCTCACTGTGGCTACCTACTCTACCTCACTGTGGCTACCTACTCTACCTCACTGTGGCTACCTGCTCTGCCTCACTGTGGCTACCTGCTCTGCCTCACTGTGGCTACCTATTCTACCTCACTGTGGCTACCTACTCTACCTAACTGTGGCTACCTACTCTACCTCACTGTGGCTACCTATTCTACCTCACTGTGGCTACCTACTCTACTCACTGTGGCTACCTACTCTACCTCACTGTGGCTACCTACTACCTCACTGTGGCTACCTACTCTACCTCACTGTGGCTACCTACTCTACCTCACTGTGGCTACCTACTCTACTAACTGTGGCTACCTACTCTACCTCACTGTGGCTACCTACTCTACCTCACTGTGGCTACCTATTCTACCTCACTGTGGCTACCTACTCTACCTCACTGTGGCTACCTACTCTACCTCACTGTGGCTACCTGCTCTGCCTCAGCAGCAAGAATAATCCACTTAAATGAGCAAAATCGATGAGCTGGACGACATTTAGGTTTAAAAAGGCGAATTTTGGTGAAGAATGTACATAACGAAGCATTTGGAAACCTCGTTAAAGCCAAGGTTCCCAACCTGGCCCTCAAGTAGCGTCATCTGCGCACCTAACTCGCTTAGGAGCTAAGTCCAAAGTGACGGAAGGAACACCTTTCCGTCTGTCTGAATAACGAGAGTTCCTTGTAATTACAATATATATTATATATATATATATATATATATATATATATATAATATATATATATATATATATATTTATATTTTTTTTTTTTATCACACTGGCCGATTCCCACCAAGGCAGGGTGGCCCGAAAAAGAAAAACTTTCACCATCAGTCACTCCATCACTGTCTTGCCAGAAGGGTGCTTTACACTACAGTTTTTAAACTGCAACATTAACACCCCTCCATCAGAGTGCAGGCACTGTACTTCCCATCTCCAGGACTCAAGTCCGGCCTGCCGGTTTCCCTGAATCCCTTCATAAATGTTACTTTGCTCACACTCCAACAGCACGTCAAGTATTAAAAACCATTTGTCTCCATTCACTCCTATCAAACACGCTCATGCTTGCCTGCATATATCGTGCCTAATAGGTAAAACTGGTCAGTTAGCAAGAACTCATTTAAAATTAACTCCCTTCTAAAATTTTCTCTTATACGTTTAAAGATACATTTTTTCATTAATGTTAAAGTAAAAATTTATAATTTTGCACCAAAAGAATCTTAGAAAACTTACCTAACCTTACTATAACAAGCGCAATTTATTTTAGCCTAACCCAACTAAATTATTTTAGATTTGTTTACAATAAATTAATAATAAACAAACACATTAAAATACATTTTTTTTCGTAGGTTCAGTGGATGATTTTTTTTTTTCTCGATTTATCGAATACGCATAATTTTTGCTTGTCCTATATGCAAGTTGAGCGTTGTTATGTATGCCAAGAATACAAGTTCTGCCTATTCGGCACGTCATATCAAACACCACACACACTATATATATATTAGTACTATATTTTATATATATTAATATATTATCTTTATATATATATATTTCTATACTATTATATAATTATATATATACATTTATTCTCTGGCTGAAGAGCAGAGATCAGCGTGTTTGTGTATATTTCGCCTATCTTGCGATTTCCTCTGCATATATATATACATCATATTATATTTTATAACCACAACACACACACACACACAAACACACACACACACAAACCACACACACTCAACACACACACACAAAAGGAAATAAAGATCTTTTTTTTTAATTTAATTTTTTTCCTCGCGAGGGGTGAAAATTTAAGCTTCGATTAATAAAATTAAGTCTTTGATAAGAGGACGGGTGGCTCCTCCCACCCATGGTGTAGTAGGTCCTCCCACCAATGGTGTATTGTGCTCTCCCACCCATGGTGTAGGTGGCTCCTCCCCAACCTGGTGTAGTAGCTCCTCCCAACCCTTGGATGTAGTGGCTCCTCCCACCATGGTGTAGTACTCCTCCACCCATGGTGTAGTTGGCTCCTCCACCCATGGTCTGTCGATAGCTTCCTCCACACCCATGGTGTAGATGGCTCTACCACACATGGTGTCGTGGCTCCTTCCCACCATGGTGTAGTAGGCTACTACCACCCCATGGTGGAGTGGTACCTCCCACCCTTGGTGTAGCGGCCCTCCCACCCATGGTGTAGTGCCTCCTCCCTCCCAATGTGTAGTGGCTCATCCCAACCATGGTGTAGGTTAGCTCCCCCCCAACCCATGGGTGTAAGTGCTCCTCCCACCCTTGGTGTAGTGCTCCTACCCAACCATGGTGTTGTAGCTCCTTCCACCCATGGTTGTAGTGGCTCCTCCACAACCCTCAGGTTGTTGTAGTGCTCCTCCCACCCATGTTGTGGCTCCTACCACCCATGGACTGCAGTGGCTCCTCCACCCATGATAGTGGCTCCTCCACAAACATGGTCTGAGTAGCTCTCTCACTCATGTAGTGGCTCCTCCCACACATGGTGTAGTGGCTATCCCCCTCATGGTGTAGTGGATCTCCCACCATGGTGTGGTGGTCTCCCACCCATGGTGTAGTGGCTCTCTCCAACCCATGGTTGTAGTGGCTCCCCCCCACACATGGTGTATGTGGCTCCTCCCCACCTCATGGTGTAATGGCTCTCCCACCCATTGGTGTAGAGGCCCTCCACCCTAGGGGTAGTGGGGGGACTCCTCCAAAAACCCATGGTGTAGGTGGCTCCTCCCACAATGGCTAGTGGCTCCTCCCACCCATGGTGTAGTGGCTCCTCCCACCCATGGTGTAGTGGCTCCTCCCACCCATGGTGTAGTGGCTCCTCCCACCTATGGTGTATGGCTACTCCCACCCATGTAGTGGCTCCTCCCACCCATGGTGTAGTGGCTCCTCCCACCCATAGTGTAGTGGCTCCTCCCACCCATGGTGTAGTGGCTCCTCCCACCCATGGTGTAGTAGCTCCTCCCACCCACGTAGTGGCTCCTACCACCCATGGTGCAGTGGCTCCTCCCACCCATGGTCTAGTGGCTCCTCCCACCCATGGTGTAGTGGCTCCTCCCATCGTGGGTTGGGGGTTAGTGGTGCCTAACACCCATGTGTAGTGGCTCCTCCCACCATGGTGTTAGTGGCTCCTCCCACCCATGGTGTAGTGGCTCCTCCCACCCCTGGTGTGACTCGCCTCCACCATGTTGTAGAAAAAAAATGGCTCACTCCCACCCATGGTGTAGTGGACTCTTCCACACCCATGTGTATGTAGTAGCCCTCCTCCGCCCACACCATGGTTGTAGTGGCTCTCCCCACATGGTGTGTGCCGCCCTCCCACCCATGGTGTGCAGTTTGGCGATTCCACCTATCGTTGTAGTGGCTGTCTCCATCCATGCCATCACTAGTGTAGTGCGCTCTCCCACCCATGTGGATAGTGGCTCTCCTCCCAACCCATGGTTTGTAGTGGCTCCCGCCCAACATGGTGTAGTGGCTCTCTCCCACCCATGGTGTAGTGGCTTCATGCCAACCCTGCGTGTATGGCTACTCCTCCAATGTTGTAGTGGCTCTCCCAACCTTGGTGTTGTGGCTCTCTCCCACCCATACACAGTTGTAGTGGCTACTCCACAATGGTGTAGTGGTGCATGCTCTCCACCCATGGTCTAGTAGCTCCTCCACCCACAGTGGTAGTGGTCCTCCCATCGATGGTGCAGTTGCTCGTGGTGCCTTACACCCCAAGGTGTGTGGCTCTCCTCCCACCCATGGTGTAGTTGGCTCTTCCCACCCATGGGTAGTGGGCGCCTCCCCCACCCATGGTTGTAAGTGGTCCTCCCACCCTGGTGTGACTCCTCCACCCATGTTGTAAGTGGCTCCTCCACCATGGTGTAGTGGACTTCCTCCACCTCCATAGGTGTACGTAGCTCCTCCCACCCCATGGTTTAGTGGCTTCTCGCCACACATGGGATGTAGTGCCCGACTCTCCCACCCATGGTGTAGTGGCTAGCCCCTCCCACCACTCATCGTGTAGTGGCTGCTTCCACATCACCTCGGTGCTACGTGGTACTCCCCACTCATGGGTAGTCGGCTCCTCTCCCCACCCATGGGGTGTTGTGCTCCGCCCACCATGTGTTTGTAGTGGCTCGCGCTCCTAACCATGGTGTAGTTGTCCTCCAAACCCATTGGTGTATGGCTACTCCCTCCCATGGTGTTGTAGTTGTTCCTCCATCCAATGGTGTAGTGGCGCTCCTCCCAACCCACAGTGTATGCTCCTCCCACCGCAAATGGTCTTAGTGGCTCCTAACTCCCCATGGTCGTAGTAGCATCCTCACCTCCCATGGTGTAGTGGCTCCTCACCCATCGATGGTGCAGTGGTGCCTAACACCCATTGGTGTAGTGGCTCCTCTCCACCCCATGGTGTAGATGGCTCGCTCCCTCCCTGGTGTGACTCCTCCCACCCATGTTGTAGTGGCTCCTCCCACCCTTGGTGTAGTGGGCTCCTCTCCACCATGGTGTGTAGCTCCTCCCACACATGGTGTAAGTGGCTACTACCTCCCATGGTGTAGTGCCGCTCACCCATGGTGTAGTGGCGCCTGCCAACATCGTGTAGTGGCGTCTCCCATCCAGTGTAGGGTCTCCCACCCCATTGTGTAGTGGCTCCTCACCATGGTGTAGTGGCTCCTCCCATACATGGTGTAGTGGCTCTTCTCTCTCACCCATGGTGCCTAGTCGTCCTCCCATACTTGTGTTAGTGATCCTCCCAAACCATGTAGCGCTCCTGCCACCCATGGTGTAGTGGCTCCTCCACCCATGGTGTAGTGGCTCTCACCCACCCACGTTGTAGTGGCTCCCTCTCCCACCCATGGTGTAGTGTCCTCCAATCCCATGGTGTAGTGGTCCTCCCATCCATGGTGTAGTGACTCCTCCCTCCCATGGTGTGTGGCATCTCCTCCCATGGTTAGTGGCTCCTTCACCCACCATGGTGTAGTGGCTCTCCCACCCTTGGTGTAGTGGCTCTCCCACCCATGCGTAGTGGCTCCACCGCCACAACTCCATGGGTGTAGTGGCTCCATCCCTCCATGGGGTAGTGGCTCTCCACTCCACATGGTGTAGTGCTCCTCCCACACCCCTGGTGTGACTTCCTCACAACCCATTGTTTGATAGTTGGCTCACTCTCACCATGGTGTAGTGGTTCACTCCCACACATGGTGTAGTAGCTCCTACCTCAACCCATGGGATGTAGAGGCCCATCTCTCCCCACACATGGTGTAGTGCCGCCTCCCACCATGGTGTAGTGGCGCCTCCCACCCATCGTGTAGTGGCTCCTCCCATCCATGGTGTAGTGGCTCCTCCCACCCATGGTGTAGTGGCTCCTCCCACCCATGGTGTAGTGGCTCCTCCCACCCATGGTGTAGTGGCTCCTCCCACCCATGGTGTAGTGGCTCCTCCAACCCATGGTGTATGGCTACTCCCTCCCATGGTGTAGTGGCTCCTCCCACCCATGGTGTAGTGGCTCCTCCCACCCACAGTGTAGTGGCTCCTTCCACCAATGTGTAGTGGCATCCTCCCACCATTTGGTCTAGTAGTCCTCCCACCCATGGTGTAGTGGCTCCTCCCATCGATGGTGCAGTGGTGCCTAACACCCATGGTGTAGTGGCTCCTCCCACCCATGGTGTAGTGGCTCCTCCCACCCCTGGTGTGACTCCTCCCACCCATGTTGTAGTGGCTCCTCCCACCCATGGTGTAGTGGCTCCTCCCACCCATGGTGTAGTAGCTCCTCCCACCCATGGTGTAGTGGCTCCTCCCACCCATGGTGTAGTGCCCTCCCACCCATGGTGTAGTGGCGCCTCCCACCCATCGTGTAGTGGCTTCTCCCATCCATGGTGTAGTGGCTCCTCCCACCCATTGTGTAGTGGCTCCTCCCACCCATGGTGTAGTGGCTCCTCCCATACATGGTGTAGTGGCTCTTCCCACCCATGGTGTAGTGGCTCCTCCCATCCATGGTGTAGTGACTCCTCCAACCCATGTAGCGGCTCCTGCCACCCATGGTGTAGTGGCTCCTCCCACCCATGGTGTAGTGGCTCCTCCCACCCACGTTGTAGTGGCTCCTCCCACCCATGGTGTAGTGGCTCCTCCCACCCATGGTGTAGTGGCTCCTCCCATCCATGGTGTAGTGACTCCTCCCACCCATGGTGTAGTGGCTCCTCCCACCATGGTGTAGTGCTCTCCAACCCATGGTGTAGTGGCTCCTCCCACCCATGGTGTAGTGGCTCCTCCCACCCATGGCGTAGTGGCTCCTCCCACCCATGGTGTAGTGGCTCCTCCCACCCATGGTGCGACTCCTCCCACCCATGGTGTAGTGGCTCCTCCCACCAATGGTGTAGTGGCTCCTCCCACCCATGGTGTAGTAGCTCCCCCCCCCCCATGGTGTAGTGGCTCCTCCCACCCATGTGTAGTGGCGTCCTTCCACCATGGTTGTAGTGGCGCCTCCCACCCATGGTGTATTGGCGCCTCCCACCCATGGTGTAGTGGCGCCTCCCATCCATGGTGTAGTGGCTCCTCCCACCCATGGTGCAGTGGCTCCTCCCACCCATGGTTGTAGTGGCTACTCCCACCCATTGCTGTAGTTGCTCCTCCCACCCATGGTGTAGTGGCTCCTCCCACCCATGGTGTAGTGGCTCCTCCCACCCATGGTGTAGTGGCTCCTCCCACCCATGGTGTAGTGGCTCCTCCCACCCATGGTGTAGTGGTGCTAATCACCCGGTTGTTAGTGGCTCCTCCCACCCATGGTGTAGTGGCTCCTCCCACCAATGGTGTAGTGGCTCCTCCCACCCATGGTGTAGTGGCTCCTCCCACCCATGGGTAGTGGCTCTCCCACCATTGGTGCGACTCCTCCACATGGTGTAGTAGCCCTCCACCCATGTTGTAGTGCTCCTCCCCCCATGTGTGGCGCCTCCCTTCCCATGGATGTAGTGGCGCCTACCCAACATGGGGTTTGTGGCGCCTCCCACCCATGGTGTATGTAGTGGCGCCCCATCCTCCAGGTTTAGTGGGCTCCTCCACCCATGGTGCAGTGGCTCCTCCCACCCATGGTGTAGTGGATCCACCCACCCATGGTGTAGTGCCTCCTCCAAAACCTTGGTGTAGTGGTCTCCTACACTCTCAGACCATATGGTGTAGTGGCTCCTCCAACCCATGGTGTAGTGGGTCTCCTCTCCCATCCATTGGTTTATGTAGTGACGCCTCCACCCATGGTGTAGTGGCCTCGATCCACTCACACATAAGGTATAGTGGCTCCTCCCACCATGGTGTAGTTGGGCTCTCCCACCCATGGACGTAGTGGCTCCTCCCACCTTGGTGTAGTGGCGCCTCCACCCATGGTGTAGTGGCGCCTCTCCCATCCATGGTGTAGGGATCCTCACCCACCCATGGTGCAGTGGCTACCTCCTCCCACCCATGGTGTAGTGGCTCCTCCTATATCTATGGTTGTAGTGGCTCCCTCCTCCACCATGGGTGTAGTGGCGTCCTCTCTCCCATGGCTGTAGTGGCGCCTCCGACACTTATCTGGTCTGTGTAATGGAGCCTCCCAACCATCGTGTAGTTGGCCTCCTCCCATCCATGGTGTAGTGGCCCCTCCCACCATGGTGTAGTGCCGCCTCCCATACCTCCATCGTGGCAAGGTGCTCCTCCCATCCATGGTGTAGGAGGCTCCTCCACCATTGGTTGTTAGTGGCTCCTCCCACCCATGGTGTAGTTTGCGCCTCCGCCCCCCCCCTCACATGGTGTGAGTTCGGCCATCCCAACCATCGTGTTGTGGCTCCTCCCATCAGGGTGTTTGTAGTGGCCGGCCTCCCACCCATGCTCCGCTGTAGTGGCTCGTCCCATAAATCGTGTAGTGACTCCTCCTCACCACATGGTGTAGTGGGCTTCTTCCACACCCATGGATTGTAGATGGCGTGCTCCTGCCCACCCATCTGGTGTAGTGGGTACTACCATCATGGTGTGTTGTAGATGACTCCTCCTACCCATGTTTATGTAGCTGGCTCCTCCCACCCATGGTTTAGTGGCTCTTCCCACCCTTGGTTTGTAGTGGCTCCTCCCAGGCCATGGTGTAGTGGCCTCCCACCCATGGTGTAGTGGCTCCTCCCATCCCTGGTTGTGTGACTTCAAACCATGGTATAGTGGCTCTTCCCCCCATGGTGTAGTGGGCTCCGCTCCACAGCCATGGTGTAGTGGCTCCTACCACCCATGGTGTAGTGGGACTCCTCCCACCATTGTGTAGGTGACTCCCAATCAATGTTGTTTAGTGGCTCCTCCCCATCCATGGTGTAGTGAACTCCTCCCTCACCCATGGCGTAATGTCCTCCCACCCAGGTGTAGTGGCTCCTCCACGTCATGTTAGTAGTGGCTCCTCCCACCCATGGTGTAGTGGCTCTCTCCCACCCATGGTTGTTGTAGTGTCTATTCCCACCCATGGTTGTAGTGGCTCTTCCAACCCATGGTGTAGTGGCTCTCCCAACCAATGGTGTAGTGCTCCTCCCATCCATGTGTAGTGTGTCTCCTCCACACATGGTGTGTGGCCCTCCCACATGGGTTGTAGTGCCTCCTCCACCCATGTGTAGTGGCTTCTCCTATTACCTTGGTCGTAGTAGCTTCCTCCCACTCATGGGTGTAACGTATTCCTCCCAACCCTTATGGTGTAGTGGCTCCCTCCCATCCATGGTGTATGGACTCTCCCTCCCATGGTGTCGTGGCTCCTCCCACCCATGGTGTAGTGGCTTTCCTTCCCCATCTGTGAAGTGGCTTCCTAACCTGGGTGTAAGTGGCTCCTCTCTCTCCATGGTTGTACTGGCTCCTCCCACCATGGTGTTGTAGTGGCTACCTCCCACCCATGGTGTGGTGGTCCCCTCTCCCCATGTGTTAGTGGTTCACCTCCCACCCACTGGTGTAGTGGCTCCTCCACCCCATGGGTTGTAGTAGCTCTCCTTCCCCCACTGGTGTAGTGGGCTCTCCCTCACATGGTGAAGTGGTTCCTCCCACCCATGGTGCAGTAGTTCCTCCCACCATGGTACTATGGCTCCCGCCCACACATGGTTTGTAGTGGCTCTCCCACCAGGGTGAAGTGGCTACTCATTCCACACATGGTGTAGTGGTTCCTCCCACCTCATGGTACAGTGCTTCGCCCACCAATGGTGCGAGTGGCTTCGGCACCCATTGGTGTAGTGGCTTCGTTCACCCTGTTGTAGTGGCTCCACTCCCACCCTTGCTAGTGGTATCTCCACCTATGGGTGTTGTGGCTCCTCCCACCCATGGTTGCAGTGGCTTCGGCCACCAACGGTGTAGTGGCTCACTCCCAACCTTGTAGTGGCTCCTCCACCCTTGTAGTGGCTCCTCTAATCCATGTGTAGTGGTTCCTCACATACTCGTGTAGTGGTCCTCCCACTCCATGGTGATATGGCCTCACCCACCCATGGTCTGTGGTGGCTCCTCCCACCATGGTTGTAGCGGCTCACTCCCACTCATGGCTGTAGCGGCTCCTCTCCCACCCATGACATGTAGTGGCTCTCACCACCATGGTGTAGTGGTCTCCTCACACCCATGGTAGGACTGGCGCTACCCACCCATGGTGTAGTCGGCTCCTCCCAGCCTCCATGGTTGTGTGGCTCCTCCCACACATATGTGTAGTGGCTCCTCCACCCCTGGTGTAGGGGCTCACCACCCATGTATGTGGCTCCTCTCCCCACCCATGGGGTAGTCCGCGCTCTCCTCCCACCCATGGTTATAGTGGCTCCTCCCACCCATGGTGTAGTGGCTCTCCCACACTGTTGAAATGGTTTATCCCACCAATGGTTGTTAGTGGTTCCTTCCTCCACCCATGGTGTAGTTGGTTTTCATCCCACCCATGTGGTTGGCTCTGACCAACCATGGTGTAGTGGCTCCTCCCACCCACTTGGTGTAGTGGTACTCCCACTACATGGTGAAAGTGGTTCCCCCACCCACATGCGTACAGTATCTTCAGCCTCCACCCATGTGTAGTGGATCTCCCAACTCTTCGTAGTAGTTCATCCTCAACCATGGTGTAGTGGTTCCCTCTCACATGGTGTAGTGTGCTCTCTCCACCCCTTGTAGTGGCTACATCCCATCTCTCCATGCGTGTAGTGGTTCCTCCTCCACTCGGGATGTAGTGCTCCTCCCTCCATGGTGTAGTGGCTCCTCCCACCCATCGTGTAGGGGTTCCTCCCACCCATGGTGTAGGGGTTCCTCCCACCCATGGTGTAGTGGTTCCTCCCACCCATGGTGTATGGCTCACCCACCCATCGTGTAGTGGCTCCTCCCACCCATGGTGTAGTGGTGACTCCAACCCATGGTGTAGTGGCTCCTCCCACCCATGGTGTAGTGGCTACTCCCACCCATGGTGTAGTGGTTCCTCCCACCCATGGTGTAATGGTTCCTCCCACGCATGGTGTAGTGATTCCTCCCACCCATGGTGTAATGGTTCCTCCCACGCATGGTGTAGTGGTTCCTCCCACCCATGATGTAGTGATTCCTAAAACCCATGGTGTAGTGGCTTCTCCCACCCATGGTGTAGTGGCTCCTCCCACCCATGTTTGATTGTTGTTGTAGGGCTCCTCCCTCCATGGTGTAGTGGTCCTCCCACCCATGTCGTCTCTTCACCAACGGTTTTTATGTGGCCTCCCACCACGGTGAGTGGCTTCTACCACCCATGGAGTAGTGGCTCCTCCCACCCATGGTGTATGGCTCACCATGGTGTAGTCACTCACCCACCCATGGTGTAGTGATCCTCTCACCCATGGTGTAGTGGCTTCTCCCACTCATAGTGTATGCCTCCTCGCACCATGGGGTCTGTAGGGCGTCTTCGCCACATGGTGTAGGGTTCCTCCATCGATGGTGTGTAGTGGCTCCTCCCACCCATGGTGTAGTGGCTCCTACCACCTCATGGTTGGTAGTGGTCCTCCCATCACGAATGGTGGAGTGGCTCCTCCCACCCATGGTGTAGTGGCTCCTCCCACCCATGGTGTAGTGGCTCCTCCCACCCTTGGTGTAGTGGCTCCTTGCACCCATGGTGTAGTGGCTCCTCCCACACCATGGTATGTAGTGGTTTCACTCACCACCCAATGGTGGTAGTGGGCTCCTTCACACCCATGTAGTGTAATGGCTCCTCCCACCCAGGGTGTAATGTCTCCTTCCACCCATGGTGTAATGGCTCCTCCCACCCATGGTGTAATGGCTCCTCCCACCCATGGTGTAGTGGCTTCTCCCACCCATGGTGTAATGGCTCCTCCCACCCATGAGTTGTAGTGGTTCTCCCACGCCATGGTGTGAGTGGGCTCCTCCAACCCATGGTATAGTGGCTCCTCCCACCCAAAGTGTAATGGCTACTCCCCCATGGTGTAATGGCTCCTCCCAACCATGGTGTAGTGGCTCCTCCCACCCATGGTGTAGTGGCTCCTCCCACCCATGGTGTAGTGGTTTCCTCCCACCATGGTGTAATGGCTCCATTCCCACCCATAGTGTGTAATGGCTTCCTTCCCACCCATGCGTGTAATGGCTCCTCCCACCCATGGTGTAGTGGCTCCTCCCACCCATGGTGTAGTGGTTCCTCCCACCCATGGTGTAGTGGCTCCTCCCACCCATGGTGTAATGGCTCCTCCCACCCAGGGTGTAATGGCTCCTCCCACCCATGGTGTAATGTCTCCTCCCACCCATGGTGTATTGGCTCCTCCCACCCATGGTGTAGTGGTTCCTCCCACCCATGGTGTAGTGGCTCCTCCCACCCATGGTGTAGTGGCTCCTCCCACCCATGGTGTAGTGGCTCCTCCCACCCATGGTGCAGTCGCTCCTCCCACCCATGGTGTAGTGGCTCCTCCCACCCATGGTGTAGTGGCTCCTCCCACCCATGGTGTAGTGGCTCCTCCCACCCTTGGTGTAGTGGTTTCTCCCACCCATGGTGTAGTGGCTCCTCGCACCCATGGTGTAGTGGCTCCTCCCACCCATGGTGTAGTGGCTCCTACCACCCATGGTGTAGTGGCGCCTCCCACCCATGGTGTGGCTCCTCCCACCCATGGTGTAGTGGCTCTTCCCACCCATGGTGTGGCTCCTCCCATCCATGGTGTAGTGGCTCCTCCCACCCATGGTGTAGTGGCTCCTCCCACCCATGGTGTAGTGGCTCCTCCACCCCATGGTGTAGTGGTTCCCTCCCACCCATGTTTGTAGTGCTCTCCCACCCTGGTTTAGTCGGCCTCATCCGCCCCCATGGTGTAGTGGCCTCCTCCCACTTCATCGCGCTCGCTGTTAATGTTTGGCAGCCCACCCCCCCACCGCCCCGCGCGGACTAAATGGTGATAGAGTGGCTTCCTCCACCCATGGTTGTAGTGGCTCCTCCATCCATGTAGTGGCCTCCTCCCAACCCATGGTGTAGTGGCTTCCTCCATCCCATGGTGTTAGATGGTTCCTCCCATCCATGGTGTAGTGGCTCCTCCCACCCATGGTGTAGTGGCTCCTCCCACCCATGGTGTAGTGGCTCCTCCCACCCATGGTGTAGTGGCTCCTCCCACCCATGGTTGTTAGTGGCTCTCCCGCCCATGGTGTTGGTTAGCTCCTCCCACCCATGGTGTAGGGCTTCCTCCCACCCATGTGTAGTGGCTCCTACCATCCATGTAGTGGCTCCTCCCACACATGGTTGTAGTTTGCTCCTCCATCCGGTGTAGTGGTTCCCTCCCATCCATGGCGTACGTGGCTCCATCCCACCATGGTGTTGTGGCTCTCCCACCCATGGATGTAGTGGCTCCTCCCACCAATGGTGTATGGCTCCTCCCACCACACCCTTGGGTAGTGAGTTCCTCCCACCTATGGTTGTACTGGCTCCTCCACCCATAGTGTAGTGGTTCCTGGGCTTCCCATGGTTGTACTGGCTCCTCCCATGTTGTTGTGGTTCCTCCCACCCATGGTGTAAAGGCTCTCCACCCATGGTGACTGGCTCCTCCCACCCTCATGGTGTACTGGCTCCTTCCCACCTCCTCGATGGTTGTACTGGCTCCTACCCACCCAATGGTTGTTACTGGCTCTCTCCCACCCATGCTGTATGGCTCCTCCCACCCATGGTGGTACATGGCTTCCTCCCACCCATGTTAGTGGCTCTCCCAACCCCATGGCTGTTAGTGGCTCCTCCCACCCATGGTGTAGTGGATCCTCCACCCATGGTTGTAGACTGGATCTCCTACCCATGGGTGTACTGGCATCCTCCCAACCTAGGTTGTTTGTACTGGCTCCTCCCACCCTCTATTGTGTAGTGGCTCTCCCCACCCATGGGTGTACTGGGTCCTCCCACCCATGGTGTACTGGCTCCTCCCAACCTGAGTGTAGTGTGGTTTGCCTGCCCCACTCCATTGGTTGTAACGGGCTCACTCCCACCATGGTGTAGTGGCTCCTCCCACCCATGGTGTAGTGGCTCCTCCCACCCATGGTGTAGTGGCTCCTCCCACCCATGGTGTACTGGCTCCTCCCACCCATGGTGTAGTGGCTCCTCCCACCCATGGTGTTGTGGCTCCTCCCACCCATGGTGTAGTGGCTCCTCCCACCCATGGTGTAGTGGCTCCTCCCACCCATGGTGTAATGGCTCCTCCCACCCATGGTGTAGTGGCTCCTCCCACCCATGGCAGTTATGTAGTGGCCTCCTCACACCATGTTTGATGTAATGGCTCCTCCCACCCATGGTGTAGTGGCTCCTCCCATCCCATGGTTGTACTGGGCTCTACCACCCATGGGTGTTAGGGGCTCCTCCCCCTGGTGTAGTGGCTCCCTCCCACCATGGTGTAGTGGCTCCTCCCACCCATGTAGTGGCTCCTCCCACCCATGGTGTAGTGGCTCCTCCCTCCCATGGTGTAGTGGCTCCTCCCACCCATGGTGTAGTGGCTCCTCCCACCCATGGTGTAGTGGCTCCTCCCACCCATGGTGTAGTGGCTCCTCCCACCCATGGTGTAGTGGCTCCTCCCACCCATGGTGTAGTGGCTCCTCCCACCCATGGTGTAGTGGATCTCCCACCCATGGTTAGTGGCTCCTGCATCAGATTAATCCGTAGATGGTGTACTTGCTCTCCTTGTCCCACCCATGGCTGTTAGTGGCGCTCACTCCCACCCAATGATGTAGTGGACTCCTCCACACCTTGGTGTAGTGGCTCCTCCCCCCATGGTGTGGGCTCCTTCTCCTATCACCTCCCATGGTGTAGTGGCACTACCTCCCACCCATGGTGTGTGGCTCCTACCCTCAATGGTGTAGTGGCCCCTCCCATCTCATGGTGTAGTGGCTCCTCCCACCCATGGTGTAGTGGCTCCTCCCACCCATGGTGTACTGGCTCCTCCCTCCTATTGGTGTAGCCGGCGCCCTCCTCACCCATGGTGTAGTGGCTCCTCCCTCCCATGGTGTAGTGGCTCCTCCCACCCATGGTGTAGTGGCTCCTCCCTCCCATGGTGTACTGGCTCCTCCCTCCCATGGTGTAGTGGCTCCTCCCTCCCATGGTGTAGTGGCTCCTCCCATCCCATGGTGTAGTGGCTCCTCCCTCCCATGGTGTACTGGCTCCTACCTCCCAGGTGTAGTGGCTCCTCCCACCCATGGTGTAGTGGCTGCTCCCTCCCATGGTGTACTGGCTCCTCCCTCCCATGGTGTAGTGGCTCCTCCCACCCATGGTGTAGTGGCTCCTCCCTCCCATGGTGTACTGGCTCCTCCCTCCCATGGTGTAGTGGCTCCTCCCACCCATGTGTTACTGGCTCTCCCTCCCTTGGTGTACTGGCTCTCTCCCACCCATGGTTGTACTGGCTCCTCTCACACCGGTGGTAGTGGGCTCCTCCCTCCCATGGTTGTAACTGGGCTCCGCCCTCCCATGGTGTACTGGCTCCTCCCACCCATGGTGTACTGGCTCCTCCCTCCCATGGTGTAATGGCTCCTCCCTCCCATGGTGTAGTGGCTCCTCCCACCCATGGTGTAGTTGCTCTCCCTCCCCATGTTGTAGTGGCTCTCCCTCCCATGGTGTACTGGCTCCTCCCTACCATGGTGTGTATGGCTCCTCCCACGCATGTGTACTGGCTCCTCCTCCATGGTGTTACTGGCTCCTCCACTCCAATGGTGTAGTGGGCTCCTCCCCACCCATGGTTTGTAGTGGCTCCTCCCAACCATGGTGTAGTTGCTCTCCCTCCCATGGTGTAGTGGCCTCCTCCCTCCCATGGTGTAGTGGCTCCTCCTTCCATGTGTGTACTGGCATCCTCCCTCCCATGGTGTAGTGGCTCCTCCCTCCCATGGTGTAGTGGCTCCTCCCTTCCATGGTGTAGTGGCTCCTCCCTCCCATGGTGTAGTGGCTCCTCCCTTCCATGGTGTAGTGGCTCCTCCTTTCATGTTGTAGTTGGCTCTCCCTTCCTATGGTTGTACTGGCTCCTCCCTCCCATGGTGTAGTGGATCCTCCTCCCATGGTGTAGTGGGCTCCTTCCCTCCCATGGTTGTAGTGGCTCCTCCCTTCATGGTGTAGTGGGCTCTCCCTCCCATGGTGTGTTGCTCCTCCCTTCCAAGTGGCTCCTCCCTCCCATGGTGTACTGCTCCTCCCTCCCATGGTGTGTTGTCCTCCCTCCCATGGTGTAGTGGCTCCTCCCTCCCATGCTGTACTGGCTACACTGTATATCACTAACAAAAGAGAATAAAGAATTTTGTAAAATTGTTGAAAATGTCGCATAAATTTCAAGCAAAAATGTTGATGTTGTGTTTGAACGAAAATAGAAGTTACAAGACAGTTTGTGGAAGTGAGCACTTGGGGGAGTGAGCACTTGGGGAAGTGAGCACTTGGGGGAGTGAGCACTTGGGGAAGTGAGCACTTGGGGAAGTGAGCACTTGGGGAAGTGACCACTTGGGGAAGTGAGCACTTGGGGAAGTGAGCACTTGTGGAAGTGAGCACTTGGGGAAGTGAGCACTGTGGGAAGTGAAAGCACTTGGGGAAGTGGAGCACTTGGGGAAGTGAGACTTGTGGAAGTGGCACTTGGGGAAGTGGCACTTGGGTAAGTGAGCACTTGGGGAAGTGAGCACTTTTTTACCCCCCCCCCCCCCCATAGGGAAGTAGAGCACCTTGGGGAAGTGAGCACTTGGTGGAAGTGAGCACTTGTGGATGTGAGCTCTTGGGAAGTGAGCACTTGGGGAAGTGAGCACCTTGGGGAAGTGAGGCACTTGGGGAAGATGAGCATTGGGGAAGTGTGCACTTGGGGAAGTGGCATTGGGGAAGTGAGCACTTGGGAAGTGAGACTTGGGGAACGTGAGCACTTGGGGAAGTGAGCACTTGGGGAAGTGAGCACTTGGGGAAGTGAGCCACTTGGGGAAGTGTGCACTTGTGGAAGTGAGGCACTTGGGGAAGTGAGCACTTGGGGAAGTGAGCACTTGGGAAGTGAGCACTTGGGGAAGTGTGCACTTTGAAGTGAGCACTTGGGGAAGTGAGCACTTGGGGAAGTGAGCACTTGGGAAGTGAGCACTTGGGGAAGTGAGCACTTGGGGAAGTGAGCACTTGGGGAAGTGAGCACTTGGGGAAGTGAGCACTTGGGGAAGTGAGCACTTGGGGAAGTGAGCACTTGGGGAAGTGAGCACTTGGGATGAGCACTTGGGAAGTGAGCACTTGGGGAAGTGAGCACTTGGGGAAGTGAGCACTTGGGGAAGTGAGCACTTGGGGAAGAAAACTGAGCACTTGGGGAAGTGAGCACTTGGGGAAGTGAGCACTTGTGGAAGTGAGCACTTGGGGAAGAAAACTGAGCACTTGCGGAAGTGAGCACTTGGGGAAGTGAGCACTTGTGGAAGTGAGCACTTGGGGAAGTGAGCACTTGGGGAAGTGAGCACTTGGGGAAGTGAGCACTTGGGGAAGTGAGCACTTGGGGAAGTGAGCACTTGGGGAAGTGAGCACTTGGGGAAGAAAACTGAGCACTTGGGGAAGAAAACTGAGCACTTGGGGAAGAAAACTGAGCACTTGGGGAAGAAAAAGAGAGCACTTGGGGAAGAAAAAGAGAGCACTTGGGGAAGAAAAAAAAAAGCACACGTAATAAATAAGAAGTTTCAGTACTAGAAACAGTGTTACGTGAGCAAATATTTAAGAGTAACATGACAGACTTCAGTGTGTTAATGAAGCCAACATGGCCGCCAAGACAACACAAACATTCAGCTGTTGTCGTCGTGCGCAACATTATTTTAAGACAACCTTTTACGTATATGGGTGAAGGATACTTAAAAAAAGTGTATTAACAACGCATGTTGGACTCGACTCAGAGTCGTCTGCAGCTGTCGTGTTGTGCTGCGGTAAAAGAAAAAATGGAACTAAATGAGAAAAAAAAAGGAAATCTGAGGAGGCATGCGGTAAAATTTATTGGATAATGAAGAAATATGAGATGTAAAGAGAGAAGACACTAAATTATCTTTCTTTGGAATATACGAAAGGAATGCGAGATATAATGACCAGGTGGTTCTCGGAGATTTGGCCGACGGACATATGGCCGAACTGGCATCCATCACAGCATGTTTCCCAGGCATTAAAAAGAAGAAATAAAATGACAAAGTTAAAATGGCTATAAAACAATAAACTTAACCTAAGTTAATTATCCGCTAGGCCGTATGTCCGGTCGGTGAAATGTCTGTCGGCCAAGTGTCTGTCGGTCATCTGTCCGGCCACGGACCAGGTACACAGCAGACAGGTCACTGGACTTAGTGACCAACGAGGTCGTGAGGTCACACTCTTAACTGCGACAGAAGCTGTGTCAAAAAAAAAAAAAATACAGGAAATACTTCTTTACAAATAAAATTGAATAAATAGTCGAGTGATCTCTGAGAGTGCAACAACTACAACAACTGTACACTTCAACAATGATAATGATGAGTGAATAAAATGAGGCGAGACACCACGAGCAAACGAAGGTTGACAGGAAACAAGAAAAGCTGAAACCCTCCCCCCCCTGTCATCCCCTCCCCCTCACACAAGACATGCAACGAGTGCATCATCAAGTGCTATTAGCAAGCTATACCTAATTTACTTCTACTCATACAATGGACGGGGTTGGAGCCCATGGTAAGCGAGAAGTGCCATGGGCTGGAGACTCACCCTTACTGCTAGATGCTTACAATCGTGATGTTACGATTTCGTGAGTCAGTTGAGGTCGGTGCTGGGGCATGCGTCCTGTATTCAACGTACGCCATTCTAAGCCACTTTCCTGCATATCATCTCAGCAAGTCAGAATCGTGGTCAGCCACTGCCTTTAAAGGACGAGTCCAGCATCCCAGTGTTGCGTAGTTAATTAGGCACCACCGCGCATCTCGCCATCTCGATAAGCATAGCTTGATTAATGATACTCAGCATGGATTCACTAGAGGCGGTCTAGGCACATTACTTCGTTTCTATGAGCGTCTAAGACTGTCAGATCCTCTGGCGCCCCTGACTGGTTCACAGCACATCAGATCTTTCTGTGTGGGCATGTGCTTGCTGTGGTTTGTGTTTTCAATTTCTTCAGAATTATGTTCACTAATTGGTTTAACCTGTCCATGAACTCTGCACATAGTTGTTTATAGAATGTTCATGTGTTCTGATGGTGGGAATATATGTTGGACCAAATTATATTTCCCAGTATGTTTATTCCTCACCTCTGACTGATCTTTGGCTGCGTTCATAGCTGGTTCAGAGCACAGCCAGGTACTGACTGCACGCCCTCTGGAGAGTACCTGTGTTCATGATAACAAACACTGCATGTTGAAGAGTCACGGTGAAACTTTGCGAGTGACAACTCTACTAAGAACAGCAGCATGCATGGGCCAGGGTTTTCAAACGACAGATTACGGTGAAACAGTTACCAGACATAATACATAAAACTAAGATCTACAGAGAGATGCAGCTGGGTGAGGCGGGGGAGCTGAGGGTGGCTACACGGCCATAAAAGTTCTTATGGATGAACTTCAATTTTTTTTTTTCAAATTTGAGGAGGAAAGCCGATAACGGTATAAAGTGAATAGAGTGTCTGGAATTCAACGAAGAGAAGACAACGAGAGAGAACTTATACTCTACTGTAGTACACAGTAAGAAGTGAGATTGCAAACAGATCATCGGTCTTGCCAGAGCTTGTAGCAGTAGTAACGGGACTAACCTCGAATGGTTATAATTAATTTTTAAAGGCGTGGACTAGTAAGCCAGCGAAAAGCCTCGGTCAGATGACCAAAAGCTCCAGCTGCGGGTCGTCATATGATTAAGACCAGAGCCAGGAAACATTTGTCCTGTTTTCTGACAAACCTATCTAAAATAAACCTAACCTCGACCATCCATCCCCCCCCCCCCCCGCCCGCCGCACCTCAGCATGAGAGGGGTGAGCCAGGACCAGGAAAGAATGAAAATAAAGACACAGCATATTAATTCACAGAAGTACACACGTGCATTGTGGTAACACACGCACGCACGCACGCACACACACACACACACACACATACAAAGTCGTGGAGAAGCTTATCAGGAAAAGTCTGGTGGAACACCTAGAAAAGAATTATATTATACAAGACAACCAGCAGTGTTTCAGGGAAGGGAAATCCTGCATCAGAAACCTACTGGAGTTTTACGACAAAGTGACAGAAGACAGTTAAGAGAGGGATGGGTAGACTGCATTTTCTTGGACTGTAAGAAGGCTTTCGACGCAATTCCGCACAAGAGATTAGTGCAAAAGCTGGAGGATCAGGCAGGTATAACAGGAAAGGCACTGCAATGGATCAAAGAATAACTAACACGAAGGAAACAACGAGTGATGGTGCGTAACGAGGTGTCAGAGTGGGCGCCTGTGACGTGCGGAGTTCCACAAGGGTCAGTCCTAGGGTCGGTACCATTTCTAGTGCATGTGAATGACATGATGGAAGGGATAGATTCAGAGGTGCCCTTGTTTGCAGACAATGTGAAGCTAATGCAGAGAAATCAAGTGGACGAGGATCAGGTGGGGCTACAAAGGGATCTGGACAGGTTACAAGCCTGGTCCAACAACTGGCTCCTGGAATTTAACCCCACCAAATGCAAAACCATGAAGATTGGGGAAGGTGAAAGAAGATCGCAGAGTACAGGCTAGCGGGCCGAAGACTGAAGACCTCAATCAAGGAAAAGGATCTTGGGGTGAGTAAAATATTGAGAACATCTCCTGCTGCACACATCAACCAAATAACGGCTGTAGCATATTGGTGCCTGGCAAACCTAAGAATGGTTGTTCGACACTTGAGTAAGGAATCATTCAATACTCTGTACACCGTGTATGTCAGGCCCATATTGGAGTATGCAGCACCAGTATGCAACCCACACCTGGTAAAGCACGTCAAGAAATTAAAGAAAGTGCCAAGGTTTGCATCATGACTAGTCTCGGAGCTAAGGGATATGTCCTACGAGGTTAAGGGAAATCAACCCGTAACACTGGAGGACATGAGAACGACATATAAAATATTAGGAGGAATTGACAGAGTGGAAAGGGACAGGATGTTTCAGAGATGGGACACAACAACAAGGGGACACAACCGGAAGTTGAAAATTCAGGTGTGTCACAGGGAGGTTAGGAAGTATTTCTTTAGCCATAGAATTGTCAGGAAGTGGAACAATCTGGAGAGTGATGTAGTGGAGGCAGGATCCATACATAGCTTTAAGAGCAGATACGACAAAGTTTATGGAGCAGCGAGAGTGTGGACCTAGTAGCGACCAGCGAAAAGGCGGGGCCAGTAGCTGTGAATCGACCCATGAGTACAAATAGGTGAGTACACACACACACCCCACCCCCAGCTACCCCTACCACCCCTAGACCACCCCAAGCTACCACCCTTAGCCACGGCCCCTAACCACCACCTCTAGCCACCACCCTTACTACCACCTCTAGCAACCACCCTTAGCCCTTTCAGGGTTTCGGCCGTACTAGTACGGCTTACGCCCCAGGGTTTTTGACATACTAGTACGCCTAAATTCTAGCGCCCTCAAATCTAGTGAGAGAAAGCTGGTAGGCCTACATATGAAAGAATGGGTCTATGTGGTCAGTGTGCGCAGTATAAAAAAAAATCCTGCAGCACACAGTGCGTAATGGGGAAAAAAAAAACTTGGACAGTGCTTTTGGATTAAAACAGCGACTTTGCACTGTATTTTCGTATGGTATTTATTGTTTATTCTAGTTTTCCTGGTCTCATTTTATAGAATGGAGGACATTTTACAGAAACTGAGATGATTTTGACTGGTTTTATAATGAAAAGTACTTTGAAATTGAGCTCAAAGTAGCAGAAATGTTCGATTTTTACCAAAGTTCAAAAGTAAACAAATCATGCCAAGCATCCAATACACCTCAACTGGTGAGTCTAATATTCTTTCACAAGTGCGCTGATATTATTTATACCATTTCTACACTAATGCAGTAGTCTGCATAACAGTAAATCTTCTATTTTTTGTAAGAATAAAAATTCAAAGTGGAAAGCCAAAGAAATATAAGAGGGGCCTGGGGATGTGACTAACGAACAGAGGAAATGTTATTTTAGTGCCAGGAATGTCTTTGTTTATTCTGGACCCTATTTGGAAATTGGCATTTTTGAAATTTGTGTGAAATTGGCAAAATTGCTAAATTCTGACCACTTTATTGGATAGTTGAAATCGGTACTCATTCGATAGAAAAAAATGGGAGTTCTAGCGAAATAGTTATTATTTTTGTCGACTAGTACACTAGAATTGGCCGAAAATAGGGCTCAAAGTGGGCAAAATCGCCGATGCGTAAACATCGTCGAGACCGCTAACTTTGCGAGGGCATAATTCGTAAGTTTTCGCTGAAATCCGCGAATCTAAGATCAGCTGACAAGATCACTCAAGTCTTGCTTATTAAACTTCTGATATCTTGTCTAATTCGACTTTGTCTGGTACTTCGTTCTAGTCTTGATAATTAGAATATTTCCATCACTGAGTAACTTATATGTGTCCCCGTTTAACATTATGTAGCGGGCGGCCCACTGGAACACTTGCTTGGAGGGTCACTGTGCCCTCAATGATGGCACTCATGTGAAGACTAGTGTCGTCTGTGAACGATGATGCAGTGCTATGATTTACGTCCGAGTGTATGTCGAAAATGAGAGGGAAGAAACAGCGTGGGGCAAGTACTGTGCCTTGGGGAACATAACTTTTCACTGTGGCAGCCTCTAATTGACTCTCTTAACTAGTACTACTGCTCTCTAGGTTCTGCTTGTTAGAAGGTTAAATATCCATCTGATCACTTCCCCAGTTATTCATTTTCCACATGTACCCACCATCCCTAGCTACCTTCCCTAGCTAATATCCCTAGCTACCTCCCCTGTCTATATCCCCTAACTACTCAGTGGTCACCTGCGGTCCTACCTGCCTAAGCTCTTGGGAGTTAGCGTGGGCTGTTACCAAGCACCATGGCTTGTTGTAGTGTTTTAGAATCTCAGGTTCAAGTGTTGAAGAAGGAGATTCTACTTCTTCAGGAGGAAAATAGGAAGCTGAAGCTTCGCATAGATGAGTTTGGGAGCGAGTGTGAGAAGGATTTAGCTGGTAAGGTAGGAATGGTCACCAGCAGTGATAGTGGCAGCCGCTCTAAGTGGCAAATGGTTCACAGTTCAGGAAGAAGGAAGATGAGGAGAGTTAATAGAGAAGATGTGAAGGTAGGAAATCAATTCTCTGTTCTCCAAGACGAGTGTACTTCAGTGGTTAGTGAGGTTGAAGGTACCACTGATTCCCCTGCTAATCAAGGTAAGAATATTTTAATAGTAGGCGATTCTCAGGTAAGATATATGGACCGTGCATTTTGTAACAGAGACAAAAAGGTCATACAGAGAGTGTGCCTTCCTGGAGCTGGTGTTGGCGACATAGTCAGCAGGTTGGATAATATTATGGCAGGTAATGGGAACAAGCCCATTATCTGTCTTAGTGCTGGGGGTAATGACATTGGGAAGGGCAGGAGAGAGGAGCTGCTGGATAAGTACAGGTCAGCCATAGAAGTAGTTAGGTCTAAGGGAGGGATCCCAGTCATATGTAGCATCTTGTCTAGAAAGGGAGTGGGCAATGAATGGATGTCTAGGGCAATTGGTATAAATCGCTGGCTAGACAGGTACTGCAAGGAACTTGCAATCCCATTCATTGATAACTGGGACCTTTTCTTTGGCAAACGTGATATGTATGCAAGGGATGGGGTTCATCTCTCTGGGGATGGAGTGGTTGCATTAGCCAATTCAATTGAGAGGGTAATTGATGACTTGTCTAGGAATTTAAACTGATAGATTATAGAGGTATGAGTGTTTGTGGGAAACAATCAGGCTGCAGCATTAGGGTTAAAAACAGCAGTTATTACCGGGATACCTCAGGGATATGTTTAAAAGACAATATTCTTACCACCCTAGCTATCTCCCCTAGCTACCTCCCCTAGCTATCTCCCCTAGCTACCTCCCCTAGCTACCATCCCTCGCTACCTCCCCTATCCACCACCCCTAGCTACCTCCCCTACCCACCACCCCTAGCTACCTCCCCTATCCACCACCCCTAGCTACCTCCCCTATCCACTACCCCTAGCTACCTCCCCTATCCACCACCCCTAGCTACCTCCCCTATCCACCACCCCTAGCTACCTCCCCTATCCACTACCCCTAGCTACCTCCCCTATCCACCACCCCTAGCTACCTCCCCTATCCACCACCCTAGCTACCTCCCCTATCCACCACCCCTAGCTACCTCCCTATCCACCACCCCTAGCTACCTCCCCTACCCACCACCCCTAGCTACCTCCCCTATCCACCACCCCTAGCTACCTCCCCTATCCACTACCCCTAGCTACCTCCCCTATCCACCACCCCTAGCTACCTCCCTATCCACCACCCCTAGCTACCTCCCCTATCCACTACCCTAGCTACCTCCCCTATCCACCACCCTAGCTACCTCCCTATCCACCACCCCTAGCTACCTCCCCTATCCACCACCCTAGCTACCTCCCCTATCCACCACCCCTAGCTACCTCCCCTACCCACCACCCCTAGCTACCTCCCCTATCCACCACCCCTAGCTACCTCCCCTATCCACCACCCCTAGCTACCTCCTCTAGCCACCACTCCTAGCCACCACCATTTCTCGGCACCATCTACTCTTTCAACCAAAATTCATCTAACCACCACCACTTACCCAACACCTATCATCACTTTCTAACCACCACCACCCAGCCTACTAACCACCACCACCCAGCCTACTACCACCACCACCCAGCCTAAAAACCACCACCACCCAGCCTACTAACCACCACCACCCAGCCTACTAACCCCCACCACCCACCCTACTAACCACCACCACCCAGCCTACTAACCACCACCACCCAGCCTACTAACCACCACCACCCAGCCTACTAACCACCACCACCCAGCCTACTAACCACCACCACCCAGCCTACTAACCACCACCACCCAGCCTACTAACTACTACCTCACTACTACCCCTGCTGAGCATGCCCAGAAAATTATTCAATATCATCACAGCAAGTAGGCAGCGCTGAGTTGATGAAGCAGCAGGTGGTGACTGATCCACCTGAGCTGATGAAGCAGCAGTGGTGACTGATCCACCTGAGCTGATGAAGCAGCAGGTGGTGACTGATCCACCTGAGCTGATGAAGCAGCAGGTGGTGACTGATCCACCTGAGCTGATGAAGCAGCAGGTGGTGACTGATCCACCTGAGTGATGAAGCAGCAGGTGCAGACTGATCCACCTGAGTTGATGAAGCAGCAGGTGGTGACTGATCCACCTGAGCTGATGAAGCAGCAGGTGGTGACTGATCCACCTGAGTTGATGAAGCAGCAGGTGGTGACTGATCCACCTGAGTTGATGAAGCAGCAGGTGGTGACTGATCCACCTGAGCTGATGAGCAGCAGGTGCGAACTGATCCACCTGAGCTGATGAAGCAGCAGGTGGTGACTGATCCACCTGAGCTGATGAAGCAGCAGGTGCAGACTGATCCACCTGAGTTGATGAAGCAGCAGGTGGTGACTGATCCACCTGAGCTGATGAAGCAGCAGGTGGTGACTGATCCACCTGAGCTGATGAAGCAGCAGGTGCAGACTGATCCACCTGAGCTGATGAAGCAGCAGGTGGTGACTGATCCACCTGAGCTGATGAAGCAGCAGGTGCAGACTGATCCACCTGAGCTGATGAAGCAGCAGGTGCAGACTGATCCCACCTGAGTGATGAAGCAGCAGGTGCAGACTGATCCACCTGAGCTGATGAAGCAGCAGGTGCAGACTGATCCACCTGAGCTGATGAAGCAGCAGGTGCAGACTGATCCACCTGAGCTGATGAAGCAGCAGGTTGCAGACTGATCCACCTGAGCTGATGAGCAGCAGGTGCAGACTGATCCACCTGAGCTGATGAAGCAGCAGGTGCAGACTGATCCACCTGAGCTGATGAAGCAGCAGGTGCAGACTGATCCACCTGAGCTGATGAAGCAGCAGGTGCAGACTGATCCACCTGAGCTGATGAAGCAGCAGGTGCAGACTGATCCACCTGAGCTGATGAAGCAGCAGGTGCGACTGATCCACCTGAGCTGATGAAGCAGCAGGTGCAGACTGATCCACTGAGCTGATGAGAGCAGGCAGGTGCAGACTGATCCACCTGAGCTGATGAAGCAGCAGGTGCAGACTGATCCACCTGAGCTGATGAAGCAGCAGGTGCAGACTGATCCACCTGAGCTGATGAAGCAGCAGGTGCAGACTGATCCACCTGAGCTGATGAAGCAGCAGGTGCAGACTGATCCACCTGAGCTGATGAAGCAGCAGGTGCAGACTGATCCACCTGAGCTGATGAAGCAGCAGGTGCAGACTGATCCACCTGAGCTGATGAAGCAGCAGGTGCAGACTGATCCACCTGAACTGATAAAGCAGCAGGTGCAGACTGATCCACCTGAACTGATAAAGCAGCAGGTGCAGACTGATCCACCTGAACTGATAAAGCAGCAGGTGCAGACCGATCCACCTGAACTGATAAAGCAGCAGGTGCAGACTGATCCACCTGAACTGATAAAGCAGCAGGTGCAGACTGGTCCACCTGAGTTGATGGACCAGCAGATGGAGACTGATCCACATGAGTTGGAGCCGCTGGTGAAGGATGGAACCGCAGGTAGCAGCAGCACTAGCAGTAACAGCAGCACTAGCAGCAGCAATACTAGCAGCAACAGCAATACTAGCAGCAGCAGCACTAGTAGCAGCAGTAGCAACACTAGCACCAGCACTAGCAGTAATGTTAGCAGAAGCACTAGCAGCGGCACTAGCAACAGCACTAGCAACAGTACTAACAGTAGTACTAACAGTAGCAGAACCATTGGCAATAGAAGCAGCAATACTAGCAGTAGCACTAGCAGTAGTAATAGAAGCAGCAGCACTAGCAGCAACAATACTAGTAGCAGCACTAGGAGTAATACTAGCAGCAGCACTAGCAGCAGTACTAGCAGTAGCACTAACAGTAATAATACTAGCAGCAGCAGGAGCAGCTACAGTAGTAACATCAGGAACAGATACAGTAGTAGCAGTAGCAGCAGCTAAAACAGGAGCAGCATCTACAGTGGCAGCAGCAGCAGTAGTTACAGCAGCATCAGTAGTAACAGCAGCAGCAGTAGTAACAACAGCAGCAGTAGTTACAGCAGCATCAGTAGTAACAGCAGCAGCAGTAGTAACAACAGCAGCAGTAGTTACAGCAGCAGCAGTAGTAACAGCAGCAGCAGCAGCAGTAGTTACAGTAGCGGCATCTACAGCAGTAGCAGACGATACCATCACAACAGCAGCAGCAGGTATATAGCAGCAGCAGGATATACCATCACAGTAGCAGCAGCAGCAGTGGCAGTAGCAGCTGATGTTCAGGAACTTCATAAAGATGTCACACAAACAACAATGAAGTCTTATAATTGACCAGTTAGATAATGTACAAATGTCCCCGGATCACACAAACTACAGGTGTGTACAGGTGTGCACAGGTGCACAACATGCAGTACCAAACATTCATTATATTAATCGTAAATCACTATGGGGCCAGACCTCGATATTATATATATATATATATATATATATATATATATATATATATATATATATATATATATATATATATATATATATATACATGTGTGATTAGTTGAAATCCATGCAAACTATAAAATCGGATTGTGTGTATAACGAATGAAGAAATGGAGGTGTTAAGATGTCCAGACTGAGTAATGGTGACATACGAGGGTCAGAGGAGAGGCCAGAGTGAACGACGTAGTTACAAAAACTAAAAACAAGAGGTCAGGTGAAGTCAGGGAAGGTCAGGTGAAAGGGATGACGTCAGAGGTCAGGACAACCCAATACACGAGATGAACAGGATTAAATAATATTAATATTAAAAAAATTAAATTACTAATAATAGTAATATTGATAATAATAATAATGATAATAAAAGGCAAGCACCAAAAAAGAGAAAAACTGGGTAAAAGGTATCGTAATAACAATTAAAAATAAAAGGAGGAAAATAATGGTTGAAATAAGCCAGACTTACAGAACATTCACACTGACACGACTTTCCCTCCATTCGTTGCTGAAAGAATCAGAAGGCATTCAATGTTGCATCCACCACTGATACATGTCAGCATCATCAATAATAATAATAATAATAATAATAATATATATGTTATGCAATGAATAGTATATAAATGTTTATGTAAAGCAGTGTTATATTTATAAGAGGAAACACACTCACATACATACACCACACACACTATATATACATACATACATACTGCATGTTATGTATATTTCCACCTTATTATTCTTTAAAGACAGTTTTATGAAATTAGTTTTTTTTTTACATTCTGAGTAATGTTCATTCTGTGTCTCGTATGTTTCATCACCGCTGAGACTTACTTCTAAACTCAACACATAATAATCGTTTTTCATTTACTCAGATTTCCTTAAAGTCATCAGGAGCTTGACTCCAGGAATAACTCCCAACACGGTAAGTTACCACCAGCGAGTCACTACCTACGAGTCACTACCTTCGAGTCACTACCTACGAGTCACTACCTACGAGTCACTACCTACGAGTCACTACCTTCGAGTCACTACCTACGAGTCACTACCTACGAGCCACTACCTACGAGTCACTACCTACGAGTCACTACCTACGAGTCACTACCTACGAGCCACTACCTACGAGTCACTACCTACGAGTCACTACCTTCGAGTCACTACCTACGAGTCACTACCTTCGAGTCACTACCTACGAGTCACTACCTACGAGTCACTACCTTCGAGTCACTACCTACGAGTCACTACCTACGAGTCACTACCTACGAGTCACTACCTTCGAGTCACTACCTACGAGTCACTACCTACGAGCCACTACCTACGAGTCACTACCTACGAGTCACTACCTACGAGTCACTACCTACGAGTCACTACCTACGAGCCACTACCTACGAGTCACTACCTTCAAGTAACTACCTACGAGTCACTACCTACGAGTCACTACCTACGAGTCACTACCTACGAGCCACTACCTACGAGTCACTACCTTCGAGTCACTACCTACGAGTCACTACCTTCGAGTCACTACCTACGAGTCACTACCTTCAAGTAACTACCTACGAGTCACTACCTACGAGTCACTACCTACGAGTCACTACCTTCGAGTCACTACCTACGAGTCACTACCTACGAGTCACTACCTTCGAGTCACTACCTACGAGCCACTACTTACGAGTCACTACCTACGAGTCACTACCTTCGAGTCACTACCTACGAGTCACTACCTACGAGTCACTACCTACGAGTCACTACCTACGAGCCACTACCTTCGAGTCACTACCTACGAGTCACTACCTACGAGCCACTACCTACGAGTCACTACCTTCGAGCCACTACCTACGAGTCACTACCTACGAGCCACTACCTTCGAGTCACTACCTACGAGTCACTACCTACGAGCCACTACCTACGAGTCACTACCTACGAGTCACTACCTACGAGCCACTACTTACGAGTCACTACCTACGAGCCACTACCTACGAGTCACTACCTACGAGTCACTACCTACGAGTCACTACCTACGAGCCACTACCTTCGAGTCACTACCTACGAGTCACTACCTACGAGCCACTACCTACGAGCCACTACCTACGAGTCACTACCTACGAGTCACTACCTACGAGCCACTACCTACGAGTCACTACCTACGAGCCACTACTTACGAGTCACTACCTACGAGCCACTACCTACGAGTCACTACCTACGAGCCACTACCTTCGAGTCACTACCTACGAGTCACTACCTACGAGCCACTACCTACGAGCCACTACCTACGAGTCACTACCTACGAGCCACTACCTACGAGTCACTACCTACGAGTCACTACCTTCGAGTCACTACCTACGAGTCACTACCTACGAGTCACTACCTACGAGCCACTACCTACGAGTCACTACCTACGAG
Organism: Cherax quadricarinatus; assembly: GCF_026875155.1. Taxonomy (NCBI): domain Eukaryota; kingdom Metazoa; phylum Arthropoda; class Malacostraca; order Decapoda; family Parastacidae; genus Cherax; species Cherax quadricarinatus. Next base: position 35,735,029 of record NC_069410.1, read on the forward strand.
TCACTACCTACGAGCCACTACCTACGAGTCACTACCTACGAGCCACTACCTACGAGTCACTACCTACGAGCCACTACCTACGAGTCACTACCTACGAGCCACTACTACGAGTCACTACTACGAGTCATACCCTTCGAGTCACTACCTACGAGTCACTACCTACGAGCCACTACCTACGAGTCACTACCTACGAGTCACTACCTACGAGCCACTACCTACGAGTCACTACCTACGAGCCACTACCTACGAGTCACTACCTACGAGTCACTACCTACGAGTCACTACCTACGAGTCACTACCTACGAGCCACTACCTACGAGTCACTACCTACACACACCTAAGTCTTCTCATACATCATTAATTATTGTCAGAAAGAAAATGCTTATAAATCTCAGCTGATTAAAATTTCCTAAAAATTACTGAAAAATAAGCCAAAATAATTATTTGTCGACACAAATTTTTATAAGATATGTATTATGTAGCATACAGCAGCTTAGTCAAGAAACAACACATCTTGTGTAAGAAGATTTTATTGTCGCAACGTTTTGCTCTTTGTAGAGCTTTATAAAACTCAACAATAAACCTGCGACTGAATATGAGGAACACAAGAGCTTGAGGGTCAATCATAGCGAGGAAAAGCGAAACGCCCGTCTCCAAGTGTTGAGGTCAACACATTAAGCCGTTCAGTCTTGAAACACCACACAGAATGTAATGTTATGGTAAACACATTATCCAGGTCTTTCTTGCATATGTAAGTTAGTTTTAGCAATGCGTAATTTTTTTCTGTCGTGTGTAGTAGTAGTGCCATGGTATTATAGTAATGAATTTAACACATTAAACTGCAAACTCCCTCACCCACTAAAACCTGTAATAACATTCTCTATAATGTCATTTAAGTTAGAGTGTGCAGTCACATAAATTAAGACATTCCAGGTCGGTTTGAAGTCTGGACTTCCAGTCTTGTCCTGGAACACTGGTAGTCAGGTATCCAACATCCATATATTTACATGTATCCACCAACAACTTATCTTCCGGAAATTTCACATGTAAATGTATTTTTTCATGTGAATATATTTTCACTCCCTGAAACTCCCTTTCGTTTATATTTCAGGAAGGGTGGCGGAGGGAAGCTTCAGGAGAGGCTTCAGGAGAGGCTTCAGGAGAGGCTTCAGGAGAGGCTTCAGGAGAGGCTTCAGGAGAGGCACTACTACAAACACAGGTTATCCTGAATGAGTGAAAAATGTAGTTATCGGCTATACACACTGACCCACACCACAGACCCCACCATCCTCCCCACCTCTCCCACCATCCTCCCCACCATAGACCCCACCATCCTCCCCACCTCTCCCACCATCCTCCCCACCATAGACCCCACCATCTCCCCCCACTGACCCCACCATCCTCCCCACTCTCTCCCACCATCCTCCCCACCATAGACCCCCACATCCTCCCCCACCACAGACCCCACCATCCTCCCCCCTCTCCACCATCCTCCCCCCATAGACCCCACCATCCTCCCCACCACAGACCCCACCATCCCCCCACCCTCCCCACCATCCTCCCCACCATAGACCCCACCATCCTCCCCACCACAGACCCCACCATCCTCCCCACCTCTCCCACCATCCTCCCCACCATAGACCCCACCATCCTCCCCACCACAGACCCCACCACTCCCCACCTCTCCCACCATCCTCCCCACCATAGACCCCACCATCCTCCCCAACCACAGACCCCATCTCCCCGCCTCTCACCATCCTCCCCACCATAGACCCACCATTCCTCCCCACCACAGACCCCACCATCCCCCACCTCTCCACCATCCTCCCCACCATAGACCCCACCATCCTCCCCACCACAGACCCCACCATCCTCCCCGCCTCTCCCACCATCCCCACCATAGACCCACCATCCTCCCACCACAGACCCCACCATCCTCCCCACTCTCCCACCATCCTCCCCACCATAGACCCCCACCATCTCCCCCCACAGACCCCACCATCCTCCCCCTCTCCCCCCATCCTCCCCACCATAGACCACATCCTCCCCACCACAGAGCCCCACCATCCTCCCACTCCCACCTCCTCCCCACATAGACCCCACCATCCTCCCCACCAAGACCCCACCTCCTCCCCGCCTCTCCCACCATCCTCCACCATAAGCCCACCATCCTCCCCCACAACCCACCATCCTCCCACCAAGACCCCACCATCCTCACCCACCAAGACCCCACCACCTCCCACCAAAGACCCCACCTCTCCCCACCAAAGACCCCCCATCCTCCCCACAAAGACCCCACCACCTCACCCCACCAAAGACCCCACCATCCTCCCCACCAAAGACCCCACCATCCTCCCCACCAACGACCCCACCATCCTCCCCACACAGACCCCACCATCCTCACCCACCAAAGACCCCACCACCTCCCCACCAAACCCCACCATCCTCCCCCAAAGACCCACCATCCTCCCCACCAAGACCTCCACATCCTCCCACCAAGACCCCACCATCCTCCCCGCCTCTCCCACCATCCTCCCCACCATAGACCCCACCATCCTCCCACCACAGACCCCACCATCCACCCCACCATCCTCCCACCAAAGACCCCACCATCCTCCCCACCAAAGACCCCACCATCCTCCCCACCAAAGACCCCACCATCCTCCCCACCAAAGACCCCACCATCCTCCCCACCAAAGACCCCACCATCCTCCCCACCACAGACCCCACCATCCTCCCCACCACAGACCCCACCATCCTCCCCACCAAAGACCCCACCATCCTCCCCACCATAGACCCCACCATCCTCCCCACCAAAGACCCCACCATCCTCCCCACCAAAGACCCCACCATCCTCCCCACCAAAGACCCCACCATCCTCCCCACCAAAGACCCCACCATCCTCCCGCCTCTCCCACCATCCTCCCCACCAAAGACCCCACATCCTCCCCACCACAGACCCACCACATCCACCCCACCATCCTCCCCACCAAAGACCCCACCATCCTCCCCACCAAAGACCCCACCATCCTCCCCACCAAAGACCCCACCATCCTCCCCACCAAAGACCCCACCATCCTCCCCACCAAAGACCCCACCATCCTCCCCACCAAAGACCCCACCATCCTCCCCGCCTCTCCCACCATCCTCCCCACCATAGACCCCACCATCCTCCCCACCATAGACCCCACCATCTCCCCACCATAGATCCCACCATAGATCCCCCATCCTCCACACCATAGATCCCACCATCCTCCCCACCATCCTCCACACCATAGACAATCACCATCCTCCCTACCACAGACCTCACCATCCTCCCCACCATAGACCTCACCATCCTCCCAACCATAGACCACACCATCCTCCCCCACTATAGACCTCACCATCCTCCCACCATCCTCCACACCATAGACAATCACCATCCTCCCAACCATAGACCTCACCATCCTCCCCACCATAGACCTCACCATCCTCCCCACCATAGACCTCACCATCTTCCCCACCACAGACCTCACCATCCTCCCCACCATAGACCTCACCATCCTCCCCACCATAGACCTCACCATCCTCCCCACCGTCCTCAGCACTACCATCCCCACCATCCTTCTAACCATACCCCACATCCTCCCTAGACCTCACCACTCCCACTACATCATTCCCACCTCCCCCACCATTGATCCCACACCTCCCACTACTATCCTCCCCTCATCCCCAGGTACTATGGATAGGCAAGCCACAGACCTCACATCACTCCTACTTAATCCACTCCGTCTCCCTACTATTACTCACCATCTACATCTCCCCTCTCTCCTCCCTCCACACCTCACTCTCACTTCACCGTAGCTCTCCCTTTCTCCCTCACCAACCTCTTTCCCACTACTCAACCCCTCCCACCTCACCTCTCACTCACACCCTCCACCTCCACCTCTCCACTCTCAACACCTCCACCTCACCTCTCACCTCAACCCCTCCACCTCACCTCTCACTCAACCCCTCCCCTCACCATCTCACCTCAACCCCTCCACCTCACCTCTCCACTCAACCCCTCCACCTCACCTCTCATCAACCCCTCCACCTCACACTCACTCAACCCCTCCACCTCACCTCTCACTCAACCTCTCCATCTGACCTCAACTCAACTCACTCACTCTCTCTCTCCTCTCACACACACACACACACACGCACCACACGCACACAACGCGCACACACGCACACACACACACACACACACCACACACACACACACGCACACCACACACACACACACACACACACACACACACACACAACACACACACACGCGCGCGCGCACACGCACGACACACACACACACACACACACACACACACACATATACAACAGGCCTAGTGTCTAATCGACATGTGCCTAGGAAAAAATGGTAACAAAATGGTAACTAACACACACACAATGTTTCAGAGATGGACACAGTAACAAGGGGTCACAGGGATGTTAGGAAGTATTTCTTCAGTTATGGAGTTGACAGGAAGTAGAACAATCTGGAGAGTGATGTAGTGGAGGCAGGATCCATACATAGCTTTAAGAAGAGGATCGATAAAGTTCATGGAGAAAGAGAGTGGACCTAGTAGTGACCAAGGAAGATGAGGGGGCCAAGAGCTATGACTCGACCCCTGAAACTATAAACAGATGATTACAGATAGGTGAGTATACATTGGAGTATGCAACACCAATATGGAACCCACACCTGGTCAAGTAATTTAGAAAATTAGAGAAAGTGCAAAGATTTGCAACAAGACTAGTCCCGGAGCTAAGGGGTACCTTTGATATACCTTTGATGAGTTCCGAGAGTTTTCCTACTCCCTGGTCCGGCCATAGACCAGACTTGTCTGGTGTCTGCCTGGTCAACCAGGCTGCTGGTCTTGGTGGCCGGCAGCCCCATATATCCATCACAGTCTGGTAGATCTGGCACCTGGTGAAGATACTTGTTCAGTTTTCTGTTGAAGACTTCTACACTTGTTCCAGCAGTGTTTCTGATATCTTGCGGTAAGATGTTAATTAATCTGGGACCACGAATATTGATACAGTGTTCCCTTATTGTGCTCACTGCACCCCTGCTTTTCACTGGGTTTACCTTGCACTTCTTCCCATATCTCTCGCTCCAGTATTTTGTTATGACAGTGTGCAGATTTGGGACCAAGTCCTCGAGTACTTTCCAGGTATATATTATCATGTATCTCTCTCTCACTTTACTGGCTCTATGTGGGCCATAAACGATCTCTGTATTTGTTCCAGCTCTGACATTTCTCCCGCCCTGAACAGTGACGTCAACGTAGCAATATTTCAAATAAGGAAGCACAAGCTCAATACCCGCCCCGTCATCCTCCTGGCAGTCTTCATCTTTGTGTTACTGTAAGAACATAAGAAAGGAGGAGCACTGGAGCAGGCCTGTTGGCCCATACTAGGCAAGTCCTTCACAAATCCATCCCACTAACAGAATATTTGCCCAACCCGTTTTCAACGCTACCCGTGTAATAAACTATTATGTTCTTTAAAATAATGGTTAGTTGACATAAATATTCCGAAGTTTTCCGCTTGTATCTTTCGGTCTATTTAACGATCCTCTTGAGTTTTGCATACAGTCTTCCTTTTGAGTTCTTCATTCTTTCCATACCTAACCACCTGGAACTTATCATATGTACTACAAGGAGAAGTTAAGGTAATTCAACCTGAAGGCACTAGAGGGCAGGAGAGGTAAGGGGGAACATGATGACATATAAAATACTGAGAGGAATTGATAAGGTGGATAGGAACAGTATGTTTCAGAGTGGGACACAGCAACAAGGAGCCATAACTGGAGACTGAAAAGTCAGATAAGTCACAGGGATGTTAGGAAAAAAAATTTCAGTCGTAGAATTGTCAGGAAGCGGAACAATTTGGAGAGTGATGTAGTGGAGGCAAGATCCATACATAGCTTAAGGAGAGGTACGATAAGGCTCTTGGAGCAGAGTGGACGTAGTAGCGACTTGCGAAGTGGTGGGACCAGGAGCTACGAATCAATCCTTGCAGTCACAAATAGGTGGGGATACACACACACTGGTGGTGTGGTGTGGTGGTGGTGGTGGTGGTGGTGGTGGTGGTGGTGGTGGTGGTGGTGGAGGTGGTGGTGGCGGCTGAGGCGGTGGCGGTCGTGGTAGTGGTGGTGGATGTATATGGGATGCACAATAAACTAGCCACTACCATCCACAGGATGGATATAGGATGCACAATAAACTAGCCACTACCATCCACAGGATGGATATAGGATGCACAATAAACTAGCCACTACCATCCACAGGATGGATATAGGATGCACAATAAACTAGCCACTACCATCCACAGGATGGATATAGGATGCACAATAAACTAGCCACTACCATCCACAGGATGGATATAGGATGCACAATAAACTAGCCACTATCATCCACAGGATGGATATAGGATGCACAATAAACTAGCCACTACCATCCACAGGATGGATATAGGATGCACAATAAACTAGCCACTACCATCCACAGGATGGATATAGGATGCACAATAATCTAGCCACTACCATCCACAGGATGGATATAGGATGCACAATAATCTAGCCACTACCATCCACAGGATGGATATAGGATGCACAATAAACTAGCCACTACCATCCACAGGATGGATATAGGATGCACAATAAACTAGCCACTATCATCCACAGGATGGATATGGGAAGAACACTAAACTAGCCACATCAACAACAACTCTAACAATGGTCGTGCAGTTGGATCTATCCATTCCACTCTCCTGATGCTAGTCTCTTTCTATTCCCTCACTATTTTCCCTCTCCCCTCTTTTTCACAAATCCCTCAGGGAGGAGCTGGTGCCGTTGAGGGGAGACGTATCATTTCTCAAGATACTTCAAGATAGCAGAACCTGACAATAAGCTGATATCATTTGTATCTTGACCACTCACCCTCCCTGAATCCCTTTCTCCTCTCTCCCTTTCCCCTTACCTCAGTCCCTACCTGTCTCCCTACTTGCGTAACCCTACCTTCCTCTCACCTCCCTCCCTCCCTGGATCCCTCTCCTCCTTTCTGTACCTCAATCCCTTTACCCTTTCCACTCAATCTTTCCTCCACCCCACCATCTCCTCTTCCTCCATTTCTTCTCTGTCCCAATCGTCCTTCTCCCTCTCTCCCTCCACCCATCTTTTCACCCTTCCTCTCCCTTTCTTCCTCACCCCCTCCCTGTTTCCCCTTTTCTCTTTCTCTCTTTTCTCAATCAACGTATTTTTTTTAACGTTCCTGACAACAGTGTCACCTACACAGCAGCGACTACAATAACAAGGTGAATAACTAGAACTTTCAGAACATGTGATGCCAGCCCAGTGATAATCTTCAAGTCATTTGTGCTCTGTTGACTGGGATATTGCTGTACACTAACAATCCCTTTTAAGGCAGGCGAAACTGCAGACTTGGAGAAGGTACAGAGAACCTTCACCTCACACATAAATTCAGCCAGGAGCCTAAATTACAGGGCATGCCTGAAGTTCCTTGATCTGTATTCATTGGAACGTATACCTGGAGAATACCTGGTCATGCATGTATAGCTAGAGTATACCTGACCATGGACCGGGCAGCGGGGTCAATACCTCACGTAGACTGGAAAATTCTGGAGGGATTGGTCCTAAATCTGGACACAGAAATGACATCCTGCAGATACAAGAGTCTCTATACCTGGAGGTTATTCCGGGGATCAACGCCCCCGCGGCCCGGTCCATGACCAGGCCTCCCGATGGATCAGGGCCTGATCAACTAGGCTGTTACTGCTGGCCACACGCAGTCCAACGTACGAGCCACAGCTCGGCTGATCCGGCACTGACTTTAGGTATCTGTCCAGCTCTCTCTTGAAGGCAGCCAGGGGTTAATTGGCAATTCCCCTAATGCTTGATGGGAGGCTGTTGAACAGTTTTGGGCCCCGGACACTTATGGTGTTTTCCCTTAGTGTACCAATGGCGCCCCTACTTTTTATTGGGGGCATTTTGCATCGCCTGCCCAGTCTTTTACTTTCGTAGGGAGTGATTTCCGTGTGTAGATTTGGGACCATATTCCCAGTGAAAACAAGTGTTGCCACGAGTGCACTGAGATGACTTATGAAGCGTCATGGAGCCAAGACTCGCCAGCCTCGCTTCATACATGAGGGAAATTATTAACAGACCTCCTTGTTGTCCTCAACAAGAAACTTGATAAGTTCCTGAAAGTCGCTTCCTGATGGATGCTCCCTCCTACCCTCCCTTCCCCTCCACCATGATGGATGCTCCCTCCTACCCTCCCTTCCCCTCCACCATGATGGATGCTCCCTCCTACCCTCCCTTCCCCTCCACCATGATGGGTGCTCCTCCTACCCCCCTTCCCCTCCACCATGATGGATGCTCCTCCTACCTCCCTTCCCCTCCCCCATGATGGATGCTCCTCCTACCCTCCCTTCCCCTCACCATGATGGAGCTCCCTCCTACCCTCCCGTTCCCTCCATCATGATGGATGCTCCCTCCTACCCTCCCTTCCCCTCCACCATGATGGATGCTCCCTCCTACCCTCCCTTCCCCTCCATCATGATGGATGCTCCCTCCTACCCTCCCTTCCTCTCCATCATGATGGATGCTCCTCCTACCTCCCTTCCCTCCATCATGATGGATGCTCCCTCCTACCTCCCATTCCTCTCCACCATGATGGATGCTCTCTCCTACCCTCCCTTCCCCTCCATCATGATGGATGCTCCCTCCTACCCTCCCTTCCCCTCCATCATGATGGATGCTCTCTCCTACCCTCCCTTCCCCTCCATCATGATGGATGCTCCTCCTACCCTCCCTTCCCCTCCATCATGATGGATGCTCTCTCCTACCCCCTTCCCTTCCATCATGATGGATGCTCCCTCCTACCCTCCCTTCCCCTCCATCATGATGGATGCTCTCTCCTACCCTCCCTTCCTCTCCATCATGATGGATGCTCCCTCCTACCCTCCCTTCCCCTCCACCATGATGGATGCTCCCTCCTACCCTCCCTTCCCCTCCATCATAATGGATGCTCTCTCCTACCCTCCCTTCCCCTCCATCATAATGGATGCTCTCTCCTACCCTCCCTTCCCCTCCACCATAATGGATGCTCCCTCCTACCCTCCCTTCCTCTCCATCATGATGGATGCTCCCTCCTACCCTCCCTTCCCCTCCATCATGATGGATGCTCCCTCCTACCCTCCCTTCCCCTCCATCATGATGGATGCTCCCTCCTACCCTCCCTTCCCCTCCATCATGATGGATGCTCCCTCCTACCCTCCCTTCCCCTCCATCATGATGGATGCTCCCTCCTACCCTGCCTTCCCCTCCATCATAAGGGATGCTCCCTCCTACCCTCCCTTCCCCTCCACCATGATGGATGCTCCCTACTACCCTCCCTTCCCCTCCATCATAAGGGATGCTCCCTCCTACCCTTCCTTCCTCTCCATCATAATGGATGCTCCCTCCTACCCTCCCTTCCCCTCCATGATGGATGCTCCCTCCTACCCTTCCTTCCCCTCCATGATGGATGCTCCCTCCTACCCTCCCTTCCCCTCCATCATGATGGATGCTCCCTCCTACCCTCCCTTCCTTTCCATCATAATGGATGCTCGCTCCTACCCTCCCTTCCCCTCCATGATGGATGCTCCCTCCTACCCTCCCTTCCCCTCCATCATAAGGGATGCTCCCTCCTACCCTTCCTTCCTCTCCATCATAATGGATGCTCCCTCCTACCCTTCCTTCGCCTCCATCATGATGGATGCTCCCTCCTACCCTCCCTTCCCCTCCATCATGATGGATGCTCCCTCCTACCCTCCCTTCCTCCCTATCATAATGGATGCTCCCTCCTACCCTCCCTTCCCCTCCATCATGATGGATGCTCCCTCCCACCCTCCCTTCCCCTCCATCATGATGGATGCTCCCTCCTACCCTCCCTTCCTCTCCATCATCATGGATGCTCCCTCCTACCATCCCTCCCTCTCCATCATGATGGATGCTCCCTCCTACCCTCCCTTCCTCTCAATCTTGATGGATGCTCCCTCCTACCCTCCCTTCCCCTCCATCATGACGGATGCTCCCTCCTACCCTCCCTTCCCCTCCATGATGGATGCTCCCTCCTACCCTCCCTTTCTCTCCATCATAATGGATGCTCCCTCCTACCCTCCCTTCCCCTTCATCATGATGGATGCTCCCTCCTACCCTCCCTTCCTCTCCATCATGATGGATGCTCCCTCCTACCCTCTCTTTCCCTCCATCATGATGGATGCTCCCTCATACCCTCCCTTCCCCTCCATGATGGATGCTCCCTCCTACCCTCCCTTCCTCTCCATCATGATGGATGCTCCCTCCTACCCTCCCTTCCCCTCCATCATGATGGAGGCTCCCTCCTACCCTCCCTTCCATCATGATGGATGCTCCCTCCTACCCTCCCTTCCCCTCCATAATGATGGATGTTCCCTCCTACCCTCCCTTCCCTCCATCATGATGGATGCTCCCTCCTACCCTCCCTTCCCTCCATCATGATGGATGCTCCCTCCTACCCTCTCTTCCCCTCCATCATGATGGATGCTCCCTCCTACCCTCCCTTCCCCTCTATCATGATGGATGATCCCTCCTACCTTCCCTTCCTCTCCATGATGGATGCTCCCTCCTACCCTCCCTTCCTCTCCATCATGATGGATGCTCCCTCCTACCCTCCCTTCCCCTGTATCATGATGGATGCTCCCTCCTACCCTCCCTTCCCCTCCATCATGATGGATGCTCCCTCCTACCCTCCCTTCCTCTCCATCATGATGGATGCTCCCTCCTACCCTCCCTTCCCCTGTATCATGATGGATGCTCCCTCCTACCCTCCCTTCCCCTGTATCATGATGAATGCTCCCTCCTATCCTCCCTTCCTCTCCATCATGATGGATGCTCCCTCCTACCCTCCCTTCCCCTCCATCATGATGGATGCTCCCTCCTACCCTCCCTTCCCCTCCACCATGATGGATGCTCCCTCCTACACTCCCTTCCCCTCCATCATGATGGATGATCCCTCATACCACCCCCTTCCCCTCCATCTTGATGGGTGCTCCCTAATGCCACCCCTCCACCGTCAAGATGGATGACCCCCCCTTACCACCCTTTCCCCCTTCATCATGCATGGTCCCTCCTACCACCCTCTCTTCCTTCCATCTTGATGGATGCTTCCTCCAATCACCCCCTTCCCCTCCCTCATGATAGATGCTGTCCCTTACCAGCACCACCACCTGATCCCCCTCCCTCCCTTCCCCTCTAGCACGGTTCCAACTCCCCCACACTACAAACCCGTACTAGTGTGATCAGAACATACAGGAGAATGATATAGCTTGTAACTATGCTTGAGTCTCGCTGGTGTGACCGTTCTGGGTAGAAACTATGCTTGAGGCTCGCTGGTGTGACCGTTCTGGGTAGAAACTATGCTTGAGGCTCGCTGGTGTGACCGTTCTGGGTAGAAACTATGCTTGAGGCTCGCTGGTGTGACCGTTCTGGGTAGAAACTATGCCTGAGGCTCGCTGGTGTGACCGTTCTGGGTAGAAACTATGCTAGAGGCTCGCTGGTGTGACCGTTCTGGGTAGAAAAATATGCTCGAGGCTCGCTGGTGTGACCGTTCTGGGTAGAAACTATGCTTTTAGGCTCGCTGGTGTGACCGTTTTGGTAGAAACTATGCTTGAGGCTCGCTGGTGTGACCGTTCTGGGTAAAAACTATGCTTGAGGCTCGCTGGTGTGCCCGTTCTGGGTAGAAACTACGCTTGAGGCTCGCTGGTGTGACCGTTCTGGGTAGAAACTATGCTTGAGGCTCGCTGGTGTGCCCGTTCTGGGTAGAAACTATGCTTGAGGCTCGCTGGTGTGACCGTTCTGGGTAGAAACTATGCTTGAGGCTCGCTGGTGTGACCGTTCTGGGTAGAAACTATGCTTGAGGCTCGCTGGTGTGCCCGTTCTGGGTAGAAACTATGCTTGAGGCTCGCTGGTGTGAACGGGGCAGGGTAGAAACTATGCTTGAGGCTCGCTGGTGTGCCCGTTCTGGGTAGAAACTATGCTTGAGGCTCGCTGGTGTGAACGGGGCAGGGTAGAAACTATGCTTGAGGCTCGCTGGTGTGCCCGTTCTGGGTAGAAACTATGCTTGAGGCTCGCTGGTGTGCCCGTTCTGGGTAGAAACTATGCTTGTGGCTCGCTGGTGTGACCGTTCTGGGTAGAAACTATGCTTGTGGCTCGCTGGTGTGACCGGGGCTGGGTAAAAACTATGCTTGTGGCTCGCTGGTGTGACCGGGGCTGGGTAGAAACTATGCTTGAGTCTCGCTGGTGTGACCGGGGCTGGGTAGAAACTATGCTTGAGGCTCGCTGGTGAGACCGTTCTGGGTAGAAACTATGCTTGAGGCTCGCTGGTGTGACCGGGGCTGGGTTTGAAACTATGCTTGAGGCTCGCTGGTGAGACCGTTCTGGGTAGAAACTATGCTTGAGGCTCGCTGGTGTGACCGGGGCTGGGTAGAAACTATGCTTGAGGCTCGCTGGTGAGACCGTTCTGGGTAGAAACTATGCTTGAGGCTCGCTGGTGAGACCGTTCTGGGTAGAAACTATGCTTGAGGCTCGCTGGTGTGACCGGGGCTGGGTAGAAACTATGCTTGAGACTCGCTGGTGTGCCCGTTCTTGGTAGAAACTATGCTTGAGGCTCGCTGGTGTGACCGTTCTGGGTAGAAACTATGCTTGAGGCTCGCTGGTGTGGACGGGCTGGGTAAGAAAAACTATGCTTGAGGCTCGCTGGTGTGACCGTTCTGGGTAGAAACTATGCTTGAGGCTCGCTGGTGTGCCCGTTCTGGGTAGAAACTATGCTTGAGGCTCGCTGGTGTGCCCGTTCTGGGTAGAAACTATGCTTGTGGCTCGCTGGTGTGACCGTTCTGGGTAGAAACTATGCTTGTGGCTCGCTTGTGTGACCGGGGCTGGGTAGAAACTATGCTTGAGTCTCGCTGGTGTGACCGTTCTGGGTAGAAACTATGCTTGTGGCTCGCTGGTGTGACCGGGGCTGGGTAAAAACTATGCTTGTGGCTCGCTGGTGTGACCGGGGCTGGGTAGAAACTATGCTTGAGTCTCGCTGGTGTGACCGGGGCTGGGTAGAAACTATGCTTGAGGCTCGCTGGTGTGACCGGGGCTGGGTAGAAACTATGCTTGAGGCTCGCTGGTGTGACCGGGGCTGGGTAGAAACTATGCTTGAGTCTCGCTGGTGTGACCGTTCTGGGTAGAAACTATGCTTGAGGCTCGCTGGTGTGACCGGGGCTGGGTAGAAACTATGCTTGAGTCTCGCTGGTGTGACCGTCCTGGGTAGAAACTATGCTTGAGGCTCGCTGGTGTGACAGGGGCTGGGTAGAAACTATGCTTGAGGCTCGCTGGTGTGACCGTTCTGGGTAGAAACTCTGCCTGAGGCTCGCTGGTGTGCCCGGGGCTGGGTAGAAACTATGCTTGAGGCTCGCTGGTGTGACCGTTCTGGGTAGAAAACTATGCTTGAGGCTCGCTGGTGTGACCGTTCTGGGTTTGAAACTATGCTTGAGGCTCGCTGGTGTGACCGTTCTGGGTAGAAACTATGCTTGAGGCTCGCTGGTGTGCCCGTTCTGGGTAGAAACTATGCTTGAGGCTCGCTGGTGTGACCGTTCTGGGTAGAAACTATGCTTGAGGCTCGCTGGTGTGACCGTTCTGGGTAGAAACTATGCTTGAGGCTCGCTGGTGTGCCCGTTCTGGGTAGAAACTATGCTTGAGGCTCGCTGGTGTGACCGTTCTGGGTAGAAACTATGCTTGAGGCTCGCTGGTGTGACCGTTCTGGGTAGAAACTATGCTTGAGGCTCGCCGGTGTGACCGTTCTGGGTAGAAACTATGCTTGAGGCTCGCTGGTGTGACCGTTCTGGGTAGAAACTATGCTTGAGGCTCGCTCGTGTGACCGTTCTGGGTAGAAACTATGCTTGAGGCTCGCTGGTGTGACCGTTCTGGGTAGAAACTATGCTTGAGGCTCGCGGGTGTGACCGTTCTGGGTAGAAACTATGCTTGAGGCTCGCTGGTGTGACCGTTCTGGGTAGAAACTATGCTTGAGGCTCGCTGGTGTGACCGTTCTGGGTAGAAACTATGCTTGAGGCTCGCTGGTGTGACCGTTCTGGGTAGAAACTATGCTTGAGGCTCGCTGGTGTGACCGTTCTGGGTAGAAACTCTGCCTGAGGCTCGCTGGTGTGCCCGGGGCTGGGTAGAAACTATGCTTGAGGCTCGCTGGTGTGACCGTTCTGGGTAGAAACTATGCTTGAGGCTCGCTGGTGTGACCGGGGCTGGGTAGAAACTATGCTTGAGGCTCGCTGGTGTGACCGTTCTGGGTAGAAAGTATGCTTGAGGCTCGCTGGTGTGACCGGGGGTGGGTAGAAAACTATGCTTGAGGCTCGCTGGTGTTGACCGTTCTGGGTAGAAACTATGCTTGAGGCTCGCTGGTGTGACCGTTCTGGGTAGAAACTATGCTTGAGGCTCGCTGGTGTGACCGTTCTGGGTAGAAACTATGCTTGAGGCTCGCTGGGTGTGACCGTTCTGGGTAAGAAATATGCTTGAGGCTCGCTGGTGTGACCGTTCTGGGTAGAAAGTATGCTTGAGGCTCGCTGGTGTGACCGTTCTGGGTAGAAACTATGCTAGAGGCTCGCTGGTATGACCGTTCTGGGTAGAAACTATGCTTGAGGCTCGCTGGTGTGACCGGGGCTGGGTAGAAACTATGCTTGAGGCTCGCTGGTGTGACCGTTCTGGGTAGAAACTATGCTTGAGGCTCGCTGGTGTGACCGTTCTGGGTAGAAACTATGCTTGAGGCTCGCTGGTGTGACCGTTCTGGGTAGAAACTATGCTTGAGGCTCGCTGGTGTGACCGTTCTGGGTAGAAACTATGCTTGAGGCTCGCTGGTGTGACCGTTCTGGGTAGAAAACTATGCTTGAGGCTCGCTGGTGTGACCGTTCTGGTAGAAACTATGCTTGAGGCTCGCTGGTGTGACCGTTCTGGGTAGAAACTATGCTTGAGGCTCGCTGGTGTGACCGTTCTGGGTAGAAACTATGCTTGAGGCTCGCTGGTGTGACCGTTCTGGGTAGAAACTATGCTTGAGGCTCGCTGGTGTGCCCGTTCTGGGTAGAAACTATGCTTGAGGCTCGCTGGTGTGACCGGGGCTGGGTAGAAACACGGCTTGTAACCTGGCTGCCCAGTAACCTGGCTGCCCAGTAACCTGGCTGCCCAGTAACCTGGCTGCCCAGTAACCTGGCTGCCCAGTAACCTGGCTGCCCAGTAACCTGGCTGCCCAGTAACCTGGCTGCCCAGTAACCTGGCTGCCCAGTAGTGTTATAACGTTTTTACTTTTTTCCCAAATAAAATTTCTCGTGTGTCATAAATCGACAAACTTTTGTTTAAAAACAATGAAAAAGTCCATGATTCCTCTCAGTTTTCAAAAAAGGTCACCCCTAAATAAAATTGATGAATCACCTCATATCTGCGTTCCTACTTATAAGTAGCAACTCTGGAAATAACTCATTGGTAACTCTATATACTAACTTCTACTGTTGTTGTTATTGATGAATACAACTTTTGGAACGCAATAAAGATGATCATTGTTGATACAACAAAAGATAACACGGGGAAAAAGATAACACGGGGAAAAAGATAACACTGGGAAAAAGATAACACGGGAAAAAGATAACACGGGGAAAAAGATAACACGGGGAAAAAGATAACACGGGGAAAAAGATAACACTGGGAAAAAGATAACACGGGAAAAAGATAACACGGGGAAAAAGATAACACGGGGAAAAAGATAACACGGGAAAAAGATAACACGGGGAAAAAGATAACACGGGGAAAAAGATAACACGGGGAAAAAGATAACACGGGGAAAAAGATAACACGGGGAAAAAGATAACACGGGGAAAAAGATAACACGGGAAAAAGATAACACGGGGAAAAAGATAACACGGGGAAAAAGATAACACGGGGAAAAAGATAACACGGGGAAAAAGATAACACGGGGAAAAAGATAACACGGGGAAAAAGAGTGGAGCTGTTGTCAAACTGCAGCGAATTTTCTCAGAGAAGGGGATTAGCAAACCACAATTTATCAGTTGTCAGCATCATGTTCTGGACAGGATTCTCTGTTTGGTAATGGATGAAAATTTTGGTGCTAAAACCAGTTCTCCAAACATCGAATATCCATTTGTATCCCAACTGGTGAAGAATTATGAGGAACTAAAGGCACAGTTTGTTAATGGAACAGAAAATATCCTCTATAAATCAGGATGGAGAGATGATATGAAGTTTTTGTACCATCGAACATGAGTGTTTAGAGTCTTTGAAGAAGGAGTTCACTTCCCTTTGATTAACTTTCAGAATATTCCAAACATCAGCAATGTGAGGTGGAATTCAAGAGTCATTCTAGGTATTCTTGTATTCATTCTTATACCTACAAGAAGGAAGACTTTGGAGAAGATATTTATTTATTTATTTATTTATTTTAAATTTGAGCACACATACAGAGGTACAAAAAAAAATACAGATAAGAGCAGCATGCCAAAGCCACTTATACTATGCATAGCATTACGGGCTGGCTTAAAATTAACTTAAGATTAACTAAGCAATGATGAAGTCAGTGATAAAACATTAATGTAAACAGATTACTATAAAGCACAAGTTAGATTCGGTTTTAGGTTTAACATTTATGTGATAAAAATTGTGAGAAACATTTAAGATATAACAATTTATAAGGTTCAGTTATTCAGTATTTATTTGGTTTTGGGTGAGTAAGTGATCTTTGAGTAGAGACTTGAATTTATAAAACAGTAGTGTTTCTTTATATTTACAGGTAATGAATTCCAGATTTTAGGGCCTTTTATGTGCATTGAGTTTTTGCATAGTGTGAGATGAACACGAGGAACATCAAAGAGTGATCTGTGCCTTGTGTTATGGTCATGTGTTCTGTTGAGGTTGGCAAGGAGATGTTTGAGGGGGGGTTAATATCAGAGTTAAGTGTTCTATGTATGTAATAGGTGCAGTAATAAGTATGGATGTTTTGTATGGTGAGTAGGTTTAGTGTATTGAATATTGGCGGAGTGTGCTGCCTGTAGTGAGAATTTGTTATCATTCTAACTGAAAGCCTTTTGTTGGGTAATTAGTGGTCTGAGATGGTTAATTGTTGTTGAGCCCCATGCACAAATTCCATAGGTGAGATATGGGTAAATAAGAGAGTGATATAGGGCCAGGAGGGCTGACTGTGGAACATATACCGTATCTTCGATAGTATGCCTACAGTCTTGGAAATTTTCTTAGAAATTTGTTGTATATGTGTATGAAATTTGAGTCTATTATCAAGGTGGATTCCTAAGAATTTTCCCTCTGTTAGCTTTGTGATAGGTGATCCGTTTATCATTATGTTAAGAGGGACATCTGTAGCTCTGTTACCAAACTAAAATGAAGTAGGTTTTGTCAATGTTTAGTGTAAGTTTGTTAGTCCTCATCCAGGTAGCTATTTTCTGTAATTCGGTATTTACAGTATTGGCTATGTGACTGGGCTCGGGTGAGAGAAGACGTATGTAGTGTCATCTGCAAATAGTGTGGGTTTGAGTAATTGCGAAGCATTTGGAAGGTCATTTATGTATAGGAGAAAGAGAAGAGGGCCAAGGACACTTCCCTGTGGACACCAACTGTAATTGGTTGCGCAGAAGAGTTTGCCCCATTTGCGTACACATATGGCTTCTGTTGCTGAGGTATGACTTGAGGTAGTTGAGGGAGTGCCCTCTTATACCATAGTGTGACAATTTTACGTGGAGCAAGTCATGGTCAACTGTATCAAAAGCTTTACGTAAGTCAATGAAGATCCCCAGTGGACTTCTTTTTCTCTATTGCAGTGTATAATGTTCTAGCATGTGTATAATAGCATCATTAGTATTTTTAATTAGGCCTGAATCCAAATTGGCAGGGTTGAGTATGTTTGGGAGATAAGGTAGGAGTAAAATTCGCTTATGAATTAATTTTTCGAAGATTTTTGAGAGAGGGTGTAAGTTGGATATTGGCCTATAGTTATTCAACTCTGTTTGGTCTCCTCCTTTGTGGATCGGGGTGACCCTTGCTATTTTGAGTACTGTAGGGAAGGTGGAAGGATTCAATGGATTTGTTAAAGAGTGTTGCAATGATTGGAGATAGCACTTGTGACACTTTTTTGTATATAAAGGGTGGTAAGGTACTTAAATCTCCTGCCTTGTTTTTTAGTGCATTGATAATAAGGGAGACTTTCGAAATGGGTTAGTCGGAGCTAGGAACAGTGTGTTCGGGTAGTTGCCGGTGAGGTAGTCATTTGTGGGGTATCTGAGCTTGGGATTTTATTGGCAAGGTTTTGTCCTATAGTGGAGAAGAAATCATTGAGTCTGTTTGCTGTTTCTGTTGGTGGGAGTTTGGGTTCATCTGATTTGCTAAATTTTATTTCGCTATTTCGTGATATCTTTTTTGTTCCCAGAATTTCTGATAGGGTTTTCCAGGTCTTTTTATATCACCTCGTAAGTGGATAATCTGTTCTCATAATACAATTTTTTTGCCCTTCTTATCAGGCTGGTTAGATTGACGAGTAACGTTTTGTTTTTGGTCTCTGGTTATGTGACCCATTCTGTAAATGTTTTTCATATTGGTGTTTTGTATTTATGGATTTGAGAATGCTGGGTGTTAGCCAGGGACTGTTCAGTCTCTTTGCTGTCATCTGTTTAGTTTTTTTAGGGCAGTGCTTGTTATAGAGGTATTGGGTCTTTTTTAGAAAATTATTAATACATTCGTCAATATCTGTATAGATTTCTAGCTCAGTGTGCAATCATGTTTGCTAATGCTGTTGTGAAGTTATTAATGGCTGCCTCATTGTGAAGTCTGAAGGTGACTTTAGTAGTGTCTTGGGGTAGTTTTACCAAGAGTTGTTATGAGGAAAGTAGGGTAGTGGTCTGTGGTATTATCTGTAATTATGCCTGATTTTAAAGGGGATATGGTGTTGGTCCAGATGTGGTCAAGTAGGGAAACACTAGTCTCGTAACTCTTGTAGGTTTTGTTACTGTTGGTAGTAACATACAGTTACTCATTGTGTTTGTGAATTCAGTAACGTGTGGTCCTGGTCTTGCAGGAGATTTATATTGAAGTCACCTGAGAGTAGTAAGTGATTTTTTGTTCATGCGTGCATCAGTTATCATACTTCCTAGATTTTGACTAAATTGGCTAATGTTGACTGTGGAACTCTGTAGATGTTTATTAATGTGAGAGGTTTTTTGTAGGTATTTGGATTTGAATTTAGCTATTATATATTCCCCAAAGTTCATCCCTTGTGCAAGTATTAGTGATACATTCTAGTTGTCTGAGTAGTATATGGCTGTGCCACCCCCTTGTTGGTCTGGCCTACAGTTGTGTATGGCTGTGTAACCAGGAATGGCATAGACATCTGTACTATCAGGCTTTAGCCAGGTTTCAGGTTAGTGTAATGATGGACATATTGGCATGTAAGGAATTTAGTAATGCTATGAGGTCATCGTAATGCTTGCTTAAAGATCTGATATTGTAGTTAAAGATAGTTATGTTGTTGTTGGCACTGAGAAGTGCCTTTGATTGTTCTGCAGTGTATAATTACAGTAACTGTTTGATTCATTTAAGTCATTAAATAAGAGGTTGGTATCAGGAATCAATGCTTGTAATCATAAGATTTGTAGTGAATCTATAGTTAGAATTAAGTATAAAACAAAGTAAATAGTCTTAAGCTAAAAAAGAGCACCTGAATTATTTAACAAATGTAAAATAATGAGCTAAGGGACTAATACAAATAAAGTTTATGATCATATAATAGAGCTTGGGAATATGATATAGGTAGTAACTATAAAGGTAATTTTTTAAAGTTAGAATTATAGTTTAAAATTATAATAAAAAGGGACTAATATAGGTTGTGGTGAACAATAAAAGTGGTAATCAAATAAATGAGCTTTGGAATATAATGGCAAAATTGTGAACTTATTCTACTTTAGCACCTGAGAATAGCACCTTGATTATTTTAAACAATTGTGGATATATAAACTAGGATAGTTTATATAAAGCTAAAATAAAGGAGAAAATATATAAGGGACTAAAATTAAGTAATGGTAAGCAAAGTTAAATGGACAGATGGTAGGAATTATAATATAAACTTATAAATAAAAATACAATTTGAAATGGTACTTGCAATTGCACTAGAGTCTGGTATAGGTTGTTGACAAGATCAAGATTATAACTATAGATTTAAATTGACAAAATAAAATTCACAATTAAAAGTACCAAAAGAATAATAGTAAAAAATCACAAATGGTAATGTCTTGGTTTTAATATGATAGTAAGATGGTAGAAAGTACCCAGGTACACAGGTACAAAGGATAATACAAAGGTTGGGGTTGAATATAAAAACTTGAAAATTTGGCAACAAAATGTTATGGAAGTATAAAATAAAAATATGATGTACAAAAGTAAAATTGCTGAGGTTAAATATGGTGTTTAATAAAATTTTAGTAAGTAAATATGATTACAAAAAGTGAAAAAGTAATGTTTAATTTCATTCAATATTGCACTGGTAGTTATACTTGAGGTTATATGGCAGTACAAGGTAATTAAGAGTAATCTAGATAGTAAATGTGGTATTAAAACAGGTAAAGGTAATTAGACAAGTAATGGTTATTAAATGTCAAAAATGTTAAGAGTAAATAGAAATTTTAGTAAAAATGATATTTATTAATTTTAGTAATATCAATTGATAGTATTTAAAAAAATAAGAGGTAGTAATATGGACATAGAAAGTATCAATTCAGCTAATGTTCAAGCGAACAATAGTAAATAAGAAAATCACATAAGGTGATTTATGCTTACTAGTAAAATTACAAAATGAGGTAGTTGAATATTTAATTACTAAGAGATTGTACAATGAAATTTGAACAATAATGGAGCAAAACATACACTACACTACGTAGGCTTTTAAGTTGGACATTGTTTAGTTATTCTCTGTAAGATTAGTATCCCTGAGAAATCGTGATAGATCATTCTCGTTCGTGATTGTGTACAGTTGACCTACATTTGTTTTCCTAACTAGAATTTTCCCATCCCGTGTGAAGCATTGGTGTATTGTGTCATTATTCATTTCATACACCTGGACAGATTATTGTTTACTCATCAAATGTACCATGAAAATGACTTCAAGAATTTGTCAGAAATATTGAAACTTCACAAAAAAGCACTGAACTCATTGAAAAATCACTGGAAGCAGGAACCGTTCACACTCAATATATCAGAAAGTAATCAGTGTGCTGAACGTGCACTCAGAGTTATGCAGGAACAAAAAAAATTGCAACTTCGGTTTATTCTAAGCAATACGTAGTAATATATGTAATATGTACAAACATGATAACAATGGTGCTGTAAGCTGTTTTATTTGTTTTTAATATTACATGCAATATGAATTCAAGTTGTTTTCGTTACTCGTTTTTTTCAATAGGGGCGACATTTTCTAAAAAGATATTGAAATGAAAGGTCATTTCTTTGCTTCTAGGCAAAAGTTCATCTGATTAAGATACAAGAATATTACACTGTAAAAAAGTTATAACCTTACTGCCCAGCTTCTGAGGTATCTGTGGTCGAGTGGTCAATAGCGCCACTTACCAACCTGGAGTCTACCTGGAGGGTATTCTGGGGATCAACGCCCCCGCGGCCCGGTCCACGACAACGCCTCCCGGTGGATCAGGACCTGATCAATCAGGCTGTTACTGCTGGAATCACCTAGTCCAACGTACGAACCACAGCCCGGCTGACCCGGAACCAACTTTAAGTATCTGTCCTGCTCCCTCTTCAAGGCAGCCAGGGGCCTATTGGTAATTCCCCTTATGCATGGTGGGAGGCTGAACAGTTTTGGTCCCCAGACATTTATGATGTTTTCTCATAGTGTACCAATGGCGCCCTTACTTTTCATTAAGGGTGTTTTGCGCCGCCTGCCCAGTCTTTTACTTTCGTAGGGAGTGATTTCTGTGTGCAGATTCGGGACCATTCCTTCTAAGATTTTCCAAGTGTAGATTATGATATATGTCGCCTGCGTTCCAGCGAGATGTATCATAATCTCACATTATTTTTTCCGCTCTACTGTATGATTAAAGTTTGTAGTATACTCAGTTCTAATTATCTCTCCAGTTTTCCGTAACGGAGTAGTTGGAATCAGTCTTCATTGAACATATTTTCCGTTGCCCATTGGAAAACTTGGTTTATATCTTCTTGGAGGTGAACCGTGTCCTCTATAGACGACAGTCTCATGCAGATCATAGTATCGTCTGGAAAGGATGACACTGTGCTGTGGATTGCATCTCTGTCTATATATGATATAAAGATGAACAGGATGGGGGCGAGTACTGTGCTTTGTGGAACAGAGCTGTTCACTATGGCAGCTTCGGATTTAACTCTGTTTACCACTACTCTTTGTGTTCGATTGGTTAGAAAGTTGAAGATCCATCTCCCCACTTTTCCAGTTATTCCTTTGGCATGTATTTTGTGCGCTATTACTCCATGATCGCACTTGTCAAAGGCTTTTGCAAAGTCTGTGTATATTACATCTGCATTCTGTTTTTCTTCCAGAGCATCCAAGACCATATCATAGTAATCCAGTAGTTGTGAGAGGTAGGAGCGACCTGCTCTGAATCCATGTTGCCATGGATTGTGCAGATTTTGGGAATCCAAGTGGTTTGCAATCTCACTTCTTAGCACTGTTTTAAAGATTTTTATGTGGGACGTTAAAGCTGTTGGTCTATAGTTCTTAGCTAATGCTTTGCTGCCACCTTTATGGAGTGAGGCTATATCCTTTGCTTTTAATGACTGGAATTTCACCCATGTCTACGCTCCTTCACAGTATACTTAGGGCATGCGAAAGGGGTTTCTTGCAGTTCTTAATGAACACAGAGTTTAACGAGTCTGGGCCTGGGGCTGAGTGCATGAGCATGTTGTCAATGGCTTTTTCAATGTCAATCGGACTTAGGGTAATGTTGGAAATCTGGCATACATTGCTGGAGTTTTGAGGCTCATTCATTAAAATATAATTTGGATTGTCGATCTTTAGACTGATTGGTGGCTCGCTAAACACAAAGTCGTATTGGGCATTCAGTATCTCACTCATTTCTTGGTTGTCATCTGTGTAAGTCCCATCTTGTCTGAGCAAGGGCCCGATACTAGATGTGGTATTTGCCTTGTTTTTTTTTTTTTTTTTTGGCATATGAAAAGAAATATTTCGAATTTCTTTCAATTTCACTAATCACTTTTAGCTCCTTCTGTCTTTGCTGGGTCCTGTGGGAGTCCTTTAACCTAAGTTCAATATTTTCCACTTCCCTGGTCAGCGCATTCTTCCGTGTATCAGATAGTCTAGCGTTCTGGAGGAGATCAGTTATTCTTCATCGTCTTCTGTAGAGGGAGTGTCTTTCTCTCTCCAGTTGACTTCTTCTCTTCTTCTGTCTTTGGGGAATATGCCTTGAACATACTCCAGCTGCCAGGAAGTTGATCTTTTCAAGGCATTGGTTAGGGTCCATTTTATTTAAGATATCTTACCAACATGTTTCATTTACGACATGGTTCACCTGGTCCCAGTTGATGTTCTTGTTGTTGAAGTTGTATTTGGTGAAGACACCTTTACAGATACATGCATTTTGCTGATCAGGACCCCTGTGCATGTAAGTCTGAACTTCGATTAGAGTGTGATCGAAATTAGTTGTTTTTGATATATGTTTCTTACCAGGTCCTCGTTATTTTTGAAGATAAGGTCAAGTGTGTTTTCTAGTCTTGTTGGCTCCACTATCTGCTGACTTAGGGTGTGTTTAATCGTAGTGAATTAGTAGCTAATATGTGTGTGACCTTTCATCTGCGCTGCCTCCAGGGACTGTTTCTACAACATTATTTGCTACATTCTTCTATTTTTTATGCCTTAGGTTGAAACCACCAGCAGTAAGATGTTTGGGGATGGAGCTGAAGGTTTTCCAGACAGTAATCAATTTTCAGTAGCTGTTCCGTGAACTGTTGGGAGGTAGTGTCTGGCGGATTATATACAACCATGACGACTAGGTTTTGGTTCTTGATCTTTATTGATAGAATTTCAACATCATTTGTGGTGTTCAGCATCTCTGTGCAGATAAGCGACTCTTTGACATACAGGCAAACCCCCCCCCCCCTTGTTGCCTGTTCTTTCTGTCGCATCTAAAAAGGTTGTACCCACTTATCCATATTTCGTTGTCAAAGTGATCTTTTGTGTGGGTCTCTGTGAAGGCTGCAAACATCGCATTTGACTCCTCTAGAAGTCCACTGATAAACGGTATTTTCTTGTTGGTGGGGAACCTTGCCAGACTTCCCTGAAGTGGTTGCAAATCCTGCTGACGGCGTTCTCTCTCTCTCTAATTATATATATATATATATATATATATATATATTATATATATATATATATATAAAATTAAATATATATTTTCTCCGCTTGTTTCTGCGTGGTGGTGCACTGATATATATTAGGTACTTTTTTTAAAGTTGTAACACAGGAATGACATAAAACAAGGTAAATTTTGATAACGTCAACAGTACAGGGTTAACAAAACAGAAAACAAACGCAAAGAAAATGGAAATAAACAAATGTATTTACAAGCGCAAACTAAAGCAGATTTATCATTACAAAACTTTGCATTAATTCGGTTATCACGAAAACGTGTCTTACAGTCCGCATTAGCCTCCCTCCCCCTCCAACAAAAAACACTAAGATTTAAGGTTACAAAAGCTCGCATTCATTAAGTAATCATGAAATATGTGTCGGCATTAAGGGTGGACGGGACGGAGGATGGAGGGGGATGACTCTCTCATTATAGACTTGAGAGGTGACCGCCTGTCTTGCCGTTAAATCTCAGTCTGTGACTCTTAAGACTGACGCAGCGTTACTGAGCCAACTTCTTGACGCTAAATGATCATTTCAGCCGAATTTTCTGGCGGGGAGGAAACAATCTCGTAATCCAAACTGACCGCAAGTGATCGTATGACTGAAGTTACTGACCGAAGTAATGAGTGTTGAACCGAGGTTACCGACCATAAGCGACCGTTTAACTGAAGTGACTTACGGAAATAGCTGTTGTACCTATTATGTTACTGACCACAAATGATGTGTAACTTCAATTATTGACCGCAAATGGCCGTTTATCTTATTACTGAAAATTTTCAACTTTTCGAATTACCTGAAGCTGCTCATTTCGAGCACACGCCCCTTCCCCAACACCCACCCCTTCCCTCAACCATCACCCCTCCCTTAACACCCACCCCTTCCCCAACACCCGGAGTGGGAGATATGGGAGAAAATGTAAAAAAATGCGGTTAGGAAAGCAAGGGTATCTTGGGCACAATAAAAGAATATTGCATCAACATCCGTTGTCCCAGATTATTCAACAATATCAGGAGATATTAAAACACTGCTGGAAGACAAGTAAAAGTCTTCAAGAGGAAACTAGACAAGTACCTCACAGATCGGGCCGCGGGGGCGTTGAACCCCGAAACTCTCTCCAGGTAAACTCCAGGTAATAGCACCGTGATCTCCAACACAATATTAGAATCTGTATGAAAGTTACATCCACTGAAAACGAGGTAAATCTCCAAGTGGAAATAAATAAATTTTTCCAGTGGGCTGCGGAAAACAATATGATGCTCAATCAGGATAAATTTCAGTTACTTCTTCATGGAAAATTTGAGGAAATAACTAGAACGGAGTATACAACAAATTCCAAGCACACAGTAGAGCATAAAACTAATATGAAGGACTTGGAGGTGGTAATGTCAGAGGATCTCACCTTCAAGGATCACAACAGTGTCACTATCACATCTCCGAGGAAAATGATAGGATGGAAAATGAGAAATTTCAAGACAAGGGATGCCATGCCAATGATGATCCTCGTGTTCTAAGCTGGAATACTGCTGTAAATTAACAGCCCCATTCAAGGCAGGTGAAATTGTAGATCTGGAGAATATACACTGAACATATTAGTTCAGTCAAGCACCTAAATTACTGGGAATGTTTGAAGTCCCGTAGTCTTGACCCTTGGCGAGAAAGATGCATGATAATTTACACTTGAAAAATCCTAGAGGGACTGGTCCCAAATCTGCACACAGAAATCACTCTCTATGAAAGCAAAAGAGCGCACCGCTGTCTGACCCTTGTTGGTTAAGCGCTTAATTGTGATTACAATAATGTCTCCAACAGGGATCTGGAAGGTTACCTAAAGTTTGTGCCCGATCAGTCGGGCTGTTGTTTATACACTGGACTACGTGCGGCTAGCAGTAACAGCCTGGTTGATCTGATCCACCGGGAGGCCTGGTCAAGGACTGAGCGGCGGGGGCGTTGACCCCCGGAGCATCCTCCAGGTTGACTCCACATAGGTAGACAAGTACCAGATCAACCTGGTTGTAATGGATATGAGGGCCAGCGGGCCACCAGCAGCAACAGCCTGACTTACGAAATCGTAATGACACCAGGCAAGCAGAAGAGAAGTCTGGCCCAGGATCAGCATCTGACAGTAGGAAAACCCTCGATACCCATCAAAGGTATATCAGAGGTAGTGAGGGAGAAGTAATGGGGTAAAGGGAGGACCCACCCATGTTAGTATTAAGGCCAACAAGTTTACCCCTTAACCTCCCCCTCCACCTCCCCCTCCACCTCCGCCCCCCTCCACCTCCCCCCCCCCACCACAAGAGCAGGACCCTCAAATGAAGTGGTGAAAACCGCGGAAAAGTTCAGCATTATCACTCTGCTCCATTGCCCCGAGCTGCTCCCCTAAGGGGGATGGGGAGGAGGAGGATGAGGGGGGAAGGAAGAGGAGGAGGAAGGAGGTGGGGTTGAAGGTGGAAGGAAGAGGAGGGAAGGAAGGTGCTACTCAACGCCGCTCACAAGGTCGACTTTCATGAACTTCCAGGGGTTGTAAGACGACCCATACTCCCCTCATCCCCTCCCCCTCCCCCTTCACCTTCCCCTCGGCGTAGTGGAGACGAGGGGAGGTATCGCTGGGCGGCTAGACACACACTAACCCCCTGTTTGACAATCAATTATGCAGTAGCAATGTTGCACCAGGCACGCTTGTGGAGGAGGGGGGGGGAGGGGGAGAGGGGGAGGGAGAGGGAGAGAAGGAATGTGAGGGACAGTAGGAATGGGAACGGGAAGGGGTTAAGGAGCCACGCTTGGCAACGCTGATAGTTCAAGAGTGAAGCAGTTAATATTATACTTACGCTGTCAACAAGTTATATTAATACTATTATTACTACTACTATTACTACTACTACTATTACTACTGCTACTATCACTATTACTATTACCACCAACACCGTGACTTATAAGACTCGTTCGTCACTGTGGTAAAAACTTCTCTTATATACCACCCAAAATGGTCAGGCCTTTCTTACCTCTCTCTTCCTGTCTACCCACACCCTTACCTCTCTCTTCCTGTCTACCCACAACCTTACCTCTCTCTTCCTGTCTACCCACACCCTTACCTCTCTCTTCCTGTCTACCCACACCCTTACCTCTCTCTTCCTGTCTACCCACACCCTTACCTCTCTTCCTGTCTACCCACAACCTTACCTCTCTCTTCCTGTCTACCCACAACCTTACCTCTCTCTTCCTGTCTACTCACACCCTTACCTCTCTCTTCCTGTCTACCCACAACCTTACCTCTCTCTTCCTGTCTACCCACAACCTTACCTCTCTCTTCCTGTCTACCCACAACCTTACCTCCTCTCTCTTCCTGCTACCCACAACCTTACCTCTCTCTTCCTGTCTACCCACAACCTCCTTACCTCTCTCTTCCTGCTACCCACACCCTTACCTCTCTCTTCCTGCTCTACCCACAACCTTACCTCTCTCTTCCTGTCTACCCACACCCTTACCTCTCTCTTCCTGTCTACCCACACCTTACCTCTCTCTTCCTGTCTACCCACAACCTTACCTCTCTCTTCCTGTCTACCCACACCTTACCTCTCTCTTCCTGTCTACCCACAACCTTACCTCTCTCTTCCTGTCTACCCACAACCTTACCTCTCTCTTCCTGTCTACCCACAACCTTACCTCTCTCTTCCTGTCCTACCCACAACCTCCTTACCTCTCTCTTCCTGTCTACCCACACCCTTACCTCTCTCTTCCTGTCTACCCACAACTTCCTTACCTCTCTCTTCCTGTCTACCCACAACCTTTCTTACCTCTCTCTTCCTGTCTACCCACACCTTACCTCTCTCTTCCTGTCTACCCACAACCTTACCTCTCTCTTCCTGTCTACCCACAACCTTACCTCTCTCTTCCTGTCTACCCACAACCTTCTTACCTCTCTCTTCCTGTCTACCCACAACCTTCCTACTCTCTTCCTGTCTACCCACAACCTTCTTACCTCTCTCTTCCTGTCTACCCACAACCTTTCTCCTCTCTTCCTGTCTACCCACAACCTTCCTTACCTCTCTCTTCCTGTCTACCACAACCTTTCTTACCTCTCTCTTCCTGTCTACCCACAACCTTCCTTACCTCTCTCTTCCTGTCTACCCACAACCTCCTTACCTCTCTCTTCCTGTCTACCCACAACCTTCCTTACCTCTCTCTTCCTGTCTACCCACAACCTTCCTTACCTCTCTCTTCCTGTCTACCCACAACCTTCCTTACCTCTCTCTTCCTGTCTACCACAACCTTTCTTACCTCTCTTTCCTGTCTACCCACAACCTTTCTTACCTCTCTCTTCCTGTCTACCCACAACCTTTCTTACCTCTCTCTTCCTGTCTACCCACAACCTTTCTTACCTCTCTCTTCCTGTCTACCCACACCTTCCTTACCTCTCTCTTCCTGTCTACCCACAACCTTCTTACCTCTCTTCCTGTCTACCCACAACCTTTCCTACCTCTCTCTTCCTGTCTACCCACAACCTTCCTTACCTCTCTCTTCCTGTCTACCCACAACCTTACCTCTCTCTTCCTGTCTACCCACAACCTTACCTCCTCTTCTTCCTTCTACCCACAACCTTCCTTACCTCTCTCTTCCTGTCTACCCACAACCTTCCTTACCTCTCTCTTCCTGTCTACCACAACCTTCCTTACCTCTCTTCCTGTCTACCCACAACTTTCCTACCTCTCTTCCTGTCTACCCACAACCTTCCTTACCTCTCTCTTCCTGTCTACCCACAACTTTCCTTACCTCTCTTCCTGTCTACCCACAACTTTCCTTACCTCTCTTCCTGTCTACCCACAACCTTCCTTACCTCTCTCTTCCTGTCTACCCACAACCTTCCTACCTCTCTTCTTCTGTCTACCCACAACCTTCCTTACCTCTCTCTTCCTGTCTACCCACAACTTTCCTTACCTCTCTTCCTGTCTACCCACAACCTTTCCTTACCTCTCTTCCTGTCTACCCACAACTTTCCTTACCTCTCTTCCTGTCTACCCACAACCTTCCTTACCTCTCCTTCCTGTCTACCCACAACCTTTCCTTACCTCTCTTCCTGTCTACCCACAACCTTCCTTACCTCTCTCTTCCTGTCTACCCACAACTTTCCTTACCTCTCTCTCCTGTCTACCCACAACTTTCCTTACCTCTCTTCCTGTCTACCCACAACCTTTCCTTACCTCTCTTCCTGTCTACCCACAACCTTCCTTACCTCTCTCTTCCTGTCTACCCACAACTTTCCTTACCTCTCTTCCTGTCTACCCACAACCTTCCTTACCTCTCTTCCTGTCTACCCACAACTTTCCTTACCTCTCTTCCTGTCTACCCACAACCTTCCTTACCTCTCTCTTCCTGTCTACCCACAACTTTCCTTACCTCTCTTCCTGTCTACCCACAACCTTCCTTACCTCTCTCTTCCTGTCTACCCACAACTTTCCTTACCTCTCTTCCTGTCTACCCACAACTTTCCTTACCTCTCTTCCTGTCTACCCACAACTTTCCTTACCTCTCTTCCTGTCTACCCACAACCTTCCTTACCTCTCTCTTCCTGTCTACTCTCTCTCTCCTCGGTGTAGACACCATCGTAGGTCGTGTTGATGCTGGGGAGGTGAGACATACGTCTTGTTCTCTGTACAACAACATTCTCAAGACTTTCCTGTAGAATTAACATCTGACATTTTCCTGTTATGCGCCGCGAGATGCATCTTCATTTTCGCCTAAATTCTGAAGTCCAGCTCTTAGTATTAACTTCTCAACTTGCTGTCTGCGCACTCTCAGCTTGACTGTCTGCGCACTCTCAGCTTCTGTCTGCGCATCCAGCTTTCTTGCACTCTCACTTGTGTCTGCGCACTCTCAGCTTCTGTCTGCGCATCTCAGCCTTGCTGTCTGCGCACTCTCAGCTTGCTGTCTGCGCACTCTCAGCTTGCTGTCTGTGCACTCAGCCTGCTGTCTGCGCACTCTCAGCTTACTGTCTGCGCACTCTCAGCTTGCTGTCTGCGCACTCTCAGCCTGCTGTCTGCGCACTCTCAGCTTGCTGTCTGCGCACTCTCAGCTTGCTGTCTGCGCACTCTTTCACCCTTGCCTGTCTGCGCACTCTCAGCTTGCTGTCTGCGCACTCTTCAGCTTCTGTCTGCACACCTCTCCAGCTTGCTGTCTGTCGCCACTCTCTCTGCTGTCTGCGCACTCTCAGCTTGCTGTCTGCGCACTCTCAGCTTGCTGTCTGCGCACTCTCAGCTTGCTGTCTGCGCACTCTCAGCTTGCTGTCTGCGCACTCTCAGCTTGCTGTCTGGCACTCTCAGCTTGCTGTTGGCACTCTCAGCTTGCTGTCTGCGCACTCTCAGCTTGCTGTTGCGCACTCTCAGCCTTGCTGTCTGGCACTCTCAGCTGCTGTTGGCACTCTCAGCTTGCTGTCTGCGCACTCTCAGCTTGCTGTCTGCGCACTCTCAGCTTGCTGTCTGCGCACTCTCAGCTTGCTGTCTGCGCACTCTCAGCTTGCTGTCTGCGCACTCTCAGTTTCTGTCTGGCACTCTCAGCTTGCTGTCTGCGCATTTCTCAGCGTTGCTGTCTGCGCACTCTCAGCTTGCTGTCTGCGCACTCTCAGCTTCTGTCTTGCACCTTCAGCTGCTGTCTGCGCACTCTCTTTGGGTCTGTTGCTGTCTGCGCACTCTCAGCTTGCTGTCTGCGCACTCTCAGCTTACTGCCTGCGCACTCTCGGGCTTGCTGTCTGCGCACTCTCAGCGTGCTGTCTGCGCACTCTCAGCGTGCTGTCTGCGCACTCTCAGCGTGCTGTCTGCGCACTGTGGTAGTCGGCCGGCGGCGGGTTGCTACTGAACTTAGCTTCAGTGATTTGGGATTTTTCTGCCTTATTTGGAAGACGTGGTTTTTGCCCCCCCCCCCCTCCAGCTCCTTGTCTGCCTCTCTATGTGTATGTTGTGCTGCTGCTACCTGCTGCTATACTGCTGTACTGCTGCTGTACTGCTGCTATACTACTGCTATACTGCTGCTATACTGCTGCTGTACTGCTGCTGTGCTGCTGCTACCTGCTGCTATACTGCTGCTATACTACTGCTATACTACTGCTATACTACTGCTGTACTGCTGCTGTACTGCTGCTGTACTGCTGCTATACTGCTGCTATACTACTGTACTGCTGCTATACTGCTGCTGTACTGCTGCTATACTACTGTACTGCTGCTATACTGCTGCTATACTACTGTACTGCTGCTATACTGCTGCTGTACTGCTGCTATACTACTGCTATACTACTGCTGTACTGCTGTTATACTGCTGCTGTACTGCTATACTGCTGTACTGCTGCTGTACTGCTACCTGCTGCTATACTGCTGCTATACTGCTGCTGTACTGCTGCTATACTGCTGCTGTACTGCTGTACTGCTGCTATACTGCTGTACTGCTGCTATACTGCTGCTGTACTGCTGTACTGCTGCTATACTGCTGCTATACTGCTGCTTTACTGCTGCTGTACTGAAGCTATACTGCTGCTGTACTGCTGCTATACTGCTGTACTGCTGCTATACTGCTGCTGTACTGCTGCTGTACTGCAGCTATACTGCTGCTGTACTGCTGCTATACTGCTGTACTGCTGCTATACTGCTGTACTGCTGCTATACTGCTGCTATACTGCTGTACTGCTGCTATACTGCTATACTGCTGCTTTACTGCTGCTGTACTGCAGCTATACTGCTGCTGTACTGCTGCTATACTGCGTTGCTTATCCCTTGGCTGCGTCCCTATATTCCTGTTTTTGCTGCTACTCACTGCTGTGCTACTGACTGCTGCAGTACTGCTACTGTACTGCTGTACTGCTACTGTACTGCTGCAGTACTGCTGCTGTACTGCTGCAGTACTGCTGCTGTACTGCTGCAGTACTGCTGCAGTACTGCTACTGTACTGCTGCAGTACTGCTGCTGTACTGTTGTACTGCTGCTGTACTGTTGTACTGCTGCAGTACTGCTGCAGTACTGCTGCAGTACTGCTGCTGTACTGTTGTACTGCTGCTGTACTGTTGTACTGCTGCAGTACTGCTGCAGTACTGCTGCTGTACTGCTGCAGTACTGCTGCAGTACTGCTGCTATGCAGCAACAAGTTCTTTGTACATTCTGATGCTAAATTATTTAGGGACTTATTCTGGTGTTTCAGTCTTTATTTTTCTTTGTGTTTATCCTCTTATATGATCAAGATTCCCAGGCAGCGAAGTAGTCCACCCGGCCACTCCACACTGTGTGGCCCAGTGGACCGCATCGCTGCCTGGAATCTTCACCGTCCCCAGTAGTAGTTTCGAATCCTGCTGACCGCCATCTTTCTTTGTATATACCCACTTGTTTCTGTGTTGTGCATTGATATATATATATATATATATATATATATATATATATATATATATATATATATATATATATATATATATATATATATATATATATATATATATATATATTGTGTGTGTTGTGTGTGTTGTGTGTGGTGTGTGTGTGTGTGTGTGTGTGTGTGTGTGTGTCGTGCCAAATAGGTAAAACTTGCTATTTTGGCTTATACAGCAAGGCAAGCGAAAATTTGAGTAATCAATACTTTTTCAAAAATCATTTTAAACTTAACGATAAAAATATATTTCATTGTGTTTATTATTAAATTATTTTAAACTTATCTAAAACATATTTAGTTGGATTAGTCAAAATTAAATTGCGCTTGTGATAGTAGGAAAAGATTACGACATCTGCAATTACTGATTTCGGCAGTTCTCTACAGTTACAGCGTCACACTGAACAGTTACAGCGTCACACTGAACAGCTACAGCGTCACACTGAACAGTTATAGCGTCACATTGAAAAGTTACAGCGTCACGCTGAACAGCTACAGCGTCACACTGAACATTTATAGCGTCACACTGAACAAACAGCTACAGCGTCACACTGAGCAGCTACAGCGTCACAATGAACAAACTGTTACAGCGTCACGCTGAACAGCTACAGCGTCACAATGAACAAACAGCTACAGCGTCACAATGAACAAACAACTACAGCCAGTCACACTGAACAAACAACTACAGCGTCACACTGAAGAGCTATAGCGTCACACCGAACAGCTAAAGCGTCACACTGAACAGTTACAGCGTCACATGAACACTACAGCTCACACTACATGCACACTGAAACAGCGTCACACTGAAAACATACAGCGTCACACTGAACACTACAGCGTCACACTGAACAGCTTAAGCGTCACATGACAAAAGTACAGCGTCACATGAACAAACACTACAGCAGTCACACTGAACAAACAACTACAGCGTCACACTGAACAGGTACAGCGTCACACTGAAGAGCTATAGCGTCACACCGAACAGTTACAGCGTCACACTGAAAAAGTACATACTAACTAGCGTCACCCTGAACAGTTACAGCGTCACACTGAACAAACAGCTACAGCGTCACACTGAACAGCTACAGCGTCACACTGAACAAACAGCTACAGCGTCACAATGAACAAACAACTACAGCCAGTCACACTGAACAAACAACTACAGCGTCACACTGAACAGGTACAGCGTCACACTGAAGAGCTATAGCGTCACACCGAACAGTTACAGCGTCACACTGAAAAAGCAGCTACAGCGTCACCCTGAACAGTTACAGCGTCACACTAAACAGCTACAGCGTCACACTGAACAGCTACAGCGTCACAATGAACAAACAGCTACAGCGTCACAATGAAAACAGCTACAGCGTCACACTGAACAAACAACTACAGCGTCACACTGAACAGCTACTTAGCTAGGTCACACGAAAGTTAAGCGTCACATGAACAAGTTACAGCGTCATGCAACAGCGAACATAACAGCTACAGCGTCACACTGAACAGCTACAGCGTCACAATGAACAAACAGCTACAGCGTCACAATGAACAGCTACAGCGTCACAATGAACAAACAGCTACAGCGTCACACTGAACAGCTACAGCGTCACACTGAAGAGCTATAGCGTCACATCGAACAGTTACAGCGTCACACTGAAAAAGCAGCTACAGCGTCACACTGAACATACAGCCACTGAACAACGTCAGCGTCACATGAAACATCTACAGCGTCACACTGAACAAACACGTACTGAACAGCTCAGTCACTCTGAAACTAGCGTCACATCGAAGCGTACACACAACGAAACAGCTACAGCGTCACACTGAACAGCTACAGCGTCACACTGAACAAACAGCTACAGCGTCACCCTGAACAGTTACAGCGTCACACTTAAACAGCTACAGCGTCACACTGAACAGCTACAGCGTCACACTTAAACAGCTACAGCGCCACACAAACAGCTACAGCGTCACACTGAACAGCTACAGCGTCACACTGAACAGCTACAGCGTCACACTTAAACAGCTACAGCGTCACATTTAAACAGCTACAGCGTCACACTTAACAAACAGCTACAGCGTCACACTGAGCAAACAGCTACAGCGGCACACTTAACAAACAGTTACAGCGTCACACTTAACAAATAGCTACAGCGCCACACTTAACAAATAGCTACAGCGTCACACTTAACAAATAGCTACAGCGTCACACTTAACAAATAGCTACAGCGTCACACTTAACAAACAGCTACAGCGTCACACTTAACAAACAGCTACAGCGTCACACTTAACAAACAGCTACAGCGTCACACTTAACAAACAGCTACAGCGTCACACAGAATAGCTACAGCGTCACACTTAACAAATAGCTACAGCGTCACACTTAAACAGCTACAGCGTCACACTTAACAAACAGCTACAGCGTCACACTTAACAAATAGCTACAGCGTCACACTTAACAGCTACAGCGTCACACTAAACAGCTACAGCGTCACACTTAACAAACAGCTACAGCGTCACACTTAACAAACTACAGCGTCACACTGAACAGCTACAGCGTCACACTTAACAAACAGCTACAGCGTCACACTGAACAAACAGCTACAGCGTCACACTTAACAAACAGCTACAGCGTCACACTGAACAAACAGCTACAGCGTCACACTGAACAAACAGCTACAGCGTCACACTGAACAACACAGCGTCAATAACAGCCAGCGTCACACTGAACAAACAGCTACAGCGTCCACATGAACAAACAGCTACAGCTTCACACCTGAACAAACTAGCTACAGCGTCCACACTTACAAACAGCTTACAGCGTCACACTTACAAACTAGCTACAGCTGTCACACTTAACAAACAGCTAAACAGCGTCACACTTACAAAACACTACAAGCCGTCACCTTAACAAACAGCTACAGACCCGTCACACTTAACAATACAGCTACAGCTCACACTAACAAATCAGCTACAGCGTCACACGACCACAACCTACGCGTCACACTGACACTTGCATACCAGCGCTTCACCACTTACAAACAGCTACAGCCTCACACTTAACAAACACTACACGTCACACTTACACCAGCTACAGCGTCACACTTACAACACTACAACACTACAGCCGTTCACACTTAACAAAACAGCTACAACGATCACACTGCACAACCTACAGGTCACACTGAACAACACTCACACTAGCTTCAGCGTCACACTAACAACAGCTACAGCTACTCACATCTGAACTCACCGTCACACTAAACAACGCGTCACACTGACAAACAGCTACGCGTTCACACTGAACAAACTCTACAGCGTCACACTGACAACAGCTACAGCGTCACAACTAAACAAACAGCTTACAGCCGTCACACGAACAAACACTACAGCGTCACACCTGAACAACACGCACTACAGACGCTCACACTCCGTTCAAACAGCTTGCACCACTTCACAACTGAACACAACAGCTATGCTCACACTACCTAACAGCTGCCTTCACACTGAAATCAAACGCTACAAGACTCACAACTGAACAACTCTAAGCACATGAAAGCCTACATGAACTGCTTAACAAACCTGCTTACACTGTTACAAAACTATAACAATGTTACTGGTTCCAATGTTCAACCCTGCACTTACACAGTGCTAATAACCAACTACTACAAATGATACACAGCAATTCTTGCAAAGCTATTACATGTTCAGAAATTAAAAAGCGGTTTACAAAACAGTGCTAAACCATGTTTATTCAATTAGATCTATGACAATATACAAGCTAACCTTTAAACTCATTCAAATGTTAACAAATGATGTACACAACTCTAAAGCTGTACAATTTAACCAACTTTCACAACTGCTTACAACCTCCTAACATACTTCACTACGTAATTGATTTCATACTGCTAAAGTCCAACATACCTTACACTTTAAACCTGCCTCACACCACCTTCACAAGCCATGCTCACAACCTGCCTTCACAACTACCTACACAACCTACCTTCACACTACCTACACAACCTCCTCACAACTACTCACAACCTACCTACAACAACCTACCTTCACAACCTCCTTCACAACCTCCTTCAAAACCTTCCATCACAACCTACCTACACAACCTACCTTCACAACTACCTTCACAACTACTTTCACAACCTACCTTCACAACCTACCTACAAACCTACCTTCACAACCTGCCTTCACAACCTACCTTCACAACCTACCTTCACAACCTACCTTCACAACCTTTTACAACCTACCTTCACAACCTACCTTCACAACTACCTTCACAACCAATCTCATCAACAACCTAACTTCACAACCACCTTCACAACCTACCTTCACAACCTGCTTCTACAACCTACCTTCACAACCTACCTTCACAACCTACCTTCACAACCTACCTTCACAACCTACATTCACAACGCTTCACAACCTACTTCACAACCTACCTTCAAAACCCTTTCTTCACAACCTACCTTCACAACCTACCTTCACAACCTCCTTCACAACCTACCTTCACAACCTACCTTCATTCACAACCTTCACTATCACAACCTACCTTCACAACCTCCTTCACAACCTACCTTCAAACCCACCTCACAACCCACCTTCACAACCTACCTTCACAACCCACCTTCACAACCTACCTTCACAACCTACCTTCAAACCTACTTCACAACCTACCTTCACAACCCACCTTCACAACCACTCCACCACCTTCACAACCTACCTTCACAACCTCCATCACAACCACCTTCAAACACAACCTATCACAACGTACCTTCACAACCTAGTTCACAACGTACCTTCACAACCTCCATCACAACCTACCTTCACAACCCTCCTTCACAACCACCTTCACAACCTACCTTCACAACCGACCTTCACAACCTGCTTCACAACCTACCTTCACAACCTTACCATCACAACCTAACCTTCACAACCTTCACACCTCTTCACAACCTACCTTACAACCTACCTTCACAACTGCCATCACAAACCTACCTTCACAACCGCCTTCACAGCCTACCTTCACAACTGCTTCACAACCTACCTTCCAATCCTTCACACTCTTCACAAACCTCCTTTAACAACCTCACAACCCCACAACCTGCCTTCACAACCTACCTTCACAACCTGCCTTCACAACCTACCTTCACAACCTCCTTCACAACCTACCTTCACAACCTACCTTCACAACCCACCTTCACACAACCTACCTTCACAACCTGCCATCACAACCTACCTTCACAACCACCTTCACAACCTACCTTCACAACCACCTTCACAACTGCCATCACAACCTACCTTCACAACCACCTTCACAACCACCTTACAACCTCCTTCACAACCTACCTTCAACAAACCTGCCATCACAACCTACACCTTCACAACCTACCTTCACAACCTACCTTCACAAACCTCCTTCACAACCTGCCTTCACAACCTGCCTTCACAACCTACCTTCACAACCTGCCATCACAACCTACCTTCACAACCACCTTCACAACCTGCCTTCCAACCTACCTTCACAACCTGACCTCACAACCTACCTCACAACCTGCCTTCACAACCTACCTTCACAACCTACCTTCACAACCTACCTTCACAACCTGCCTTCACAACCTACCTTCACAACCTACCTTCACAACCTACCTTCACAACCTACCTTCACAACCTACCTTCACAACCTGCCTTCACAACCTACATCACAACCTACCTTCACAACCTACCTTACAACCTACCTTCACAACCTACCTTCACAACCTACCTACACAACCTACCTTCACAACCTACCTTCACAACCTACCTTCACAACCTACCTTCACAACCTACCTTCACAACCACCTTCACAACCATCCTTCACAACCTACCTTCACAACCTACCTTCACAACCTACCTTCACAACCTACCTTCACAACCTACCTTCACAACCTACCTCACAAACCTACCTTCACAACCTACCTTCACAAACCTACCTTCACAACCCACCTTCACAACCTACCTTCACAACCTCCTTCACAACCTAC
The DNA here is from genome assembly GCF_026875155.1 of Cherax quadricarinatus. Taxonomy (NCBI): domain Eukaryota; kingdom Metazoa; phylum Arthropoda; class Malacostraca; order Decapoda; family Parastacidae; genus Cherax; species Cherax quadricarinatus. The sequence goes on from NC_069410.1 coordinate 35,773,985, forward strand.
CTTACACAACCTACCTTCACAACCTACCTTCACAACCTACCTTCACACCTACCTACACAACCTACCTTCACAATCTACCTTCACAACCTGCCTTCACAACCTACCTTCACAACCTACCTTCACAACCTACCTTCACAACCTACCTTCACAACCTGCCTTCACAACCTACCTTCACAACCTACCTTCACAACCTACCTTCACAACCTACCTTCACAACCTACCTTCACAACCTACCTTCACAACCTACCTTCACAACCTACCTTCACAACCTACCTTCACAACCTACCTTCACAACCTACCTTCACAACCTACCTTCACAACAAATCATCTTAATAACCCAACAAAAGCTACGGTGCGACTCATTACCAAGTCCTGCACTAGACAGCACACTTCACCGCTTTTTAAGAGCCTTAACTTGCTCAATATACAAAACATTCACATTTATTATTGTGCCTACTACACAAAGAGAACATTATACTCAAATATTAACCCTCCTCGCAAACTCCTTAATAACAACAACAGAATACAGGTATAACACAAGGCAATAATCAATCTTCGATATTCCTCGTGTCCATCTCTCTCTATGCAAAAATACTATGAACATAAAGGGCTCGAAGACCTGGAATTCATTACCAGAGCACATTAAAGGCGCCTTGTCTGCAAATCAATTTAAAGTCTACTTAGAAATCACCTCATCACCCAAAATCAACCAAACAATATACTTAACACCTACCAGTTACTCAAAAAAAAAAAACTAAATATATAATTTCTGACTGCTCAAGTATTTGATCATTTACGTCAGACTTAAAATTATTTCAATTTCATTATTGTAAATTATGTTTGATGATTTCTCAAGTATTTATTCATTACTTCAAATTTATAATTGTTTCAATTTCATTGTTTTAAATTGTGCTAAATTGTAATAATGTATTTTTTATGCTATATCAAAACTGTAATTCTTCTCTACCGAACTTATTAAGCCATCTAGCGTAAATAGTTAAATATTCAATTTCTTGTATTCACTTTAACTAATAATCAGATGTACAATTACAACACTGTTATTACCTTATTAACCTTGAGTTAGTCTTAAGGTCGCACAAATGCTCTACATATCAAGGGCTTTTGTCATGTTTACCAAACTGTTACACTTGTACAAACATGTATCATGTTAAAATTAAATTGTTATAAGTTTCTCTAAGGTTCTTTTGGTACAAAATTATTTAATTTTTACATTAACATAAATGACAAAAAATATTTCTTTAAACGTGTAAGAGAAAATTTTAGAAAAGACTTAATTTTAAATGAGTTCTTGCTACTTGACCAGTTTTACCTATGGCACGATATATATAATGTATATTTTTTTGGGGGGGGAGGGGGAGGAGGGGGAGGAGGGGCAGGAGGGGGAGGGCTTGCAAGTGCTTATAGTTCTTACTGTTTTCCTCGTATAAACATTAAAATCTGTATCAATTTTAAAATCAGTTTATTATAGAATTTAAATTAAATATTTGGTGTGGCGAATGAGTGTGTGTGTGTGTGTGTGTGTGTGTGTGTTGTGTGTGTGTGTGTGTGTGTGTGTGTATGGTGTGTGGTGTGTGTGTGTAGTGTGTGTATGTGTGTGTGTGTATGTGTGTGTGTGTTGTGTGTGTGTGTGTCTGTGTGTGTGTGTGTGTGTGTATGTGTGTGTGTGTGTATGTGTGTGTGTGTGTTGTGTGTGTGTGTGTGTGTGTGTGTGTGTGTGTGTGTGTGTGTGTGTGTGGTGTGTGTGTGTGTGTGTGTTGTCTGTATGTGTGTGTGTGTGTGTGTTGTGGTGTGTGTGTGTGTGTGTGTGTGTGTGTCTGTGTGTGTTGTGTGTCTGTGTGTGGTGTGTGGTGTGTGTGTGTTGTGTGTGTGGTTGTGTGTGGTGTGTGTGTATGTGTATGTGTGTGTGTGTGTGTTGTGTAGTGTGTGTGTGTTGTATGTTTCTTGGTGTGTGTGGTGTGTGTGTGTCGTGTGTGTGTGTTGTGTGTGTGTGTGTGTGTGTGATCACCTAACGCATTACGAGGGTTAAATTCTTGATGCCGTGTGCACTCGTTGTGTACACACACGCACATACATCACCACACACACACACACACACACACACACACACACACACACACACACACACACAAATAAAGATATTAAGGGGGTAGAGGAACTCTTTTTTTTGTGTGTGGTCTGGGACCGACACAGGGAACAATGATTCCTGAAATTGACCAGTGGAAGCGTACATGTGTACGTGTGTGAGCATGCGCATGTGGAAGGTGCATGTACATGAGGGCGGTGGCGTGGGCGGGAGGGCGGAACTGGAAGTGCCCAAAGAGCTAGAGGTCTACTCACCATCATTGTTTTTGGGTGCTGGTGGCTTGCGTGTGGCCCAGTTGGTCCTAATGTTCCGGGAGCCGATCCACTGACCGTTCATGTTGGTGATGGCCGTCTCAGCATCCTGTAGGTAGGAGATACATCACATCAGTCTCGTGTATCCTCACTCGTGTATCCTCGAGGCCTGGTCTTAAACCGAGCCTCGGGGGCGTTGACCTCCAAAACCCTCTTCCGGCATACTCCTGGTATGTATCCTCGCTCATGTATTCTCATTCATGTATCCTTACTCGTGTATCTTCACTTGTGTATCTTCACTCATATATCTTCACTCATATATCTTCACTCATATATCTTCACTCATATATCTTCACTCATATATCTTCACTCATATATCTTCACTCATATATCTTCACTCATATATCTTCACTCATATATCTTCACTCATATATCTTCACTCATATATCTTCATCATATATCTTCACTCATATATCTTCACTCATATATCTTCACTCATATATCTTCATCATATATACTTCACTCATATATCTTCACTCATATATCTTCACTCATATATCTTCACTCATATATCTTCACTCATATATCTTCACTCATATATCTTCACTCATATATCTTCACATCATATATCTTCACTCATATATCTTCACTCATATATCTTCACTCATATATCTTCACTCATTATATCTTCACTCATATATCTTCACTCATATATCTTCACTCATATATCTTCACTCATATATCTTCACTCATATATCTTCACTCATATATCTTCACTCATATATCTTCACTCATATATCTTCACTCATTATCTTCACTCATATATCTCACTCATATATCTTCACTCATATCTTCATCTTATCTTACTCATATATCTTCACTCATATATCTTCACTTATGTAACCTCACTCGTGTATCCTCATGTATTTTCACTCGTGTATCCTCACTCATGTATCATGTATCCTCACTCGTGTATCTTCACTCATGTATCGTCACTCGTTTATCCTCATGTATTGTCACTCGTGTATCCTCATATATCCTCACTCATGTATGTTCACTCAAGTATCCTTACTCATCTATGTTCACTCCTGTATCCTCACTCATGCATCCTCACTCAAGTATCTTCACTCATGTATCTTCACTCATGTATCTTCACTCATGCATCCTCACTCATGCATCCTCGCTCGTATATCTTTACTCATATATCTTGTATTTTCACGTATCCTTACTCATGTATCCTCAATCTTGTATCTTCACTCATGTATCCTAACTTACGTATTCTCGCTTGTGTATCCTCATGCAGAATGTGTAACATTCTGCGTGAGGATACATAAGCATAACATAACACATAGAATGTGTGACATAACACACAGAATGTGTTACCTACTAGAAAGATTCATGATCATAAATGGAAAACAAAAGCATAAATAAAATAGACTCAGGACGACGACGACAACAAACAACAACAACAACAACAACAACAACAACAACAAACAACAACAACAACAACAACAACAACAAACAACAACAACAACAACAACAACAACAACAACAACAACAACAACAGCAGCAACAAGAACAACAACAACAACGTGTCAGTCAGAGGGAAGCAAACAGTATCATTGTTCTTAAAAAATCCCATCAATGAGAACAAGGTAGAAGAGTACATTAATGGTATACTATACCAACAAGATGAAAACAGACACGTCCAACATCTGGGTATCTTCACTGTAGACGTTTCGCCAACTAGTGGCTTCATCAATACAAATTCAAGAACATAACTGGTAGACAGTAGAACTATAAACAACAGATGCGGTAATCAGTCTCTCAGAAATGGAGTTGAAGAGCACCGTAGTCGTGAAGAGTCTGAAGACTCTTCACGACTACGCTGCAGCGAGGTCCCAACAGATAGCGAGGTCCCGACAGGCAGCGAGGTCCCGACAGGCAGCGAGGTCCCAACAAGCAGCGAGGTCCCGACAGGCAGCGAGGTCCCAACAGGCATCGAGGTCCAGACAGGCAGCGATGTCCAGACAGGCAGCGAGGTCCCAACAGACAGCGAGGTCCCGACAGGCAGCGAGGTCCCAACAGGCAGCGAGGTCCCAACAGGCAGCGAGGTCCCAACAGGCAGCGAGGTCCCAAAAGACACCGTTTAAAAAAAAAAGGAGTTTGTAACTTTGAGCAGGTCTTTGTGAGGAGAGGACCAGGAAGTCAGGGTGGTCCCATCAGAGTGACGACGAATCTTTGACGAGGGTGAGGAGAATCTTGATCCAGGGCATTAGAGGTACCCTCCTCTTCCTTGAATCACACCCGATTACCTTCCATTCCCCTGATTATCTTTACACCCCCCTGATTATATTCCATTCCTTGATTACCTTCCATTCCCCTGACAACCTTCCATTCCCCTGATTAACTTTACTTTCCCCTGATTACTTTCCATTCCCCTGTTTTACCTTCCTTTCCCCTGTTTTCCTTCCATTCTGATTACCTTTACAGTCCCCTGATTACCTTCTATGTCCCTGATTCTTTAAATTTCCCCCTGATTCCCTTTTCCATTCTCTGTTTAAAAATTCCCCTTAAATAAAATAACGATTTCAAAAGTGAGTATGGTTGGTGGTGGTGGAGGCACAGTGGTGCGTGCTCTCCATGCCAACAAGGAATCACCAATGTATCGGCCAGCCCGCGGAACAGATGCTCCTCTAATGGCCGTTCGGATCCTCACGGAAGAGGGAGCCACCAAAAAAAAAAAGTTATATATAATGCTTTATAATAGATACAAAAGATGGAGGATTAAGTGCCTAGAAGAGAGCTCCCCAACCCTGGAGCAAGGGGAATCTGCGCCCTGATGCATCCTGACGATGCTCTTTTTTGTTCCTCCCTTGTCTCTGTCTTTAGAGAATTGGTATTGACATTATAGGGTTCAGCGTCTATAACTGTTTTCCCAAAACTCCAATGTGGCTGGTAATGTCGTCAAGGTAATGATTCAGTCGGTGCTGTGACGAGTTCTCTCCCATGAATAAAACATCTCTCGCTTCTCTCTCTCCTTGTCTTTCCAGCTTCATCTTTTACACAATTGATAGGAAATGACTCCGTTTCCCGGGTTCTTGCCAGGCCTCACCCCCGTTAATGTGGCATTCCACCACTCATTTGCTCTTAACTTTAGTAAAATCAACTACAGTTATCATTCTCTAGCAAAGTAAAGGGGAGGTTTCTCCAGACTCCACTGCTCCGGGAGACTCGAGCTCCAAAACATGCGTTCAGTTTCCCACACAATTTTAGCAGTTTTTTTACAAGAACAAACAAGCAATTGCCTGTGTAAATCAGCGTGGTTAATGTGGTTTTTTAGGTATTAATAGTCACGGCTAAAATCTAATTAATTTAGTGTTATGGCAAACGATGACGTCGACTTTTTTAAAACCTCGTCGTATGTGCTACACAACACTTACATTAACACATTCTAAATATAAAGTACAGCATAATAAATACGACTGTTTCTGGGAGTCAACCCCCCCGAGGACCGGTCTCAAGCCAAAATCCCCTGCTAGATTAAGGACTGTTTCAACCAGGCTGTTTCTGATGGCCGGCCACACGCAGTCCAGCGTTACGAACCACAGCCCGGCTAGTCAGAAACTGATTTGAGGTACTTGTGAGGCTTCCTTATGCACGAAGGGAGGGCTTTTTGAAGAGTCGGGGTCCTCTGATACTCAATAAGTTCTCTCTTAGTGTTCAGGTTTGGAACCACTTCCACCAGGATTTCACAGGTGTAAATTATGATGTACCTTTCTCGTTTACATTCCAAGGAATACAGTTTAAGGGGACTTCAGACATTCCCACTGGTTAAATGTCTGAACACATATAAACATGTTTTCCAGCTCAGCAGTCTCATTTCCCTTTGAAGGTGGCCGTCAGTTACAAAATTATTCCAGCCTGGAGAAAACAAGTAACTTGCGAAAGCACCATTGCCTCAGCATCTTTTGTCTGGAAAGTTCTACTTATCCAGCCTATCACTTTCCTTGGTAAAAATACCAAACACTGTTAACATTCACTGATTGATGTGATGATGCTCTGACATAATCACTCCCAAGTCTCGCACATGTCACTTTCACTCTACTGGAATTGAGTTTCTTCTGTACTTGGTAAATAGCCTTTACTGTCTTCCTTCTCTCAAAGCTGAGCAACTGGGAAAATTGTCTTCGATAAAAAATTATGTCTGAGGACCTGAGTAAATTAGTAGATAGAAAGTGTATAACACTAAGCAGTTAGTACATCATTTTAAGCAGTCAGTAAAATCACACTAAGCAGTTAGTACTCATACTAAGCAGTCAGTACATCACACTAAGCAGTTAGTACATCATACTAAGCAGTCAGTACATCATACTAAGCATTCAGTACATCATACTAAGCAGTCAGTACATCATACTAAGCAGTCAGTACATCATACTAAGCATTCAGTACATCATACTAAGCAGTCAGTACATCATACTAGACAGTCAGTACATCACACTAAGCAGTTAGTACATCATACTAAGCAGTCAGTACATCACACTAAGCAGTCAGTACATCACACTAAGCAGTCAGTACATCATACTAAGTAGTCAGTACATCACACTAAGCAGTCAGTACATCATACTAGACAGTCAGTACATCACACTAAGCAGTCAGTACATCATACTAAGCAGTCAGCACATCATACTAAGCAGTCAGCACATCACACTAAGCAGTCAGTACATCATACTAAGCAGTCAGTACATCACACTAAGCAGTCAATACATCATACTAGACAGTACATCACACTAAGCAGTCAGTACAATCTTATAAGCAGTCAGTACATCACACTAGACAGTCAGTACATCATACTAAGAGTCAGCACATCACCTAAGCAGTCAGTACATCATACTAAGCAGTCAGTACCATCACACTAAGCAGTCAGTACATCACTAAGCAGTCAGTACATCATACTGGACAGTACATCACACTAAGCAGTCAGTACATCACACTAAGCAGTCGTACATCATACTAAGCAGTCAGTAACATACTAAGCAGTCAGTGCATTTATACTAAGCAAATCAGTACATCACACAAGCAGTCAGCAAATCACACTAAGCAGTCAGTACATCACACTAAGCAGTCAGTACATCATACTAAGCAGTCAGCACATCATACTATGCAGTCAGCACATCTACTAAGCAGTCAGTACATCACACTAAGCAGTCAGTACATCATACTAAGCAGGGCAGTACATACTAAGCAGTCAGTACATTTATACTAAGTAGTCAGTAAATCACACTAAGCAGTCAGTACATCATACTAGACAGTCAGTACATCACATATGCAGTCAGTACATCACACTAAGCAGTCAGTACATCACACTAAGCAGTCAGTACATCATTTCTAAGCAGTCAGTACATCACACTAAGCGTCAGTACATCACATAAGCAGTCAGTACATATACTAAGTAGTCAGTACATCACACTAAGCAGTCGTACATCATACTAGACAGTACATCACACTAAGCAGTCAGTACATCACACTAAGCAGTCAGTAATCATACTAGACAGTACATCACCTAAGCACTCAGTACCCTCATACTAAGCAGTCAGTACATCACACTAAGCAGTCAGTACATCATACTAAAACAGTCAGTACATTTCTAAGCAGTCATTACATCATTTCTAAGCAGTCAGTACCCTCATTATTAAGCAGTCAGTACATACTAAGCAGTCAGTGCATCATTTCTAAGCAGTCAGTAATCCACTAAGCAGTCAGTACATCACACTAGCAGTCAGTACATCATACTAAGTATCCAGTACATCACACTAAGCAGTCAGTAAAATCATACTGACAGTACATCACATAAGCAGTCAGTACATCACACTTAAACGTCGTACATCATACTAGACAGTACATCAACCACTAAGCACTCAGTAATCATAAATAAGCAGTCAGTACATCACACTAAGCAGTCAGTACATCATACTAAGCAGTCAGTACATACTAAGCAGTCATTACATCATACTAAGCAGTCAGTACATCATATTAAGCAGTCAGTACATACTAAGCAGTCAGTGCATCATACTAAGCAGTCAGTACATCACACTAAGCAGTCAGTACATCACACTAAGCAGTCAGTACATCACACTAAAGCAGTCGTACATCCAAAAATAAGCAGTCAGTACATCATTAAATAAGCAGTCAGTACATCACATTAAACAGTCAGTACATTCACACTAAGCAGTCAGCACATCATACTAAGCAGTCAGTACATCACATTAAGCAGTCAGTACATCACACTAAGCAGTCAGTACATCACACTAAGCAGTCAGCACATCATACTAAGCAGTCAGTACATCACACTAAGCAGTCAGTACATCACACTAAGCAATCAGCACATCACACTAAGCAGTCAGTACATCACACTAAGCAGTCAGTACATATTAAGCAGTCAGCACATCACACTAAGCAGTCAGTACATCACACTAAGCAGTCAGTACATCATACTAAGCAGTAAGTACATCACACTAAGCAGTCAGTACATCACACTAAGCAGTCAGTACATCATACTAAGCAGTCAGTACATCATACTAAGCAGTCAGTACATACTAAGCAGTCAGTGCATCATACTAAGCAGTCAGTACATCACACTAAGCAGTCAGTACATCATACTAAGCAGTCAGTACTCATACTAAGCAGTCAGTACATTTATACTAAGCAGTCAGTACATCACACTAAGCAGTCAGTACATCATACTAAGCAGTCAGTGCATCATACTAAGCCGTTAGTACATCATACTAAGCAGTCAGTACATCATACTAAGCAGTCAGTACATCATACTAAGCAGTTAGTACATCATAATAAGCAGTCAGTACATCATACTAAGCAGTCAGTATATCATACTAAGCAGTCAGTACATCATACTAAGCAGTCAGCACACCATACTAAGCAGTCAGTACATCATACTAGACAGTCAGTATATCACACTAAGCAGTCTGTACACACTAAGCAGTCAGTACATCACACTAAGCAGTCAGTACAGCATACTAAGCAGTCAGTACACCATACTAAGCAGTCAGTACATCATACTAAGCAGTCAGTACATCGTACTAAGCAGTCAGTACATCACACTAAGCAGTCAGTACATCACACTAAGCAGTCAGTACATCACGCTAAGCAGTCAGCACATCACACTAAGCGGCCAGTACATCACACTAAGCAGTCAGTACATCATACTAAGCAGTCAGTGCATCATACTAAGCGGCCAGTACATCACACTAAGCAGTCAGTACATCATACTAAGCAGTCAGTGCATCATACTAAGCAGTCATTACATACTAAGCAATCAGTACATCACACTAAGCAGTCAGTACATCACACTAAACAGTCAGTATCATCATTTTAAGCAGTCAGTACATCACACTAAGCAGTCAGCACATCACCTAAGCAGTCAGTACATCACACTAAGCAGTCAGTACATCTACTAAGCAGTCAATGCATCATATTAAGCAGTCAGTACATACTAGCAGTACTATAATACATAAGCAGTCAGTACATACTAACCAGTCAGTAAATCATACTAAGCAGTCAGTACATTTACACTAAGCAGTCAGTCATCATTTCTAAGCAGTCAGTACATCATACTAAGCAGTCAGTACATCATACTAAGCAGTCAGTACATCACACTAAGCAGTCAGTACATCATACTAAGCAGTCAGTACATCATACTAAGCAGTCAGTACATCATACTAAGCAGTCAGTACATCATACTAAGCAGCCCGTACTTTCCCTACTACGCAGTCAGTACTTCATACTAAGCAGTCAGTACATCATACTAAGCAGTCAGTACATCATACTAAGCAGTCAGTACATCATACTAAGCAGTCAGTACATCATACTAGACAGTCAGTACATCATACTAAGCAGTCAGTACATCACACTAAGCAGTCAGTACATCACACTAAGCAGTCAGTACATCACACTAAGCAGTCAGTACATCACACTAAGCAGTCAGTAAATCACACTTAAGCAGTCAGTACATCATTTCTAAGCAGTCCCGTACATCATACTAAGCAGTCAGTACATCATACTAAGCAGTCAGTACATACTAAGCAGTCAGTGCAACATACTAAGCAGTCAGTACATCACACTAAGCAGTCAAATACATCTATCAAGGGAGTCAGTACATCACACTAAGCAGTCAGTACATCACACTAAGCAGTCAGTACATCATACTGCAGTCAGTGCATATAAAGCAGTCAGGGAATTAAAATTTTAAGCAGTTAGTACATCATACTAAGCAGTCAGTACATCATACTAAGCAGTTAGTACATCATACTAAGCAGTACATCATACTAAGCAGTCAGTACATCATACTAAGCAGTCAGTACATCATATTAAGCAGTCAGTACATCATACTAAGAAGTCAGTACATCATACTAAGCAGTCAGCACACCATACTAAGCAGTCAGTACATCATACTAGACAGTACATCACACTAAGCAGTCAAATACATCATTACTAAGCAGTCGTACATCTTTCTAAGCAGTCAGTACATCTTACTAAGCAGTCAGTAACATCTACTAAGCAGTCAGTACATCATTTCTAAGCAGTCAGTACTCATACTAAGCAGTTCAGTACATCATACTAAGCATCAGTACATCATACTAAGCAGTCAGTACATCTACTAAGCAGTCAGTACATCTACTATGCAGTCAAGTACATCATACTAAGCAGTCAGTACATCATACTAAGCAGTCAGTACATCATACTAAGCAGTCAGTACATCATACTATGCAGTCAGTACATCATACTAAACAGTCGTAATCTTACTTTAAGCAGTCAGCACATCACACTAAACAGTCAGTAATTCATACTAAGCAGGGCAGTACATCATACTAAGCAGTCAGTACATCATACTAAGCTGTCAGTACATCATACTAAGCTGTCAGTACATCACACTAAGCAGTCAGTACATCACACTAAGCAGTCAGTACATCATTTCTAAGCAGTCAGTACATCAATTTCTAAGCAGTCAGTACATCACACTAAGTAGTCAGTACATCATACTTTAAGTAGTCAGTAAATCACACTAAGCAGTCAGTACATCATTTCTAGACAGTCGTACATCACACTAAGCAGTCAGTACTTCATGCTAAGCAGTCAGTACATCACACTAAGCAGCAGTAGACATCCACTAAACAGTCAGTACACCAAAACTAGACAGTCAGTTTCATCACAAATAAGCAGTCAGTACATCAATAAGCAGTCAGTAATCATATAAAAAGGAGTCAGTACATCATACTATGCAGTCAAATTACATCTATTAAGCAACAGTACCATACTAAGCAGTCGTGCATCATACTAAGCAGTCATTAATTCTAAGCGTCAACATTTTACTAAGCAGTCAGTACATCACACTAAGTAGTCAGCACATCACACTAAGCAGTCAGTACATCATACTAAGCAGTCAGTACATCACACTAAGCAGTCAGTACATCATACTAAGCAGTCAGCACATCATACTAAGCAGTCAGTACATCACACTAAGCAGTCAGCACATCATACTAAGCAGTCAGCACATCATGCTAAGCAGTCAGTACATCACACTAAGCAGTCAGTACATCATACTAAGCAGTCAGCACATCATACTAAGCAGTCAGCACATCACACTAAGCAGTCAGTACATCACACTAAGCAGTCAGTACATCATACTAAGCAGTAAGTACATCACACTAAGCAGTCGTACATCACCTAAAACAGTCAAATACATCATACTAACAGTCAGTACTCAAAACTAAGCAGTCAGTACATACTAAGCAGTCAGTACATCACACTAAGCAGTCAGTACATCATACTAAGCAGTCAGTACATCATACTAAGCAGTCAGTACATCATACTAAGCAGTCAGTACATCACACTAAGCAGTCAGTACATCATACTAAGCAGTCGTGCATCATTTCTAAGCCGTTAGTACATCATACTAAGCAGTCAGTACATCATACTATGCAGTCAGGGACATCATACTAAGCAGTTAGTACATCATTCTAAGCAGGGCAGTACATCATCTAAGCAGTCAGTATATCATACTAAGCAGTCAGTACATCATACTAAGCCCGTCAGCACACCATACTAAGCAGTCAGTACATCATACTAGACGTCAGTATATCACACTAAGCAGTCTGTACACACTAAGCAGTCAGTACATCACCTAAACAGTCAGTACAGCATACAAGCAGTCAGTAACCATAATAAGCAGTCAGTTTCATCATACTAAGCAGTCAGTAAAATCGTACTAAGCAGTCAGTACATCACAATAAGCAGTCAGTACATCACACTAAGCAGTCAGTTTCATAACGCTAAGCAGTCAGCAAAATCAAAACTAAGCGGCCAGTACATCACACTAAGCAGTCAGTACATCATACTAAGCAGTCAGTGCATCATACTAAGCGGCCAGTACATCACACTAAGCAGTCAGTACATCATACTAAGCAGTCAGGTGCCTCATACTAAGCAGTCATTACATACTAAGCAATCAGTACATCACACTAAGCAGTCAGTACATCACACTAAACAGTCAGTACATCATAATAAGCAGTCAGTACATCACACTAAGCAGTCAGCACATCACACTAAGCAGTCAGTACATCACACTAAGCAGTCAGTACATCATAAATAAGCAGTCAATTTCATCATATTAAGCAGTCAGTACATTACTAGCAGTTAATAATTCTAAGCAGTCAGTACATACTAACCAGTCAGGTAAATCATACTAAGCAGTCAGTACATCACACTAAGCAGTCAGTACATCATACTAAGCAGTCAGTACATCATACTAAGCAGTCAGTACATCATACTAAGCAGTCAGTACATCACACTAAGCAGTCAGTACATCATTTCTAAGCAGTCAGTACATCATACTAAGCAGTCAGTACATCATACTAAGCAGTCAGTACATCATACTAAGCAGTCAGTACTTCATACTACGCAGTCAGTACTTCATACTAAGCAGTCAGTACATCATACTAAGCAGTCAGTTTCATCATACTAAGCAGTCAGTTTCATCATACTAAGCAGTCAGTACATCATACTAAGCAGTCAGTACATCATACTAAGCAGTCAGTACATCATACTAAGCAGTCAGTACATCACACTAAGCAGTCAGTACATCACACTAAGCAGTCAGTACATCCCCACTAAGCACTCGTCATACACTAAGCAGTCAGTAAATCACACTAAGCAGTCAGTACATCATACTAAGCAAATCAGTAATCATACTAAGCAGTCGTACATCATACTAAGCAGTTTAGTACATACTAAGCAGTCAGTGCAACATACTAAGCAGTCAGGGACATCACACTAAGCAGTCATTTAATCATCTAAGCAGTCAGTACTCACACTAAGCAGTCAGTACATCACACTAAGCAGTCAGTACATCATACTAAGCAGTCAGTGCATCATACTAAGCAGTCAGTGCATCATACTAAGCAGTTAGTACATCATACTAAGCAGTCAGTACATCATACTAAGCCGTTAGTACATCATACTAAGCAGTACATCATACTAAGCAGTCAGTACATCATACTAAGCAGTCAGTACATCATATTAAGCAGTCAGTACATCATACTAAGAAGTCAGTACATCATACTAAGCAGTCAGCACACCATACTAAGCAGTCAGTACATCATACTAGACAGTACATCACACTAAGCAGTCAGTACATCATACTAAGCAGTCAGTACATCATACTAAGCAGTCAGTACATCATACTAAGCAGTCAGTACATCATACTAAGCAGTCAGTACATCATACTAAGCGTCAGTACATCATACTAAGCAGTCGTACAAACATACTAAGCAGTCAGTACATCATACTAAGCAGTCAGTACATCATACTAAGCAGTCAGTACATCATACTATGCAGTCAGTACATCATACTAAGCAGTCAGTACATCATACTAAGCAGTCAGTACATCATACTAAGCAGTCAGTACATCATACTATGCAGTCAGTACATCATACTAAACAGTCAGTACATCATACTAAGCAGTCAGCACATCACACTAAGCAGTCAGTACATCATACTAAGCAGTCAGTACATCATACTAAGCAGTCAGTACATCATACTAAGCTGTCAGTACATCATACTAAGCTGTCAGTACATCACACTAAGCAGTCAGTACATCACACTAAGCAGTCAGTACATCATACTAAGCAGTCAGTACATCATACTAAGCAGTCAGTACATCACACTAAGTAGTCAGTACATCATACTAAGTAGTCAGTAAATCACACTAAGCAGTCAGTACATCATACTAGACAGTCAGTACATCACACTAAGCAGTCAGTACATCATGCTAAGCAGTCAGTACATCACACTAAGCAGTCAGTACATCACACTAAGCAGTCAGTACACCAAACTAGACAGTCAGTACATCACACTAAGCAGTCAGTACATCACAATAAGCAGTCAGTACATCATACTAAGGAGTCAGTACATCATACTATGCAGTCAGTACATCATATTAAGCAATCAGTACATACTAAGCAGTCAGTGCATCATACTAAGCAGTCATTACATACTAAGCAGTCAGTACATCATACTAAGCAGTCAGTACATCACACTAAGTAGTCAGCACATCACACTAAGCAGTCAGTACATCATACTAAGCAGTCAGTACATCACACTAAGCAGTCAGTACATCATACTAAGCAGTCAGCACATCATACTAAGCAGTCAGTACATCACACTAAGCAGTCAGCAAAATCATTACTAAGCAGTCAGCAATCATGCTAAGCAGTCAGTCATACCTAAGCAGTCAGTACATCATACTAAGCAGTCAGCACATCATACTAAGCAGTCAGCACATCACACTAAGCAGTCAGTACATCATACTAAGCAGTCAGCACATCACACTAAGCGTCAGTACATCATTACTAAGCAGTCGCACATCACACTAAGCAGTCCCGTACATCACACTAAGCAGTCAGTACATCATACTAAGCAGTCACATCACACTAAGCAGTCAGTACAAACATACTAAGCGTCAGTACATCACACTAAGCAGTCAGTACATCACACTAAGCAGTCAGTACATCACACTAAGCAGTCAGTACATCACACCCAAGCAGTCAGCCATCACATAAGCAGTCACTACATCATACTAAGCAGTCAGCACATCACACTAAGCAGTCAGTACATCATACTAAGCAGTCAGCACATCACACTAAGCAGTCAGTACATCACACTAAGCAGTCAGTACATCATACTAAGCAGTCAGTACGTCACACTAAGCAGTCAGTACATCACACTAAGCAGTCAGTACATCATACTAAGCAGTCAGTACATCATACTAAGCAGTCAGTACATCATACTAAGCAGTCAGTGCATCACACTAAGCAGTCAGTACACCACACTAAGCAGTCAGTACATCATACTAATTAGTCAGTTACATTTATACTAAGCAGTCAGTACATCACACTAAGCAGTCAGTACATCACACTAAGCAGTCAGTACATCATACTAAGCAGTCAGTGCATCATACTAAGCAGTTAGTACATCATACTAAGCAGTCAGTACATATTAAGCAGTCAGTACATCATACTAAGCAGTCAGTACATCATACTAAGCAGTCAGTACACCATACTAAGCAGTCAGCACATCACACTAAGCAATCAATACATCACACTAAGCAGTCAGCACATCACACTAAGCAATCAATACATCACACTAAGCAGTCAGTACATCACACTAAGCAGTCAGTACATCACACTAAGCAGTCAGTACATCATACTAAGCAGTCAGCACATCAACACTAAGCAGTCAGTACATCACATAAGCAGTCAGTACATCAACTAAGCAGTCAGTACATCACACTAAGCAGTCAGTAAATCTTTCTAAGCAGTCAGCACATCACACTAAGCAGTAAGTACATCATACTAAGCAGTCAGTACATCACACTAAGCAGTCAGTACATCACAATAAGCAGTCAGTACATCACACTAAGCAGTCAGTACATCACACTAAGCAGTCAGTATATCATACTAGACCGTCAGTACATCACACTAAGCAGTCAGCACATCACACTAAGCAGTCAGTACATCACACTAAGCAGTCAGCCCCATCACACTAAGCAGTCCAGTACATCATACTAAGCAGTCAGCACATCACACTAAGCAGTTCCCCTACATCACACTAAACAGTCAGTACATCACACTAAGCAGTCAGTACATCATACTAAGCAGTCAGTACATCATACTAAGCAGTCAGTACATCACACTAAGCAGTCAGCACATCACACTAAGCAGTCAGTACATCATACTAAGCAGTCAGCACATCACACTAAGCAGTCAGTACATCATACTAAGCAGTCAGTAAATCTACTAAGCAGTCAGTACATCACACTTATGTGTTATACAAGATGCTTGAGATTAAGTGCAGAATTCTAGCGGTACAGCTGACCCCTGTGGTATTATGGCAAGTGTGGGAAGTTAACCTTGTGTATGATGAGTGGGACCACTTCTTGAGTGGGGGCAGTCACAGGAAGGGCACTAAGACAGTCACAAAACCACACAGGACAAAAAATGGGGTCACCGCCAGGGACACCAAAACAGTCACAGCAGGGGGCACCCAAGACAGTCACAGCAGGGGACACCAAGACAGGCACAGCAGGGACACCAAGACAGGGCCACTAGACTGGTCACCTCCACAAAGTGTGCGGGGCAGTCAGCATCATACTAAAGTCTACCAAAACAAAGAGCCCGCCCCGGACAGGTACCCAAATTTGCCCCGACCTGTAATTAACGTCACGGCTAGGCAGTTAGGCATGCCTAGCTGACGTGTACTAGTAATTAC
>NC_069410.1:35793680-35863680 GCF_026875155.1 Cherax quadricarinatus
GTGCATTTGTTATACGTACACGCATGTACGCGCATGCCTGGACTCTGCAGGAGTCACAGCTGACTGAGGGACAAGTCACTGACTATTCAGACGTCAACACACCTTATAAAAGTCCGGTTCCCCATTATTCAACTCATTTATTCAGAAGTAATTTTCCTAATGGGTTCTGAAACCTCATTAAAGGTTTGGATCGTTCATTAGCGGCGAGCTGTCATGTTCGTTGTCTCTCTTGTTTGTCTGTTTATTTTTTGGGTCTTGTGGCCGTCGACAGACCCAACAATGAGACCATTTTGGAGACCGTCGACTTTTCTATACCCGTGTGTGTGTGTGTGTGTGTATCTCTCTCTCTCTCTCTCTCTCTCTCTCTCTCTCTCTCTCTCTCTCTCTCTCTATGCCAGTTTTATTTCCATCACCATCCAATTTTATTCTTACGGTTATGTTCTTAAAAACGGCGCTATAAAGTGGATAGTTGTTATGGAATTTCCAAATAGATTTTTTTAAGGGGACTGTGAGGTTCGCTGGCTAGCTGCTCCTCAAGATCCAGTGTAAACAAACTTCCCGGAGAGACGACTCCTCTGTGACATTATCATTAGCTACCCTTGAAGGAGACCATTACGTTCTTGTCCTATTTTTTTCCTTCTTTCCCCTAACTTTTCATATTTGTATCGCTCACAACAAGAGAAGGCCTCATCCAGTCGGCTTCAATATTTCAAGGCTGGTGTACGGCAACCAGGACAAAAATTCTAAGAACACTTGGCATCTGCAGGTGACTTATGACTAAAGTTGACGAGCCCGTGTCCTGATTCCTGGAATGATTCCAATAACTTCCAAAAGCCACTACTGCTTGGCCTTGAACATAAGAAAAAGTTGTCTCCTAAGTCGATGATGGTAAACAGTAAATATCTGCCAATTTTATACGTAAAATACTGGGATTTTTTTTTTACTCCGCTTAAATGTTATAATTGAGTGTAGCTGTGAGCGGCTTCAGTATATAACAAGTGAAGCATCATACAGTCATGACAGTGTCCAGTAAGATTAGTTTGTAAGCAAATTTGTCACAACTTGAAAGTTTACAATGTTTAGGCACATCTGTGAAATTTAATGAAAATATTAAAAAACACCTCGTGGAATCGATGGATTCACAGCCAGTACTCGAGAATTATTTTTCTGATACGTTTCAAACTTTCCGTGATAATAAGCATTGTTAAAAGAAAGTCTGGCTTTCACTTTGAGCTATGTAAACTTCAAGTTCCAATTAAAATGATTAGCTTCAACTTAATTACTACAGAATGATTCTTCTGGTCGGCTTCAAACTCATAGGTGTTAGTACATTTTAGTTGGAAATATATTTTATTAACTCTGGGTTGGTACTTCCTCGTATGTCAGTTATTGGTTGTTAATCAATTTGGACGTTGAAAAAACATAAAATCAAATGTTTTTTCAGAGTTAATTGTAGAGAATTTTAAATAGAATACAACTGAAAATAACTAAAAAATATTCAAAATTTGAAATGTTACAACGTTTTTAATTTTCAGGAGACGAGTCAACCCCAGCAAGTGTATGACTTGGCGCCAGAGCTGCATGACTTGGCGCCAGAGCTGCATGACTTGGCGCCAGAGCTGCCACACTCTCAGCTGCATGACTTGATGCCAGAGCTGCCACACTCTCAGCTGCATGACTTGACGCCAGAGCTGCCACACACTCAGCTGCATGACTTGACGCCAGAGCTGCCACACACTCAGCTGCATGACTTGACGCCAAAGCTGCCACACACTCAGCTGCATGGCTTGACGCCAGAGCTGCCACACACTCAGCTGCATGGCTTGACGCCAGAGCTGCCACACCCTCAGCTGCATGACTTGACGCCAGAGCTGCCACACACTCAGCTGCATGACTTGACGCCAGAGCTGCCACACACTCAGCTGCATGGCTTGACGCCAGAGCTGCCACACTCTCAGCTGCATGACTTGACGCCAGAGCTGCCACACACTCAGCTGCATGACTTGACGCCAGAGCTGCCACACACTCAGCTGCATGACTTGACGCCAAAGCTGCCACACACTCAGCTGCATGGCTTGACGCCAGAGCTGCCACGCTCTCAGCTGCATGGCTTGACGCCAGAGCTGCCACACACTCAGCTGCATGACTTGACGCAATAGCTGCCACACACTCAGCTGCATGGCTTGACGCCAGAGCTGCCACACTCTCAGCTGCATGACTTGACGCCAGAGCTGCCACACACTCAGCTGCATGACTTGACGCCAGAGCTGCCACACACTCAGCTGCATGACTTGACGCCAAAGCTGCCACACACTCAGCTGCATGGCTTGACGCCAGAGCTGCCACGCTCTCAGCTGCATGGCTTGACGCCAGAGCTGCCACGCTCTCAGCTGCATGACTTGATGCAATAGCTGCCACACACTCGGCTACACTGCCACACTCTCAGCTACACCACTGCCACACACTCAGCTACGCCACTGCCACTCTCTCAGCTACGCCACTGCCACACTCAGCTACGCCACTGCCACACACTCAGTTACACCACTGCCACACACTCAGCTACACCACCGCCACACTCTCAGCTACACCACTGCCACACTCTCAGCTACGCCACTGCCACTCTCTCAGCTACGCCACTGCCACACTCAGCTACGCCACTGCCACACACTCAGTTACACCACTGCCACACACTCAGCTACACCACTGCCACACACTCAGCTACACCACCGCCACACAATCAGCTACACCACCGCCACACTCTCAGCTACACCACCGCCACACTCTCAGCTACACCACCACCACACTCTCAGCTACACCACCACCACACTCTCAGCTACACACCACCACACTCTCAGCTACACCACCACCACACTCTCAGCTACACCACTGCCACACTCAGCTACACCACTGCCACACTCTCACCTACACCACTGCCACACTCAGCTACACCACTGCCACACTCTCAGCTACACCACTGCCACACTCTCCCCTACACATAAGAACATAAGAAGGAACACTGCAACAGGCCTACTGACCCATGCGGAGCAGGTCCATATCCCCCCCGGATTATCCCAATGACCCACCCAGTCTGGTCACCTCCACTCAAGGATGGAGCACTGTACCAAACTCAGCAGCACAAGCTAGTCAGGTCCAACTCACACCCACCCACTCATGTATTTATCTAACATATTTTTAAAACTACACAACGTTTCAGCCTCAATAACTGTACTTGGGAGTTTTTTCCACTCATCCACAACTCTATTACCAAACCAGTACTTTCCTATATCGTTCCTGAATCTGAATTTTTCCAACTTGAAACCATTGCTGCGAGTCCTGTCTTGGCTGGAAATTTTCAGCACGCTATTTACATCCCCTTTATTTATTCCTGTTTTTCATTTATACACCTCGATCATATCCCCCTAATTCTACGCCCTTCGAGAGGGTGCAGATTCAGAGCCCTCAGTCTATCCTCATAGGGAAGATTTCTGATACATGGGATCATCTTTGTCATCCTCCTCTGTACGTTTTCCAGAGCATTTATATCCATTCTGTAATACGGTGACCAGAACTGAGCAGCATAGTGTAAATGAGGCCTAACCAAGGATATATAGAGTTGAAGAACAACCTGAGGACTTCTATTATTTATACTTCTAGATATGAAGCCAAGAATTCTGTTAGCTTTATTGCGAACACTAATGCACTGTTGTCTTAGTTTTAGGTTACTGCTAACCAGAACTCCTAAATCCTTTTCGCAATCAGTAGTATTAAGATCTACATTAGTTTATGTGGCATGGTTATTTAACTGTCCAACATTCAGAACTTTGCATTTGTCAATATTAAACTGCATCTGCCACTTCTCCGACCATTGCATCAGTCTATTCAAATCATCCTGGAGTACTCTAGTGTCCTCATTAGAATGAATTGGACGGCCTATTTTGGTGTCATCAGCAAATTTGCTTATGTCGCTATTTATTTCCTCATTTATGTCGTTTATGTAAATTGTGAACAACAACGGGCCCAACATTGACCCCTGAGGAACACCGCTTGTGACGTGCCCCCATTCTGATTTCTCCCCATTTATGCAAACTCTCTGCTGCCTATTTGTCAGCCATGCCTCTACCCAGGAAAAAAATTCTCCTCCTATTCCGTTTGCCTTAAGTTTCCTGAATAGCCTCTGGTGTGGAACTCTATCGAAAACCTTAATGAAGTCCATATACACAATATTATATTCATTACCATGATCTACCTCCTCAAACACCTTAGTGAAAAAGGTTAGTAAATTCATTCATCAATCTGTGCCTGTCAAGATGGCTACGAATTGCTTCGGAAATTGTTGATTCCATAAATTTTCCCACTATGGAGATAAGGTTTATTGGTCTATAGTTCGAAGCCAAGGACCTGTCACCTGCCTTGTAAATAGGTTTTACATTTGCCATTTTCCACTTATCAGGCACTATGCCAGTTTGTAGTGATATGTTAAAAAGATTAGCCAAAGATATGCTAAGTTCCTCTTTACATTCCTTTAACACCCTGCAAACATTTCATCAGGGCCTGGGGATTTGTTGGGTTTTAGTTTCTCTATTTGTCTGAGGACCATGTCACTATTACCGAAATCGAACATATTTATCATCATCCTGTTCTACATAAACTATTATTTCGGGAATATCGCAGTATTTTCCGGGTTGAAAACTGAGAGAAGTAGGTATTTAGAATTTCACACATATCCTTATCACTGTCAGTGATCTGACCAGAGTTACTCTTAAGTGGGCCAATCTTGTCCCTAATCTTACTTCTGTATACCTGAAAGAACCTTTTTGGGTTAGTCTTTGAATCCCTTGCGACCTTACCTCATTATCCCTTTTGCTTTTCTTATTCCTTTTCTTATTTCTCTCTTTAATCGAATATAATGATTTCTTAACTGTCCAGGGCCCCTCTTTTGAAAACGCCTATATATGCTTCTCTTTGACCAATGAGATGTTTTTAATCTATTTTTTTAAATCCATTTGGATCATTTTATTAGATCAATTACCCACTCGGAACAAAAGTTGTCTGGGCAGCTAGAACTATGCTCTGAAAAGCGTCATATTGGCAACCAAGATCACCTACCTGACCCATAGTCAGGACATCCCAATTTAGTTCACCCAGGTAATTTTTCAGTCTGGGACAGAGATTTGATTGCAGTTATCTGGGTAATTCCATGATATGTTGAAACTAAGAGATTTGTGATCACATTCCCCAAGCTCGTCATTAACCTCAAGATTATTAATTAATGAATCTTTGTTGGCAGCTACACCACTGCCACACTCTCAGCTACACCACTGCCACACACTCAGCTACACCACTGCCACACACTCAGCTACACCACTGCCACACACTCAGCTACACCACTGCCACACACTCAGCTACACCACTGCCACACACTCAGCTACACCACTGGTACACTCTCAGCTACACCACTGGTACACTCTCAGCTACACCACTGGTACACTCTCAGCTACACCACTGGTACACTCCAGCTACACCACTGGTACACTTTTCCCGCTACACCACGGAAAACTCACTACACCACTGGTACACTCTCAGCTACAGCACTGCCACACTCAGCTACAACACTCACACTCAGCTACAACACTCACACACACAGCATCATCACTGGTGTGGCTTCAACACTGGTGTGGCTTCAACACTGGTGTAAAATCAACATTGGTTTGGCTTCAACACTGGTGTAAAATCAACACTGGTGTAGCTGCAACACTGGTGTGGCTTCAACACTGGTGTGGCTTCAAAACTGGTGTGGCATCAACACTCGTGTGGCTTCAACAATTGTTTGGATTCAACAATGGTGTGGCTTAGAGGAGAGTTTGCATTAGTTTTGGACTGTATATGTCCTAGTCCGCCATTTTTATTGAAAATATTGGGATATTAGTTGTGGTGTGGTAAGTAGTGAACGACTTGAGTCACCGCAGATCTTCAACGCTAATATTTATCTGCGTTAGAGAGTTACCGCACTCTGCACTCTTCCTGTCACGTACATTGAGGTACAGGGGACTGAGGTTATACGATACAGGGATACCTTTCTCCGATTATACTGTGACTGAAGGATCTTGTTATTATAATTATAATAATATTATTATTATTATTATAGAATTATATTATTATTATTACAAGGAAAGGGGGGCAATCAATTTATTTAAATTTAAGAAAGGTAGAGTAGCTCCAATTCCTTAATGAAGAGACCTTCACCAGCACCAAGCACCCCTCCCCTCCCCCCACACACATTGACTAACAATTTGGGTCAACTACGATCAAATTATACAGCGTTGTCCACGAATGAAAACTTGAAACTTCAAGACTGTGACAACACTGAGTACACACAGTGAGGGGCTCACACTACAACCCGCAACAATATCTTTATAATGGGGAGAAAAGAGAGAGAGAGAGAGAGAAGAGAGAAGAGAGAAGAGAGAGAGAGAGAGAAGAGAAGAGAGAGGAAGGAGAGGGAGAGGGAGAGAGAGAATGGTATTGACACGCAGGGGCAAGCGCTGCTGCTACTACTACTACTACGTCCTGGATATTCCAGGATATATGCTGGACCCGTGGCGTCTGGAGCAGGTAAGTACGTACGTTCCAACTACGGCGTCAGGAACAGGCACGTTCAATGAACTATCATGACTCTTTTATTAAGTATAAATAAAAGAGGAGGGCGGTGTTCCTTCCACAAACAAACACACACACACACAAACACACACACACAAACACACACACACACACACACACACACAAACACACACACACACACACACACACACACACACACACACACACAACAAACACACACACACACACACACACACACACACACACACACACACACACACACACACACAAAACACAAACACACACAAACACACACAAAAACACACAAACACAAACACACACACACATACACACACAAACGCACACAAAACATACAAACACAAATACACACAAACACAAATACACACAAACACAAGCACACACACACACACACACACACACACACACACACACACACACACACACACACACAAACACACACACACAAAACACACACACACAAACACACACCACACACACACACACCACACACATGACATGACCCAGCTGAAAATTTTCGGAGAATAGGGGGTTTGTAAAAAAAAGAACCCGGCCAGTGAAAGTGACCTTCAAGGCAGAAACGACTCGGACCAGGATCCTGCAGGAGAAAGCACGATTAAGGGACATGCCGGCATACAGGAAGGTGTATCTCGACCGTGACAGAACACAATAAGAAAGGCAGAAACTGAGAGAGATGGTACAAAGGCGAAAGGAGGAAAGAGAGGGGATGGAGAAGACAGACAGGAGATCCCAGACCCAGGAAGAAGATCAAATACAGCCTCCCTCACAACTTCCTATAGAAGCCTCCCAACCAGGTCAACCCCAGTGCAACCAAACACTCTAAATCAAAACACCCATGCCACATCCAATGCCCCCACCCACTACATTACAAACTCCACCCCACAGCAACAACCCATAGTTCCTTTCAGGTCTCCCACTTCCCCAACCCCAATATACCTCCCAGACCACAGTCTTAGAAAAGAAGTTGAAGGTGTGGTATACAAATGCAGATGGAATAACAAACAAGTATGAGGAGTGGCACAAAAGAATCAAAGAGAGATCCCCAGACATAATAGCACTCACAGAAACAAAACTCACCAGAATAGTAACAGATTCAATCTTTCCATCCAGATACCAAATCCTCAGGAAAGACAGAGGGAGGAGAGGGGGAGGAGGAGTTGCACTGCTCATTAAAAACCAGTGGGGTTTTGAGAAAATGGAAGGAATGGATGGCACGGCGAAAGGGACTACTTAGTAGGAACAATCCAGTCTGAGGGACATAAGGTGATAATTGCAGTAATGTACAACCCACCACAGAACTGCAGGAGGCCAAGAGAAGAATATGATGAGAGCAACAGAGCAATGATCGACACACTAGCCGAGGTGGCCAGGAGAGCACACATGGGGGGAGCAAAGTTACTAGTTATTGGTGATTTCAATCACAAGGAGATTGACTGGGAAAACCTGGAGCCCCATGGGGGTCCCAAAACATGGAGAGCCAAGATGATGGATGTGGTACTGGAAAACCTCATGCATCAACATGTTAGAGACACTACCAGAGAGAGAGGAGAGGATGAACCAGCAAGGCTGGACCTTGTATTCACCATGAGTAGTTCGGACATCGAGGGTATCATGTATGAAAGGCCCCTGGGAGCTAGTGATCATGTGGTTCTGTGCTTCGACACCTCTTCAAGGGGGGCTCCTTGGCGTGGTGAAGAGGCTCTTGGTCTGAGGAATTAGCCCTGTCGGTCTTCTTCCTCAGACCGAACCTAATTACCCCCCATTCTCCCCTCCCCTATCCCATCCTCCCCTTTTTCCATTCCTCCTCCTCCTCCCCACCCCTCCCTTTTGCCCTTCCTCTTTTTAGCCTTTGGGATTTCTCCCACAGGCACGCTAGTTCCTAGGTAGGGGAAAGGACACTGGGGTCCATCCCATTCCGTTGAGGTTCTAGGCGGTGGCGTAGTTTGCCGTGGAATCTGGATCGCCTGGGGATGTCCCAATCCCTCTCCGGTATCCCGGAGTAGCTTTGGGTGTCTTTCAGGAGACGGCTGCATCTCTGGAAGCCACCTTTCGCATTCCGGGGGTGGTGGCTGAAGGAGGTATGCTTTGTGGTGGATATCCGGCCGCCCTCTCTTTTGTCCACCGAGGTAGCTCAGTAGATGTGAGGTTGCTATCACGGATTGCTGGTTTACTGGCATGAAGGGTAGGGTATGGCACGGGTTCCATGCTGCATCTGTGCTACTAGCGGTGCTGAGGTCCTCTTGGGCGCGGAGGGAGATTTCCAGCCCTTTCATTCCTCCTGGGAACTATTCCTCCCCGCTCCCCCCTTTTTTTATTCTTTTTTTTATTTTTTCTTTTCTTCTTTCTTTTTTTTTCTTAAAAACAAAAAGCAAAGGAGTAACCTAACCATGGAGAACCCAATCCATGAACCCACTACCCCCGCCCCTCTTGATATCCGCACCCCATTCTGACCCTGCCTTGTTTTAAACCACTCTTCAACACTCCTGATGCCCCTTACCTCTGGCTGGAGCAGTTATCCACACCTGCTCAGTACCGGGCTTCGACTACTCCTTCATTTTCTAACTCCCCTCTCCTTTGACTATTCGTCCGGCTTCTCCCGTCTACGTACGCAATGGGCTTGCGCCAGCCCATTTCACGCCTATCGCAGACGTAGAATTTTGACAACGCAATCTCCTGATGAGCTCCTTCGTTACCTTCCATTCTACTCCGAAAAGACGACACGTCAACACTCCCTCTCCACGCTCAGTTTCGACCACACAATGGACATGTGTTTATTCTTACTTTAAACCGACTTCTTCTTCTGCCTTACCTTTCTGACCATAGTAGATTGGCAAGCGCTCCGCGTCATGTTGTAATGATATTTCATTTCACTGCTCTCAAGAGTGTACGTGCATCGTCACTGTACAGAATGCTACCAACTATGATCTTTTCTCTCCGTTCAATACAACTACTCCTATCACTATTAAAAACATCTTTCTCACAATTTCTTGTATGGTACTGTCATCCTGCCCCATACCATAGTTCCAACAGAATTCCAGTCATTGGCAAGACATTCTGAACAGCGAACTCCAGGATCTTCCCAAGCCTCAAATTAGACACTATCCTTCCTGGGCCCGGGGCGAAACGTTACCCTGCAATGGCTCGTGTAACTTTTGACAGACCGAAACTCCCGTCCTCTGTATATGTCCGCGGATACCGGTTACAATTCAAAGGTGATACCTACACAGCAACAATGTAAATTGCTGGCTGTTTGCACCACGAAATATTACAGATCTAAGGCCCGAAATGTCCCAGTCTGTGTCCGACGACCATTTCTAATACATCTTGCAGTCAACCCATCTTCCTAATAGTAATGAAGCTCACCCTTAGTATCCATACGTTGCCAGTCTACTAAATGAACGTGAAATCTTGCCTCAAAGAGGCAGAAGGTCTCACCTTATGCTATGCATTACTCATCTCCGCCTCCAAGGGAGACTAGCCCCTGTATATTCCGATATTCTCGTGTTTCCAAACATCCCCGCTACTGTCTGGGGTCCCATCTTCCTGCACCCCCTCGGTTGTTACCCCTCCCCATATCCACTCCCGCATCTAATCCCTTAAGCTGTCCTTGGCTCTGACTCTCGACCCAACTCAGTCTGTTCTCACACTTCAGTCCTTCCTCAACAACCCCATATCGACAAGACCTCTACGACAGCCTTACTCCAATCGCCCCTCTACTTCTCGAAGTCCAAAAAATCCACATTGCTCAAACTCTTTGCCCCTGCCTTCCCTTCTTCTCACCTCCACACTTTACCTTTCCAGTCTCTGTAAATAGTTCTTCCCTCTCTCTGCTCAATTACAAGTGTGGAGATTCACCCTCCTCCTCGTACTATGCTTCACCTCATTTCCCCTCCGCAAGTTCCCTCCCTCTGCTGAACTCCTCCCAGGTCTCTGCCTCTTCTGTCCCCCCCCACACTTCACTCCAGACCATTACACTCTTCCCTCCCTCCTCTACTTTTGGTACAGTCCATTTTCTGTCCCAATCTTTACTCACACCCCCTACTTCTATCGCCAATATGGTCTCCCATTACATCCTTATGACTTCAGAAACACTTGAAGCATTTCGAATTATAAGCAGAGACTAAACCTTCAATGACACTGATTCACTTCCTGTTCCTTCTGCTCCCCTCTCCATCTACACAACCCCATTCTCGCAACGCTCCGTTCCTTCAGTTTGCATTACGACTTCCAATGCACCACACGTAACTTTCTAACCTCCTAGTCGTAGGTGCCCTGTTACCTACAGATTCCTGGTATTTCTCATCACCAATCATGGCCCTATTTACAGTGAATATCCCGTCGCTCAGTGGTATCCGGGTGAGCTTCAAATGTTAGCTTTCCAGTTTGCCTGTCGGTGCTTGCTACAAAACCAAAATTACACACGACTGTTTTCCAACCTAGTCTCAGCTATAATTTTATTGTATTCTTCGATCCTTTTCTCAGATTGGGGGGGGCGTGGTGGGGACCTTTAATGAAATGCCATCTTCTATGCAAGAGATTCATACTGTCAACCTATTTGTCCATACTCGCTGCATATACACGCGAGCCCGTAATCCACTTAATAAGTGGTTTACCAAATATGTTCTTTATATCTCTCCTCCTTCTCGAACATTTCTATCCCAGACTATGCCTTTCTTGGTTCATCCTTACCACCAACCACTGCTGTTACTTGGTGATCACTAATGCCCACCATTTTCCTCTGGGGGGGGTCTCAATTGTGACCCACGGGCATCCAGAGTCTTTTCTCGCCTCGTCACCCCCTCCATGATTTAAATACGGGTACTCCACCCATTTGATCCTCGTACCATACTCTCTCTTGCATCGTCTATCTGTCTGCTCCTTCTCCACTGCACTAACCTCACCTGGGTCTTTCTACCGACCTTACATGACAGCGATCATTTTCCAACATCTTACTTCTCCTTCCTATTCACCACCTTTTCCGGACACGCCGCAATTTGAGCGGCAAATTAGGGGAACTTTACTCACACCTCACTGCTTTTATGAGTTTCCTTTCTTCAACCTCCATTATGAGCTCCTACACATCTTCTCGACGTCAGTTTATACCGCAGCTTCTCATTCTATACCCCAAACCTCAGGCAGGCATTCTCAGAAGTGCGTGCCTTGGTGGTCTCCTGCTTGTGCTCGTGCAGTACGTTTGAAACGTGCTGCTTGGGGCAGGTACCGGTACAATAGAACCGCTGAGAGACTTCTTGATTTTAAGCAGAAGCGTGCGATCGCTCGCCGTGTCATCCGTGAAGCTAAACGCACTTGTTGGCGAGACTATGTTTCCACCATCACCTCTGCTTCTTCTATGAGTGCAGTCTGGAAAAAAGTGAGGAAATTGAGTGGTAAATACTCTCCTGACCCGGCTCCTGTTCTACGGGTCGCTGGTGTTGATGTAGCAAACCCTCTCGACGTTGCCATTGAACTTGGCACACATCTGGTCCGTATTTCCCGAGGGCTCCATCTATGCCCCTCGTTTCTTTCCTCAAAGTCTGCCAGAGAGTTAGTACCCTTGGACTTTTCTTCTCTCAGAGAAGAACAGTATAATGTGCCTTTTACACTTCAAGAACTGGAGGCAACGCTCTCAGCTTGCCGATCATCGGCAGCTGGGCCTGACGACATTCATATTCGTATGTTACAACATTTACATCGGTCAGCCCTTGTAGTCCTCTTACACCTCTTCAATCTTATTTGGGCACAAGGAGTTCTTCCCCAGCTGTGGAAATCTGCCATTGTTCTCCCTTTCCGCAAACCGGTACTACAGGACATGATGCCTCCCACTATCGCCCCATCGCTCTTACTAGTGCAGTTTGCAAAGTGATGGAACGTCTCGTAAATCGACGTTTAATGTGGTATTTAGAGACACACAACAGTCTCTCCGCTAGTCAATATGGCTTTCGTAAGGGTCGTTCTACCATAGACCCCTTACTAGCTTGGATACGTATGTTCGTAATGCCTTTGCGAATAATCACTCAGTTATTGCCATATTTTTTGACCTTGAGAAGGCATATGACACAACTTGGAGTATAATATTTTGGCCCGGCCCATTCCTTAGGCCTCCGAGGCAATCTACCATCCTTCCTTAAGAACTTTTTAACTGACAGACATTTCCGTGTTCGAGTCAATAATGTTCTTTCCCCGGACTTCGTCCAAGCTGAAGGTGTCCCTCAGGGATGTGTTCTAAGCACAACACTTTTCTCCTTGCTATAAATGATTTGGCCTCTGTTCTTCCACCCAATATTTGGTCATCACTCTATGTTGATGACTTCGCTATTGCTTGTGCAGGCGCTGACTGTCATCTTATTGCAGTTTCTCTCCAGCATGCGGTCGACCGTGTTTTCCACTTGGGCCACCACGCATGGGTTTTAAATTTTCAAGTACCAAAACTCACCAAATTACTTTCACTAGACGCTCTGTTATCTCCGATCATCCTTTGTATCTCTATGGCTCCCGTATCCCCGAACGTGATACAGTCAGGTTTCTAGGCCTTCTCTTTGACCGTCGGTTATCCTGGAAACCTCACATTACCTCTCTGAAGGCAACTTGTCACAGCCGGCTAAACCTTCTTAAAACCCTTGCTCATCTTTCCTGGGGAGCTGATCGTCGAACTCTGCTTCGCCTACATTCAGCCCTCGTTTTATCGAAACTCGATTATGGTGACCAGATTTATTCCGCGGCCTCTCCTGCTACTCTCTCTAGCCTTAACTCTATCCATCACCAAGGATTACGTTTGTGCCTTGGTGCTTTTCGCTCTTCCCCTGTTGAGAGCCTCTATACAGAAGCGAATGTTCCATCCTTGTCTGATCGCCGTGATGCCCATTGCCTTCGCTACTATGTACGCTCTCACGATCTACACAATCCTTCCATTTATAGAATGGTCCACCGATATTAGTAGACATTCTTTATTCGTTCGCCGCCCTGTTTGCTCCGTCCCTTTTCCTTCGCCTACATTCACTCTTGTCTTCCCTTCAGTTTACCACCTTTATATGTTCATGTAGCATCTCACTTTTCCCTACCCCCTGGGAAGTTCCAGCTGTTCGGGTCTGTTCTTTCTCACTCCCTTGCTCGAAAGCTCAACTGCCTACGGTGCTTCCCGCTCTCTTTTTCTTGGATCACTTCCACTCCCATTCTCATGCCACCGCTGTGTACACAGATGGCTCTAAGTCTTCAGACGGCGTCGGATTCGCAGCAGTGTTTCCGGACAGCGTCGTGCGGGGCATTTACTATCTTCAGCTAGCATTTTTACTGCTGAACTGTATGCCATTCTTGCAGCACTTATTCGTATCGCATCTAGCCTGTGTCATCTTTGTAGTAGTCTCAGACTCCCTTAGTGCTCAAAACCTAGATTGGGATTTTAGAGAAAAATGGAAGGAATGGATGGCACGGTCGAAAGGTACTAACTTGAGTAGGAACAATCCAGTCTGAGGGACATAAGGTGATAGATTGCAGTAATTGTACAACCCACCACAAATGCAGGAGCCAAGGAGAAGAAAATGATGAGAGGCAACAGAGCAATGACGCACACTAGCCGAGGTGGCCAGGAGAGCACACATGGGGGGAGTCAAAGTTACTAGTTCTTGTGATTTCAATCACAAGGAGATGACTGGGAAAACCTGGGAGCCCCTTGGGGGTCCCAAAAAACATTGGAGAAGCCAATATGATGTGTGGTACAGAAAACCTCATGAAATCAATCATGTTTATAGACACTACCAAGAGAGAGGAGAGGATGAACCAGGAAGGCTGGACCTTGTATACACGCATGAGTAGTTCGGGACATCTGAGTATCATTTATGAAAGGGCCCCTGGGATCTAGTGATCAATGTGGTTCAGTGCTTCGACCACCCACTTCAAGGGAGTCTCCATGGCGTGGTGCTGAGGCTCTGGGTCTGAGGAATTAGCCCTGTCGGTCTTCTCCTTCAGACCGAACCTATTTACCCCCACATTCTGCCCCTCCCCAATCCATCCTCCCCTATTTTCCATTCCCTCCACCTCCTCCCCACCTCCTCCCTTTGTCCCTTCCTCTTTTTAGCCATTGATGGAGTGGATTTCTCCCACAGGCACGCTAAGTTCCTAGGTAGGGAGATGAAAGGACACTGGGGTCCTCCATTCCGTTGAGGTCTCGATAGGCGGGGTGGCGTAGTTAGTGATGCCGTGGAACTGGTATCGCCTTGGGGATGACCCAATCCCTCAACTCGGTACCCTGATAAGCTTTGGGTGTCCTTCAGGAGGACGGCTGCATCTCTGGAAGCCACCTTTTCGCATTCCGGGGGTGGTGGCATAAGGCAGGTAACTTTGTGGTGGATATCCGGGGGGGTGCCACGCCCTCACGTTTGTCGCACCGGGTACTCATAGATTGAGGGTTGCTTCGACGGATTGCTGGTTTACAGGAATGAATGGTAGGGTAAGGCCAGGTTTATCCATGCTTGCCATCTGTGCTACTAGCGGTGCTGAGGTCCTCTTGGGCCGCGTAGGGAGATTTCCAGCCCTTTCATTCCTCCTGGGAACTATTCCTCCCCTGCCCCCCCTTTTTTTATTCTTATCTTTTTTATTTTTCTTTCTTCTTTCTTTTTTTCTTAAAAACAAAAAGCAAAGGATAACCTAAACCATTGAGAACCCAATCCATGACCCACTGACCCCCGGCACTCTTGATACCGCACCGACCATTCTGACCCTGCCTGTGTTTAGACCACATCTTACAGACACACCTGATGCCCCTGTGTACCGTCTTTCTGTGCTGTTGTCCTCACCTGCTTCAGGTACCGGGGCTTGCGACTGACCTCCTTCGTGTTCTGAACTCCGCTCTCCTCTTGACTATGCTTCCGTCTTCTCCCTCTACGGTACGGGCAAATTTTCGAATCGCCCGCCCATTACATTCATTCCACCACGCCGGACCATCTCGGTCCTACTCCTAAATGCCAACGTCAATCTCCTGATGATGCTCCTTCGTTACCTCCCATTCTAACTCGGAAAAGACCGACACTCAAGCACTGCATCCTCTCCATCGCTCAGTTCGGCCAGTGGCCACCATGGACAAATTCTTTTACTTTAAGACCGACTTCTTCTTTTCTGCCATACGCTTTCTGACCATAGTATTGGCAAAGCGCTCCTGCGTCCATGTTGGTAGAGATATTTCATTTCATGCACTCAAGATGGAGGTTAAAAAAAAACGTGCATCGTCAACTGTCCAGATTGCTACCCAAGCACATGATCTTTCTCTCCTTTCGAATATCGATCTACTCCTAATCACTATTGAAAAACATCTTTCTCTCATATTCTTGTAGTGGTACTGTCATTCTGCCCCCATACCATAGTCCAAACAGAATTTCAGTCTGTGGCAATGACATTCCCCCCCCCTGGGGGGGGGGGGGGGCCCTTTCCCCCCCCCCCCCCCCACAACACGCCCCCCCCCCCGCCCCAAATACCCAAAAAGGGAGGGGGAAAAAAAAGGGGGGGGGGGGGGGAGGGTTCTGAGGTTTAGAATTGAGAAATTTAAATTTGGTGTATATGTGGAAGGAAGGAAAGGGGATTTAGTTTAAAGTGATTTTGGAGAGTAATGTTTAAAAGTGTTATAAAGTAAATATGTTAGTAAAGGGTTTTCGGTTAAACAAGTTCGAAAGGATTAATAAACCCAACTTGTTTTTGGAGAGGTGGGACTCCCAGCAAATATTACTGATCTATGGCCGTATGTCCAGTCGGTTGTCCGTCGACCATTTCTAATACATCTGTCAGTCAACCTCGCATCTTGCCAAATGTAAAGGGGGGATGAAAGTCTCACCCTTCTACTCACCTTCGTTGCCAGGTCTACTTAAATGAACGTGAAATCTCGTTGCCTCAAAGAGCAAAGGTCTCTCCCTTATCTATGCAGTTACTCATCTCCGCCTCCAAGGGAGACTACCCTTGTTTCTTATTTCTCAGTGTTTCCAAACATCCCCCTACTTCTGGGTCCCATCTTCTGCACCTCCTCTGTTGTTGACCCGCCTCCCATAGTCCACACCGGCATCTAATCCTTTTGCTGTCTTGCTCTGGACGTCCCGACTCACAACTCAGTCTGTTCTCACATCTCGCGTCCTTCCTCACACACCCCAGTATCGCAAGACCTCGTAACGACACCTAATACAATCGCCCCTCTTACTACTCAGAAGCCAAAAAGAATCCACATTGCTCAAATCTTCTTTGCCCCTTCCTTCCCTTCTTCGCACCTCCACACTTTACTTCTTACCTAGTCTCTGTACTTATTCTACCCTCTCACTGGCTCTATTACAAGTGTGGAGATTCACCTCCTCTCGACACTATGCTTTCCAACCCTGTCCCCTTCCCAAGTTTTCATTCTTTCTTCGTCCCTCTTCTGACACCTCCCAGTCTCTGCTCTTCTGTCTCCCCCAACACTTCTCTCCAGTCCCTTACACTCTTCCCTCCCTCCTCTACTTTGGTACAGTACATTACTGTCCAAACTTTTAACTCACGCCCCCTCCTTCTATCTCCCAATAGTGTCTCCCATACATCATTGAATTCAGAAACACTTGAATGCCATTTCAGAATATATTGCAGGAGACTAAACCTTCAATTGGACACTGATTCACTTCCTGTTTCGCTTCTCTTTCCCTTCTCCTCCATCTTCACAACCCCATTCTTCGCAACGCTGCCGTCCTTCGCTTCTTGAACGTCTTCCAATGGCACCACACACGTTAACGTTTCTAACCCCTCTAGTCCGTAGGTCCTTTAAACCTACAGATTCCTGGTATTTTCCTTCATCACCAATCATAACGGCCTATAAAGTGGGAATATACCCGGCCTTCAGGGTAATCGGGGTGAGCTTCAATGTTGCTTTCCAGGTTTTGCCCTGTCGTGCTTGCCTTACAAGAACCAAAATTACACTCGGTGCATGTTTTCCAACCTATCTCAGGCGTATAATTTATTGGTATTCTTCGGATCCTTTTCCTCAGATGGGACCTTAATGAAGTTGCCCTTCTCTAAGCAATGATATTCCTACAGGTCAACTATTTGTCCAACCTCGCTGCATTGCACAGAGCAGCCTCGTATCCACTTGAATAAGTGGGATAACAATATGTTCTTTAAATCTATCTGCTTCTCGAACATTTTTTCTAGTCCCAACTTTGAGCCTTTTTCCTTGTTTTCCATCCTTACCACACCACCACTTCTGTACTTGGTGATTTTAATGCCCACCATTATCCCTCTGGGGGGGGGTCCCATTGTGACTCACTGGGCATCCCCCAGTTGGAGCTTTTCTCGCCTCTCAACCCCCTCCATGAATTTAAATACGGGTACTTCCCACCCATTTTGATCCTCTTACTCATACTCTCTCATGCATCGATCTATCAGTCTGCTCTCGCTCCAACTGCAGCTAGACTTCACTCGTCGTTCTACTGGACTTACATGACAGCGATCATTTTCCAATCATCTACTTCTCCTTCCTATTCACCACCTTTCCGTAGCCCTCGCTTGGCAAATTTGATCGGCCAAGTTTAGGGATCTTTACTCACCACCTCACTGCTTTTAGTTAGGTTCCTTCTTCATCCCCATTGATGAGTCTCTACACAATCTCTCAACGTCAGTATTATACCGCAGCTTCTCATTCATACCCCAAACATCAGGCATGGCATCTCAGAAGTGCGTGAATTGGTGGACTCCTGCTTGTGCTCGTGGCAGTACAATTGAAACGCGCTGCATGGGGCAGTTGACCGTACAATAGAACCGCTGAAACATCTTGATTTTAAGCAGAAGCGTGTGATCGCTCGCAGACGTTCATCCGTGAAGCTAAACGCACTTGTTGGCGAGTAACTATGTTTCCGACCAAACAACTCTGCTTCTCTAATGAGTGCAGTCCTGGAAAAAAGTGAGGAAATTGAGTGGTAAATATTCTCTGGACCACCGGCTCCTGTTCTATTCTGGTCGCTGGGTTGTTGATGTGCAAACCCTCTCAAGACGTTGCCCATTGAACTTGGCACTCATCTGGTCCGAATTTCCCGAGGGCTCCATCCTATACCCCTCGTTTCTTTCCTCAAAGTCCAGCCGAGAAGTTAGTACCCTTGGACTTTTCTTTCTCTCAGATAAGAACAGTATAATGTCCTTTTACACTTCAAGAACTAGAGGCCAACGCTCTCAGCTTGCCGATCACTACCGCAGCTGGGCCTGACGACATTCAAATTCGTATGTTACAAACATTTACATCGGTACGAGCCCTTGTATTCCTCTGTACATCCTCTTCAATCTTATTTGTGCACAAGGATTTTCTTCCCCAGCTGTGGAAATCTTCCATTGTTCTCCCTTTTCCTCAAACACGGGTACTACAGACATGATGCCTGTCCGCACTATCATCCCAACGGCTCTTACTATTGCAGTTTGCAAATTTGATGGAACTCACGTAAAACGACGTTAAATGTGGTTATTTAAAGACAGACCACAGTCCTCACAGGGGCTAGTCAATATGCGGGGGGGGGGGGGTTTGGGGCTTCTTACAAAGACCCCTTACTATTACGCTTGGATACGTATGTTTCGTAATGCGTTTGCGATAGGTCACTCATTATTTCCGATATTTTGCCTAGAGAAGGCATATGACACAACTTGAGGTATAATATTTTGCCCAGGCCCATTCCTTAGGCCTCCGAGGCAATCTACCATACTTCCTTAAGAACTTTTTACTGACAGAGCATTACTGTTCGAGTCAATAATGTTCTTTCCCTGACTTCGTCCAAGCTGAAGGTGTCCCCACAAGGATGCGTTCTACACAACCACTTTTCCCTCCTTGCTATAAATGATTTGGCATCTATTCTACCATCCCAATATTGGTCATCACTCTATGTTGATAACTATCGCATTGAGCTTGTGCAGGCGCTGACTGTCTCTTATTGCAGATTCTCTTCCAGCATGTGGTCGACCGGTTTCCACTTGGGCACCACGCATGGTTTAAATTTTCAAGTACCAAACTCACACCCAAAGTTACTTTCACTAGACGCTCTGTATCTCCGTCATCACTTGTATTCTATGGCTCCCGTATCCCCGAACGTGATACAGTCAGGTTTCTAGGCCTTCTCTTTGACCGTAGGTTATCCTGGAAACCTCACATAACCTCTCTGATAGGCAAACTGTCACACCGCTAAACGTTCTTATAACCCTTGCTCCTCTTTCCTGGGGAGCCTGATCGTCGAACTCTGCTTCGCCTACATTTCAGGCCTCGTTTAATCGAAACTCGATTATGGTGACCAGATTATTGCCGCGTCCTTCTCCTGCTAGCTCTCCTCTAGCCTTAACTCTATCCATCACCAAGGATTACGTTTGTGCCTTGGTGCGTTTTTTACGCTCTTTCCCCTGTTGAGGAGCCCTCTATGCAGAAGCAATGTTCCAACCTTGTCTGATCGCCGGTGATGCCCATTGCCTTTCGCTACTATGTACCTCATCACGATCTGACAAAATCCTTCCATTTTATAGAATGGTCACCGATATTAGGAACATTCTTTATTCGTTCGCTGCCCCTGTTTGCTCCTTCCCTTTTCTCTTTGCCTTACATTCACTCTTGTCTTCCCTCATTTACGCACCTTTATATGTTCATGTAGCAATCTCGACTTTCCCTACCCCCCTGGGAAGTTTCAGCTGTTCGTCTGTTTCTTTCTCACTTCCCTTGCTCTAAGGCTCAACTGCCACGGTGGCTTCCCGCTCTCTTTTTCCTTGATCTCTTCCACTCCCATCTCATGCCAACAGCCGCTGTGTAGCACATGGCTCTAAGTCTGTCAGACGGCGTCGGATTCGCAGCAGTGTTTTTCCGGACAGCGTCGGCGGGGCATTTACTATCTTCAGCTAGCATTTTTACTGCTTGAACTGTAAGCCTTTCTTGCAGCAATTATTCTATCGCATCATATGCCTGTGTCATCATTTGTAGTGATTCTCCAGACTATCCCTTAGTGCTCTACAGGCTATAACGAAAATTTGAGACATCTCATCCCCTAGTTCTCCGTATCCACTTTTTTTATTGGCCCTAACGCCTTATCTCTACCAAACATAAGAGATTGTATTATGTTGTCCCTGGTCAAGTCGACGTACAGGGCAATGAACAGCAGACACTGCCTGCGTGGTCAGCAGTACATGACGCTAGTCCAATTTCCTATAGAGGTGTGTCCATTTTCTGTACTATTATTGCTGCAAATAGCTCCCACCTTTCGCACCCGTTGGCAACAACGTTAGCAACTCTGCTCGGTAACAAACTTCATTCAATAAACACGAGCATAGGGTTACTGGCCGACTCTTGTCATCAGTGCCGAGGGTAGGGAGACCACTCTCTCCACGCCTTCGCATTGGCCACACTCGACTTACTCATGGGTATCTCATGGAGAGGCAACCCTTTCCTCTCTGTTAGCGGTGTCCAAGTTCCAGTATCGATTTAGCCACATTCTGTTAGACTGCCCTCTATATCAACGAGCACGCCAGAATTTTACCACCACATCGTCTCGTTCATACTACTCTCTCTTTACCTTTCCCCCTGTCTTGCTGATGGACCCTCTTTTAATTCCTGACTCTCTCATTGACTTCTTGACAACGACTGATTTACTCCACAAACTCTGATGATACTTTTGCACTCCCCTCATCCCTTTTTCTAGTTCAGTCCTTGCTGCCCTTTACCTTTCACCATCCCACTACCGTCCCTTGTTACTCCGTTACCTATTACTCATCCATCTCCCTTTTGCCACCTGATGCCCTCGCTTCCTTCAAGCCCGCAGCGCTGTATAGTCCTTGGTGGCTTAGTCTCTTCTTTTTTTATTATAATAAATAATCTGCTTCAACTACATTAGTTGAAGCTCCAAGAGGAGAGATTAGGCAGGAATCGGCTGGGAAAAACAAACTACAAAAGTGCAACTACTATCAGGCATGAGAACTTACCTCAATACATTCAGTGGGAGAGGGAACTGACAGGAAAACCAGTACGCAGAAATGATGGGACTATTAGTCAACAAAATGCAAGAGTCAGAGGAGAGGATTGATCCCCAGGGAAACAGAATAATGGGAAGAGAACAGAACGAGACCTTGGTTCACCGCAAAGGTGTAGAGGAGGCAAAAAACTAGGTGTACAGAGAAATGGAAAAGGTACAGAAACGATAGAACACAGAAAGTAAAAGAAATCAGCCATAAAAAAAAAAAGAGCCAGAAACGAATATGCACAAATAAGATTGGAGGCCTCAGAGACAATATGAAAATGACATAGCATCAAAAGTAAAGACTTGACCCTAAGCTGTTGTAGCACCACATCATGAGG
Organism: Cherax quadricarinatus; assembly: GCF_026875155.1. Lineage (NCBI taxonomy): Eukaryota > Metazoa > Arthropoda > Malacostraca > Decapoda > Parastacidae > Cherax > Cherax quadricarinatus. Next base: position 35,815,642 of record NC_069410.1, read on the forward strand.
AAAACTAACAGTGCAAGACCAGATAATCAGACTGATGAAGGTGATAGGGAATTCACAAGAAACGACCAAGAGGGTATGTCCAGGGCTCAACACAAGATTTAAAGAGGTATTCTTAAAGTGGGAAACCAGTATGAACTCCCAGGAAATCAGGAACAGGGGCACACCAGCAAGTGCTGGATGAGGTACATATAACCAATGAGGAGTGAAAAAGTTGCTAGCGAACGTGACACCTCAAAGCGTGGGACCCAGACAACATCTCTCCATGGTCCTTAAAGAGGGAGCAGAGATATTGTCTTGACCAATTAACCAAGATCTACAATTCACATCATTTGAAATTGGGCAACCCCTAGGTATTGGAAAATGGCAAATGTAGTCCCAATTTAAAAAGGGAATACAGAATGAGGCCTAAACTACAGCACCTGTATCACTAACGTGTATATATGTCAAGGTCATGGAGAAGATCATCATGAGGAGAGTGGGGGGGCACCTGGAAAAGAAACAAGTGTATAATTTACAACTCAGCAACGGTTTCCAGGGAAGGAAAAATCCTGTGTCACAAACCTACTAGAGTTTTTTATGACAAGGTGACAGAATAAGACAAGAGAGAGAGGGGTGGATCGACTGTATATTTTTGAAACTGCAATGGACTTCGACACAGTTCCTCACAAGAGGTTACTGCCAAAAGCTAGAGGATCAGGCACACATAACAGGAAAGGCACTGCAATGGATCAGAGAATATCTGACAGGGAGGCAACAACGAGTCATGGTACGCGACGAGGTGTCAGAGTGGGCGCCTGTGACAAGCGGGTTCCACAGGGGTCAGTCCTAGGACCTGTGCTGTTCTTGGTATATGTGAACGACATAACGGAAGGGATAGACTCAGAAGTGTCCTTGTTTGCAGATGATGCGAAGTTAATGAGAAGAATCAAATCGGATGAGGATCAGGCAGGACTACAAAGAGACCTGGACAGGCTACAAGCCTGGTCCAGCAACTGGCTCCTTGAATTTAACCCTGCCAATGCAAAGTCATGAAGATTGGGGGAAGGCAAAGAAGACCGCAGACACAATATAGTTTAGATGGCCAAAGACTGCAAACCTCACTCAAGGAAAAAGATCTGGGGTGAGTATAAACACCGAGCATATCTCCTGAGGCCACATCAATCAGATAACTGCTGCAGCATACGGGCGCCTGGCAAACCTACGGATAGCGTTCCGATACCTCAGTAAGGATTCGTTTAAGACTCTGTATACCATTTACGTCAGGCCCATACTGAGTATGCAGCACCAGTTTGGAATCCACACCTAGTCAAGCACGTCAAGACATTAGAGAAAGTGCAAAGGTTTCCAACAAGACTAGTCCCAGAGCTACGGGGATTGTCCTACGAAGAAGGTTGAGGGAAATCGGCCTGACGACACTGGAGGACAGGAGGGTCAGGGGAGACATGATAACGACATATAAAATACTGCACGGAAGAGACAAGGTGGACAAAGACGGGATTTCCAGAGAAGGGACACAGACACAAGAGGTCCACAATTGGAAGTTGAAGACTCAGATGAATCAAAGGATGTTAGGAAGTATTTCTTCAGTCATAAGAGTAGTCAGGCCGTGGAATAGCCTAGAAAGTGACGTAGTGGAGGCGGGAACCATACATAGTTTTAAGGCGAGGTATGATAGAGCTCATGGGCAGGGGAAGAGAGGACCTAGTAGCAATCAGCGAAGAGCGGGGCCAGGAGCTGTGACTCGCCCCCTTCAACCACAAATAGGTGGTAAAAAAATAGGTGAGTACAAAAACACAAAAAAACAAAACACATACCAAACCACACACAAAACACCCAGAGCAAAGGGGGAAAAGTCCTATGAAGAAATGTTTAAAAGGGGAAATGGGCCCGGGACGATCCCTTGGGGGGAAGGGGGGTTTTTGGGAGAATGATAACGACATAAAAAATTTACTGTGTGGAAGAGACAAGATAGACAGGGGACATTTGTTCCAGAGATGGACACAGAAAAAAGGGGGTCACAACTGGAAGTTAAAGGGCCCCAGATGAGTAAAAGGGGGTTGTTAGGAAAAATTTTTTCCCGCCCATAGAGAAAGCCCGGGAAGTGGAAAAACCCTAGAAAAGTGAGGTACTGGGGGGCAGGAACCTACACAGCTTTAAGATAGATATGATAAAGCTCAGGAGCAGGGGAGGAGGGCCTGCAGCACCATTAAAGAGGCAGGGACAGGAGCTGATTATAGACCCCTGCAACCACAATTAGGCAAAGTACGTACACAAACACACAAAAACACACAGTGCTGGAAAAAACCTGGGCCAGATGGGACCCCAAAAAAATGAAAAAGGCCAAGATGATGGATGTGGTACTGGAAAACCCTGCATAAACCTTTTTAAAGGACACTCCCCAGACAGAGAGGGGATAAATAACCAGAAAGGCTGGACCTTTTGTTCACCCTGAGCTTTTTCGGGACATTGGGGACTACTTATAAAGGGGCCCCCCTAGGAGTTAGTGATCACGGGGGTTCTGTGCTTTGAAAAAATAGTAGAGTTACAAGTGAGAGGGGTAACAGGATTTTGGAATGGGAAAAGCCAGACTTTGAAAAAGGGGGGGGCTAACAGTTTTGGGGAAAAATTTTTCCCGCAGGAGGTTCAGTGGGGCAGAAAACTGGTAGGAAAGCCATTTAAAAGAAATGATGGAATACCCAACAACAAAATGCAAGGGGGCAAAAGGAAGGTTTGGGTTTCCCCAAGGGGAAAAAGATATAATGGGGGGGACCGGAACGAGCCCCCGGTTTCCCGAAGGTTTGGGGGGGCAAAAACCCAAAATAAACCCGAGAATAGAAAAAGTACAGAAGGGAAAGAAAAACAAAAAAATTTAAAGGGGATCAGTTCCCAAGAGCCAAAACGAGGATGCAAAAGGTAGGGGGGGAGGTCCCCCCCACAGTACGAAAAAACATAACATCGGAAGTAAGTCTGACCCGAAACTGGGTGTATAGCCACCCCAAAGGAAAGCAACAAAGGGCTAAAGGGCTTTAAAGGGTGAGGAAAGAAGGGTGGGGGAAATCACAAGAAACGATCATGAGGTAAGCAAAAAGCTTAAAAACCAAAAATTTAAAAAAGTTTTTAAAGTAGAGAAAGGGAAAAAGGGCTCTGGGGAAAACAGCAAAGAGAAGGGAAAACCAAAAGGGGAAAATTCAAAAAATGCTGGATGACATACACACAACGGGGGGGAAAGAAGCTGCAAAGTAAAATTTATACCTCAGGAAAAACTGAAAAAACCTTGATCCTCAGAAAAAGCTGCAAAGTAACCTTGATACCTCAGCAGAAGCTGCCCAAAATAACCTTGTACCTTAGCAGAAGGGTGCAAACCTTTATACCCAAAAGGGGATGGGAACCCGAAACCCTCTCCCCGGGGTCCTTAGGAAGGAGCAGAGACGCTTTTGTGTTCCACTAAACCCCAAAACTTAAAATCCCTTGAAACGGGAAATATCCCGGGTATTTAAGCGGGAAATGTAGGTTTCCCCCTTTTTTTTAAAAAAAAAGACAAAACGAGACAAAAAAACTACAGAACCCGGTCAAATGGGCTGTAAGTAAGTTTAAAATTATGGAATTATCAGGAAAGTGGTGGGGCACCTGGGGCGCATTTTGGGCAGATAAGTTTTGTTTTTTTGGGGGAAGAATATTATAATCAAAAAAGAAGCGCAAAGCCACAAGGGCTATACAGTGGGGAAGAATAGACTTTCACTTTTCAACTGCTTGGCTTGCTATAACTGCCGTGATTAGGAAAACCTATCACCTTTATTTTGTCTGTAAGACTGGAGATCAGGCCAAGAGCTGGACCTCATACACATGCTGTATTACCTGTGCAATAAACCTTCACCAGTGGCTAAATCAGAAAAGGAAATCCTCAGATGCCACAAGAAGTTGGGCAGCCAGGTTACAAGTCATGTTTCTTCCCAGCCCCGGGCACACCAGTCAGCCCCGGGCACACCAGTCAGCCCCGGGCACACCAGTCAGCCCCGGGCACACCAGTCAGCCCCGGGCACACCAGTCAGCCCCGGGCACACCAGTCAGCCCCGGGCACACCAGCCAGCCCCGGGCACACCAGTCAGCCCCAAGTATGATTTCTAGCTACTTTATTTTCCTCCTGTGTGTTCTGGCCACACAAGCGACTTTGTATCATTGCACCGCGCAGAAACAAGCGGAACTATGCACAGAGAAAGACTGCGGTCAGCAGGATTTGAACCTGTGTGTGGAGAGTGGCACAGCTCCCCAAGTGACTGGCCCCGTAGACCTTTTAAGTTAAAAGATATCTGAAAAAAGCTGTGTAGCCTGGTTTCAAGCCATGTTTCTTGGTAGCCCATGTTGCCTAGGGTGTACCTGAAGTAGCATAGTGACTTCAGTATTTCACTCATTTCTTTGTTGGCAGTGTAGGTTCCATCTCAGCAAGGATGTGGATGTTGCCTGGATTATGCACATGAGAAGTATTTAGGATCTTTTTTAGATTCATTTTAGGCCTATTTGTTTTTCCCCTTTCCTCATTGGACCTTTATGTTCAATTTTCCCAAGGGTTTTGTGTATATAATAATTATAATAATATAAAACAAAAAATTTAATAATAAAAAATAATAATAATATAATAAAACAAATAATAATAATAAAACAATAATAATAATAACAACAATATAACAGTAAAATATAATTTTTCTACGAGGTTGGTGAAGGGGAAATAAGGTATGGGGGGGGGGGGGGGCGGTGCCAACGAAAAAACCAAAAAGGATCATAACAAAGCTGCAAAAAGATCTTTGGCCCCCTTTCCATCCGCTCCCCACCCGTCCTTCCACTCCCCTCTCCCCTCTATACATTCCTTTCCCTTCCTTCCAATCCACCTTCCCCCCTCTCCCCACAGCACACCCCTCACACGCGTGGCTTGTAACGCCTCTTTGACAGAGTGGGAAAGGTAAAACAGAGGAGGATGGGAGAGGGAGGAGAGGAGGAGGGAATGGAGGGGAAGAAGGTTAGAAGGGAAAGAGGAAGAAGGCAGCGGAAGGGGCAGGATGAAAGGGGGGGAAAGGGGAAGGACGGGGGAAGGGGGGGGAGGGGGGGAAAAAGGGGGGGGAGGTGGGGAGCGAGGGGATGAGGGGAGACATTGTAATTTAAAAAAGTTTACGGACGGGAGTCGTTTCCCAAACACCACTACTGTGTACCAAATGTTCCCTCCCTTCTTTTCCCTCTTCCCCACCCCTCCTTCCCTTCTAACCATCCTCCCTGCCTCCCTTCCTCCTCCTTTATATTTCCTCTCTATTTTATTCCCACCTTTATTTTACTAAGTTTTCCATTCCGTATGGCGTTTTTGTTGAATTTTATATTATTTAGTATTTATTATGTAGTGTTTTTATATATTTATTATTTTTATATTATATATATTTATTTATTAATTTAATTATAAATTATTATTTATAATATTTTATATATAATTTATATATTATTATATATATATTTATATTATTTTTTATATATATTATTATATATATATTATATATATATTATATAGATATAATTATATATTTATATATTTATTATTTATTATATATTATATTTTATAATATATAAATATATTTATATTTTTATTTTATATATTTTAAATATTTATAAATATATATATATTAATATTTTTATTATATATAAATTATATATATTAATATATATTATATATAAATTTATATAATATATATATATTATATTTTAATATATATATATATATATATATAAAATATATTTTATATATATATATATAAATATTTATTATATAATATTATAAATATATATATTATAATAAATATATTATTATATAAAATATTTATATATATTTTATATAATATATTATTATATAATAATATATATATATATTATTAAAATATATATATATATATATTTATATATATATATTATAAATATATATTTTAATATATATATAAATATTTTAAATATTATATATATATAAATATTAATAAAATATTATTATATATATTATTTATATAATATAATTTATATATATATATAAATATTTATATATAATAATATATATATATATATATAATATTATATATATAAAATAAATATTATTATATTTTATACAAATTTTATATATAATATAATATTATAAAAAATTTAAAATTTTAATTTTTTTAATTAAATTTTTTTTTAAATAATTAAATAAAATATAATTTTATATTTTTTTATTATAAATTTTTAAAAATTTTAAAAAAAAAAATTTAATAAATTACTATATTTTAAATTTTAAATTAATTTTTAAAAAAAATTAAAATTTTTAATGGGGGATTTTTTCCCAATTAATAAAATTTTTTTTTAATTTATAAATTTTATTTTAAATAAAAGTAAATTTTAAAAACCTTTTTGCCCTTCTTTAAAAAAAATAGGGGGGGGGAAAACCCAAGGCCCCCCCAAAAAACCCCTTTTACCCCCTATAACTTTTTTTAATTATTTTTAAATTAATTTAATATTTTTTTAATAAATTATTTATTATTAAATAAAAAATTCTTATTAAAAATTTTTTTTATAATTTTAATTTTTAATATAAATTTTTTATTATATTAAACAATTATATACATATTTCCTACTTTTTTCATAATTTAATAATTATTAATAATAAATTTTTATTTTACTTATAAATTTTTTTCAAATATTATTTTTTCATATTAATATATATTTTTTTATATCATTTAAGGATAAGCACGGGGTTGTAAATCTTTCCACCCGGAGGAGTCCTGCAGAGTTAATTTTTCCCCCCGGAGGCTTGTCCTGCAGAGTTAAGATCGCCCGTTGCGATTGTTTTGCTACACTACATAATTACCTAAAGGGTATATCTGTGTATATCATTCGAATATCTAGAGGTCGTTTCGGCGGTCAACGCCTCCACGGCCCAGTCCATGAGTAGGCCTCGTCGTTGATTTAAGGCCTGATCAAAAAGTCTGTTACTGCTCTCCGCACGTAATCCAACATACGAACAGCAGCCCGGCTACCTACCTAGAGGGTATTCCGGGGATCAACGCCCCCTCGGGATGGTCCATGACCAGGCCTCCTGGTGAATCAGGGCCTGATCAACCAGGCTGTTTCTGCTGGCAGCACGTAGTCCAACGTACGAACCACAGCCTGGCTGATCCGGCACCGTCTTTAGGTATCTGTCCAGCTCCCTCTTGAAGACAACCAGGGGGGGTCTAATGATAATTCCCCTTATGGCTGGTGGGAGGCTGTTGAACAGTTTTGGGTCCCGGACACTTAGTGTGTTTTCTCTTAGAGTACTAATGGCGCCCTACTTTTCACTAGGGGTATGTTGCATCGCCTGCCAAGTCTTTTGCTTTCGTAGGGAATGATTTTTGTGTGCAGATTTGGGACAAGTCCCTCCAGGATCTTCCAGTACAAGATTATGATGTATCTCTCTCGCCTTCGCTCCACTGAGTACAAGTCAAGTGATCCAAGCGTTCCCAGTTTTTAAGGTGTTTGATGGAACTTATATGTGCAGTAAAAAACATTCTTTAGATCTGCAATTTCACCTGCCTTGAATGTAGATGTTAATGTACAGCAGTATTCCAGCCTAGAGAGAACAAGTGATTTAAAAAGGATCACCACTGGCTTGGCATCTCTTGTCTTTAATGTTCTCATTATCCATCCTATCAGTTTCCTCGCAGATGTGATAGTGGCACTGTTGTGATCCTTGTAGATGAGATCCTCAGACTTTACCACTCCCAGGTCCTTCACATTACTTTTCCTCTCTATTGTGTTTGTAGTATACTCAGTTCTAGTTATTATTTCCTCCAGTTTTCCATAACGGAGTAGTTGGAATTTGCCTTCATTGAACATCTTATTGTTCTCCGTTGCCCATTAGAAAACTTGATTTATATCTTCTTGGAGATTTACCGTGTCCTCAATAGATGGCACTCTCATGCAGATCCTAGTATCGTCTGCAAATGATGATACTGTACTAAGGTTTACATCTCTATATCTGATATGGGGATGAGAACAGGATAAGAAGCTTCCGATTTAACTCTGTTTACCACTACTCTGTGTTCGACTGGTTAGAAAGTTGAAGATCCATCTGCCTACTTTGCCAGTTATCCCTTTAGCAAGCATTTTGTGCGCTATTACACCATGATCGCACTTGTCAAAGGCTTTTGCAATATCTGTGTTTACATCTGCATTCTGTTCGTTTTCCAGAGCATCGAAAACCGTATCATAGTGGAGCGACCTGCTCTGAGCCCGTGTTGCCCTGGATTGTTCAACTGTTGGGAGTCCATACTCGTCTTAAAGCTATGTATGGTTCCTGCCTCCACTACATCATTTGTTAGGCTATTCCACTTCCTGACGATCTTGTGTGTGTGTGTGTGTGTGTGTGTGTGTGTGTGTGTGGTGTGTGTGTGTGTGTGTGTGTGTGTGTCAGTGTTGCTCGCTGATCCTCGTCAGTGTGTCAGAGTTGCTCGCTGATCCTTAGTGTCCAGTTTAAACCAAAAATAAATCTTTCCCTGACAGGTCAGGTCTCTAGGAAATGATTGTGGGAGTGTCTATCTTGGAGCGCAGATAACCATGAAGCACTCGTCTACGAGCTCCAGATTCCTATATGTTCTTTCGTGCACGAGGCATAGGTCTTAAATCCGTTCGCTCATGAGTCGTAAATCCACAGGGAGTCTGTCCATCCCCCTTCCAACCTAGCGTCATAAATTCCGAATCACTCCTATTTGTAAAACAGTCCACAGGAATTTGCCCTTCCTAACCCAGTAAATCCTCATCAATCCCACGTGTTCGTGAGCCCAGATTTCCTGAATGACAATCTGGCCATTCGCTCCCCTGACACATATCCCCATACCCAATTCCTCGTTGATCTGACAGCGGGGTGCAATGCGTCTGAATCCCCCTTTCCATCTGAGGGCCGCTCAAGAACGCCGCGCTCCGCTGCATACTAAGACAAGATGACCCGGGGCGCAATAATCCGCCACGAGTCGGTGTGCAAGAACGGCGGAGTGTTTATATCCGCGGTCTGCCCTCAGGGAAGTGTTACTGCTTGATGCGTATCTTCACACCAGCTTGATCAAAGTTATGTACACCGAGAGGATTGTTTCTCATTGTATATACACCGAGAGGTGTAAGTTTCTCAGCGTATATACACCGAGAGGTGTATATCTCTGTTTAAATATGGTGGGACTTTAGTCTCTTCTATTTTAGATATTATTATTCTTGACTTGTGGTATACAGGTTACCTGCAGCCTTAATGATCCTCCTGTAGTCGATGGGCTATATGTACAAAAACCCACTTACACCCCTCCTCCAGCCTGCCTCCAGCCCTCCACCTCGCCTCCAGCCTGCTTCTAGCCCTCCATCTCGCCTCCAGCCTTCCTCCAGCCCTTCTGCAGCGCATATTCTGACAGACATCTACTTTATTACTGTATATTGTTATTATTTTCCCAGAAACGCGATCGATGGCTTTAACAGAGCCTGGAAAATGGGAGACAATCCGATTTGATCCGAGAAAGGGCAGGGGATGGCTCTGATATCTCGACTCAAGAGCACTCTCCCAGTATCAATTGTTGATTTTCCAGTTTTGGAGTTTCTCAGAGCGTGTGTCCACGAAGACAAACTTTAAATAATTGCCTTTCTTCCTATCTCCATTTCTTCCTATTTCTTAACTCTATAAGACATCTTACGCTCCTTGTTTTCTTTAAATTATCTTAAAATGGCAAATCACACTGCTACTGCTGTATATTTAAAGTGAGTAAGAAAATGCTAAGAATTTTTTGTCTGTGAGTGTACTTGCATAGTATACATGTGTATACATACCTGGAGAGAGTTTCGGGGATGAACGCCCCCGCGGCCCGGTCCGTGACAAGGCCTCGTGTACCTTTTTTTGACAATGTGTACACGCGTCATTACCGCGTGCATGCTGAGTTACACTTTGTCATGTACGAGTATCCTTGCTCAGTGTATACATGTATCGTTAATTCCTCACACACACACACACACACACACACACACACACACACACACACACACACACACACACACACACACAGCCACACCCAGTGAACATAAAGTTTGTTTTTAACAAAATTAGGTTAGGTACCTATTCCACTTAACAGTTACACTCGCATGATGAGAACAATAGTTCGGTTATTTTTCCGTCATATTCCATCATACATCCAGAACTGAGAGACTTTAGTAGAACAATGAGCATATCATCAGGTGCTGAACTATGGTTCAGTAACTATCAGAACTTCAGCAGTTTGGTTGCAGCAGAGCTGGAGAGATATTAATATGTTAGAGTTACTATCTCCCAGGATGGCCTATCTCGCACACGAGGGGAAATGGAAATTATGTGGATATCATCCTCCGTTCAGTGGGAGTGGGAAGGGGGTGAGGGGAGGGGATAATGGGGGATAAAATATAAAGGGGACGATAATGATATAACAGCGGAGTTGAAATGTGTGAGTGTGTTTGTACTTACACATACTAGCAGAGAGACATCGTAGTGTCTGGTGGAGAGGGGTACGGGAGGTATGATATATTCACCCAGGGTACCGTTCCTGTTATTATATGACCCATGAAAGAATATGCCTTGGCAGTGCTGCGATATTGCCACCACTTTCGACAGTATTGTGTTCCAATTATGCCCCAGAGCCAGCCTTCTACTCCTTATAATTACGCTCGACTTGTAAAGTGTCTTAAAATATTTCTTTGGCAGCTGACGCTCGGGGACGGTCTGTGTGTCAAGACCTTGATGAGCGTTTAAGAATTAATTAGAAGTAATTCTCTATGGATTTTTTTTCTTGTGTCTCCCAGGAAGTAGAGGAGAGAGAACATTTATAAAAGCATTTGAGAAACGTCAGGCTAACTGGTGCTTCCCTCTGGCGACCGTCCCGGGAAACTCATTCCAGTGTTGCGCTGGCGTCCGCTGGGGGAGGAGAGTCGTGGATTCCAGCAAGGCTCATTTTCCTAAATTGCCTCTTGGAGACTGAGGCTTGTTAAAACACGGAGACTACTGGCTTAAGACCGGTAGTTAGGGCTCCTCTGAGAAGTGTAAAGGGACGTTTTTGAGCGCGCCTCGGATAACAAATTCACAAGAAAGGGCCGCCTTGTGGCGTCACCAGCTCCCCCGGCGTCCTCAACACCCCCACCACATACAACCTTCCTACACAATTTCCACCAAACTTTCTCCCTGGGAATAATTTTTTTTTAAATCCTAGTTTCGCATTTTATTAAATATAGATAATAAATTTACTATATAAAAATCTTTTAAGGAAAATAAGTCATTTTTCTTATATCAGGAGAAAAATTTGAAGTGAGCGACACGGGTTGCGTAAGATAAACATTGAGAGGAGACTCACTTGACTTAACTTTTCTGCGGAAAGTTACTGGCAGTTATTTCACCCTCGTTTAATTTATTTTTGTACAAGATATTAAAAAAAAAAAAGAGACTACCAACTTTGTAAAGTTTAAGTTCACACAACCTGGCCGCTAAGATATAAAGCTTCACAACATCTCGGCAAACCTCAGCAATCATTCTTATTTTTTATTATTATGGATAACATAAAAATTAACATAATTTGTTGCCCGGGAATTTTTTTTAATCCCACTAGAAGCAACACAGACAACACCAGCTGTTGTAACTAATACAACACAAACACTACTGTAAAGAAAAGAAAGTAAGCTTAGATTCTTTTTATTTCATATTTCACTGCTGCTACAGATTAAACTCAATAAGTTAAAAAAAATAAATAAATAAAATTTTAATATTAATTAGCCTAGAGGAGGAAGCGTTGTGGAGACGAAAGTTACGCAGTTTTGTCGGAATTGTTTGTAAATTAGTGAAGATTTATGGTGAATCTGTAGAGACTACATTAGTAATTAATCCTGCTTTACTGAGTAATTGTGTTGGTTATTACAGGGTATATACACCGAGATGTGTATTTCTTAAGAGTGTATATATGTTGAGAGTCGAAACTCTATACTAGAGTATTAAAGCTTTCTTATCTAGTGGTGACAAGGTTACATGGAGTCTTAATGACCCTCGTGTAGTCGATAGTCTTTAAACTCCATTAATCAAAACTAACTATTCTTGCTTCTTTTCAGTAACATTTTATCTTTGTTTAATAAAGTTGTCCTCACTCATGCTACATACCTAGCCTGGTCATTTTATTGTATTAATTTTTCGAGTTTACTTTCTTTAGCAGGGAGGTGAACACCTTTTCCTTCCTCCCCCCCCCCCCCTTGCCTCCCTTCCCCCTCACCTTCTGAGATTATGAAGTTAAATCGCAAGGGATTCAATTAACCCAGGTTTCTTTCAGGTATATGGGAATAAGATTAAATTATGACTGGCCCATTTAAAAGTTGCTCATGTCAGCTTACTGCCAGTCACATAGAAGTGTGTACAGTCTTCAATATATATTTCCTCCCAGGTTTTACATAGGCAGATACTAGCGAAATTCCGGAAATAAAAAGTTATATAGGTCATGGCGAAAATAAGTTATGTACGATTCTTATATAAATCCCAGGGCCCTGATGAACTGCTCTCAAGGGTTATAAAGGAATGTTGGAAGCAACTTAAACCATTAACTAGTCTTTTCAACAGATCACTAAAAATTGGCATAGTGCCGCATATGTGGAAAATAGCAAATGTGATACCTGTCTACAAACCGAGAGATAGGTAGTTAGTTTCAAATTATAGACCAATTAGCCTAACCTTCACTGTGGGAAAACTGATGGACTCGATTATTGCCGAGGCTATTCGAAGCCACCTTGAAAAACATAATTTGATCAATGAATCTCAGTCTGATAGATATTATATAAATGGTTTAGAAAAAAACAAATTGATGACTGAGATATAACATCAACATCTTGGGATCTTAATATAAGGAATTATTCAAGGCTTGCCGAACCTATAGGCATGACCTACTTCCACTAGTGGATTTTTCTGCTGGTAACGCCTCTTGTCTGCAGTACATAAACCCTCTCTCCGCTCATCTGCTGTACTATTATCAAGATTGGTGGACTGAACATCAGGCTAAGGGACTGGTTGCCTCAAACTTATCTTCCACCATTCTTCTCTGTATTGGACTGATGTAGCCACTGACTGGCGAAATGTTTTCACAATATATTCAAATGTTGCGCAAGTGTCTCATTCACCATAGGTTAAATAATAAGTACATGAGTGGGTGTAAATTGAACCTGCCTAACATGGGCCAGTAGGCTTGTTGCAGTACTCCTATTTTATGTATCATGCACTGAAGCGATGGTGTTGTGGAGTCAGACTCATGCCGGTGAGGGCGAAACACAGGACTTGAGGAGCCACTTTTGGCGAAATGTTTCCTCAATAAATGCCTGAAATGCGCATGTGTCTTTACCTACTGGCCTATGTTAGGCAACTCACACCCACTCAAGCACTTGCACACTAAACATCTCAAACAAACAGTCAGTAGAAACATCAACGGTGACGGGGAGCAAAGGATGAGAACAAGCAGAGAAGAAGTCAGGCTCGCCTACGTGATTTATCGGGCGGTAATAATGGGGAAACAGGTTCATTTAGCAGTGTGGATGAGTAGCAGAGACATGGGATGACTCATTAGCCTGCCGTGAGAGCAGGAGGGGACGCCGGCACCCAGCTGCTGTTAGGGTGCCATAAATTACCCATGCAGGAGCTGATGATGGCATTATTGCAGCCTAAGTGAGGGATATTCCAGCAGCTGTTATGGCAACGTAAAAAAAACCGAGACGGAAATAGAGCCTACAACAGCAGTAACAGCAAGAGTAGGAAGTCTTCCTTTACACTCTCACTGTCCTCTTCCTCCTCTTTCAGGGACAATATAAAAGGGCTCTTTCTTACCTTCGGATCAAACCTGAGTATCTGCCATTCTAAAGGTGTTGTATAATCCCTGCATCTTTAGCCCTATCAAATAATACCACTACTGCTACTGCTACTAATAATATAAATAATAATGCCACTACTACTACTAATAATAATAATACCACCACCACTACTACTACTAATAATAATTATTTTCAAGTGTTGAGTGAGCTCTATGAGCCACATGCCTCCAGACCTGAGCACTTTAAGAGGAAAGTGGTCCACGGCAAGTGATTTAAGAGCCGAGCACATTAAGAGAGCCAGGTCACCTAAAAGCTAATTGAACCAGAGAGTGCTAAGAGTTACCTCCCCCCTCCAACCCCCACGAGCTGTAAGAGTCTAGCTGATTTAAGTGACAAGTGTCTTGAAAGGTTAAGTGACCTGAGAGCCAGCCCTTCAAGGGCGACTCCCATCCTCCTTCGAGGATGATGAGGCACGCCCTTGACCCGAGGAATCTGAGCTATCCTCCTCTCGTTCGGATCCAACCTGGCTCACGCCTTGTGCTATTTATCCTGACGCTGTGTGATCCCTACTGGTGTAGTGCTTCCCCATGATTAATAGTAATAATACTATAATTAGTAATATAAATAAAAATATAATATTTACAATAATAATTATCATTGCTAATTTTGCTATCATTAATTATAACAGCAATAATAATTACCAGAAAGCACATGTACTGCCACAATTGACAAATAGCTTCACAGCTACAAGGTAAACAAGGAAGGTACTCAGTGAGGTGCATCTTCAGAGGAGCTAAGTCCTCAATACTTAAGTCCACTTAAGATGGCAGTCCCTTTGGAGCTAAGTTCCCTCCTCCCAGGAGGTAAACGCTCAGGTAGTTAAGACCTTCAAGAGGTAAGTCCGTAGGAAGCCTCACCGTGGTAAGACCCTCTGATGTGAGCGAGTTCCTAGAGACTACTCAGAGTCTAGTAGCCTTCTGCTTTCCTTAGTCTCAGAGGACTACAGCCAGTAGTTGAGTGCTAGGCAGTTTGTCACAACCGAAGGAACCGTGTTGAGTCTCGGGGCTGCAGAGACGTTAGGCATATCTCCTTACACTTATTGCAACCACTATCACTATGACATGGTCGTGGATGCTCTGGAGAAAAAACAGAATGCAGATGTAATATACACAGACTGCAAAAGCCTTTGACAAGTGCGATCATGGTGAAATAGAGCACAAAATACGTGCTAAAGGAATAACTGGTAAAGTGGGGAGGTGGATCTTCAACTTTCTAACCAACTGAACACAAAGAGTAGTGGTAAACATAGTTAAATCGAAAGCTGCCATAGTGGAAAGCTGTGTTACACAAGGCACAGTGCTCGCCCCCATCCTGTTCCTCATCCTCGTATCAGACAGAGACGTAATCCACAACGCAGTGTCATCCATCCCAAACGATACTAGGATCTGCATGAGATTGTCGTCTATAGAGGACATGGTTAACCTCCAATTAGATATAAACCAAGTTTTCCAACGGGCAGCGGAAAACAATATTATGTTCAATGAAGACAAATTCCAACTACTCCGTTATAGAAAATTTGAGGAGATAATAATTAGATCTGAGTATACTGCAAAATCTGATCATACAATAGAGCGAAAAAAAATAACGTGAGGGACCTGGGAGTGGTAATGTATGAGGATCTCACTTTCAAGGATGACAACAGTGTCACAATGACAACTGCAAAGAAAATGATAGTATGGATAATGAGAAAGTTCAAAACAAGAGATACCAAGCCAATGATGATCCTTTTCAAATCACTTGTTCTCTCTAGGCTGGAATACTGCTGTACATTAACATCTCCGTTCAAAGCAGGTGAAATTGCAAATCTAGAGAGAGTACAGAGCACTTTTACTGCACATGTAAGTTCCATCAAACACCTTAACTACTGGGAACGCTTGGAAGCACTTGACTTGTACTCGCTGGAATGCAGGCGAGAGATATGCCATAATCTACACTTGGAAAATCCTAGAAGTAACGGTCCCGAATCTACACACACAAATCAATCCCTATGAAAGTAAAAGACTGGGCAAGCGGTGCAAAATACCCCCAATGAAAAGTAGGGGCGTCATTGGTACACAATGAGAAAATACCACAAGTGTCCGGGGCCCAAGACTGTTCAACAGCCTCCCACCATGCATAATGGGAATTACCAATAGGCCCCTGGCTGCCTTTAAGGAGGAGCTGGACAGATACTTAAAGTCGGTGCCGGATCAGCCGGACTGTTGTTCGTACGTTGGACTACGTGGGGCCAGCAGTAACAGCCTGGTTGATCAGGCTCTGATCCACCGGGAGGCCTGGTCGTGGACCGGGCCGCGGGAGCGTTGATCCCCGGAATACCCTCCAGGTAGACTCCAGGCAAGTAACCTCCTGTTACGCAGCAGTACATAGGTACGTAGATTTTCTGCTCTCTCAATGGAAATAAGTCACTGACTTTTTTTGGAGGTTATTCTGGCTAATTTACACATATGTTACCAGATAAGATAATTGTATTTATGTATACCTGTACATAAACTTACTTGTTGTGGTTGTATCCTATGAAAGACCAAAACAGTATCCCTCCGTCGGCCCAGGGCCAAGCTTATCTGGGGTTTGCTGGTCAATCAGGCTGTTGTTGCTAACGGCTCGCTGGCTCATATATCCATCACAGCCTGGTTGATCTGGCACTTGGTTGAGGTACTTGTCACGGAGCCCCTGCTTATACCTGGTCTTGTTTTAAAATTTTCTTTCGTATCTCTCCAGTATTTTGTTTTAAAGTGGTATGCAATGTTAGTGTGCAATGTTGCAAGACAGCAACAGATAGGAGAGGAAATTCTTTGAGGCAAGGCAGAAGGTAACAATGGCGGCCGCCACTGGTAGCTTCTGCCTTGCCTCGGAATTTATCCTATCTGTTGTTGTCTTGCAACACTGCATAACTCCTGACGAAGCACGACAGTGCGAAAGATCTAGAGCTAAACATTTCCATTCCCATGTGGCTTGTTCTGCACTGATAAGATCGCTTATTTGCGATTGTATTGCAATATATATATATATATATAATATATATATATATATATATATATTATATATATATATATATATATATATATATGTCGTGCCGAATAGGCAGAACTTGCAATCTTGGCTTAAATAGCAACGCTTATCTTGCCATATAGGACAAGTGAAATTTATGTATGCAATAATTTCGCCAAAATCATTCTGAACCTAACGAAAAAAATATATTTCAGTGTGTTTGTTTACTATTTAATTATTGTAAACAAATCTAAAATATATTTAGTTGGGTTAGGCTAAAATAAATTGTTCTTGTTATAATAAGGTTAGGTAAGTTTTCTAAGATTCTTTTGATGCAAAATTAAATTTTTTTACATTATCATTAATGAAAAAAATATATCTTTAAACGTATAAGAGAAAATTTTAGAAAGGACTTAATTTTAAATGAGTTCTTGTTAATTGACCAGTTTTACCTATTCGGCACGACATATATACGTGCATATATTATATATATATATATATATATATATATATATATATATATATATATATATATATATATTATATTATTTTTTATTATCACACCGGCCGATTCCCACCAAGGCAGGGTGGCCCGAAAAAGAAAAACTTTCACCATCATTCACTCCATCACTGTCTTGCCAGAAGGGTGCTTTACACTACAGTTTTTTAAACTGCAACATTAACACCCCTCCTTCAGAGTGCAGGCACTGTACTTCCCATCTCCAGGATCAAGTCCGGCCTGCCGGTTTCCCTGAATCCCTTCATAAATGTTACTTTGCTCACACTCCAACAGCACGTCAAGTATTAAAAACCATTTGTCTCCATTCACTCCTATCAAACACGCTCACGCATGCCTGCTGGAAGTCCAAGCCCCTCGCACACAAAACCTCCTTTACCCCCTCCCTCCAACCCTTCCTAGGCCGACCCCTACCCCGCCTTCCTTCCACTACAGACTGATACACTCTTGAAGTCATTCTGTTTCGCTCCATTCTTCTACATGTCCGAACCACCTCAACAACCCTTCCTCAGCCCTCTGGACAACAGTTTTGGTATCCCGCACCTCCTCCTAACTTCCAAACTACGAATTCTCTGCATTATATTCACACCACACATTGCCCTCAGACATGACATCTCCACTGCCTCCAGCCTTCTCCTCGCTGCAACATTCATCACCCACGCTTCACACCCATATAAGAGCGTTGGTTAAAACTATACTCTCATACATTCCCTCTTTGCCTCCAAGGACAAAGTTCTTTGTCTCCACAGACTCCTAAGTGCACCACTCACTCTTTTTCCCTCATCAATTCTATGATTCACCTCATCTTTCATAGACCCATCCGCTGACACGTCCACTCCAAAAATCTGAATACATTCACCTCCTCCATACTCTCTCCCTCCAATCTGATATCCAATCTTTCATCACCTAATCTTTTTGTTATCCTCATAACCTTAGTCTTTCCCGTATTCACCTTTAATTTTCTTCTTTTGCACACCCTACCAAATTCATCCACCAATCTCTGCAACTTCTTTTCAGAATCTACCAAGAGCACAGTGTCATCAGCAAAGGGGGCCCCCCAAATGGTGTTTTTTTTTTCCTCCGCTCTTAATCCTCCCCCTTTATTTTTAAAACTTTTTAAATTTTCACGGGGCCCCCATCCTGGTTTTGTTTTAAAAATTTTTTTTCTCCCCAAATATTTTTTTTTTAAATTTTAAATTTTTAATTTAATTTTCAAGACACAACAATGGGAGGGTTTTTTAAGGGCAAGGGCCAAAAAAACCATGGGGCCCCAGGTACTTTGCCTTCCTAATTTTCCACTTTTGTTTCTTAACACTGCCCCCAAAAACCCTAAAAAGTCCTGGAAAAAACTCCATTCCCATTCTTTTCTCCTTTTTTCCCTTTATTCTTTTATTAAAATTAAATTTAAAAATATAAAAATAATTTTAATTTTTTATCTTTATAAAAAATAGTCTGCCAATTTTAAAACTTCTCTTCAAAAATAAATTATTTGAAAAGGACAATAAATTTTTTTATGCTTTTCCCCAAAACATCAAACCAACAAAAAAATTTAAAATTTTTTTATTTTAAATTTATTGAAAAAAATCAAAATAAATGTTTTACTTAAAAAAAATTTCCTTGTTTAAAAATTAGGTTTTTTTCAAATTTTTTTTCAAAATTTTTTTTCCCTTACTTAATAAAAAAATTTAATTTTTTTTAAACGAAAAAAAAATTTTAAAGCTTTTTTAAAATTGGTTCTTTTAAAAACCTTTTTTTTTTTTCCCAAAAAATTAGATATATAATATATATATATAATTTATATATATAATATATATATATATATATATTTATATATATATATATATATATATATGAAAGGAGGGTTTCGGATTTTAGCATTTGAGGGATATGTTTGTTATCTTTATACGTTTAGCTCAAACTGTTTGTTTCTGAGCCCCTCTGCAAAACATGATTATGTGTGAGTGGGGTTTGAAAGTGTTAATTTATAAATGAAAGTATTTCTTTTGGGATTTTCTTCTTTTTGGGTCCCTTTCCCTTCGGGGGAGCCTGCTGTATTTTGGGCACACGCCCCAGCTCTAGGGCTGGATGAATTTTCGCCTAAAACGGTGATAACACGAAACAACATGTACCGTTATGCCACTTTATATCAAAATGTATCTCTTAAATCTTATATATATTATATATATATAAGAATATATATATATATTAATATATATATATATATTATATATATATATATATATATATATTATAATATATTGCAACACGAAAGGCCTAGAGGTATCATTCAACTCCCCCTGTGATTTGGCATACATATAAATTTAAAAAGAAAAACTTCATACACACACAAAGATACACCTCTCAGGGTATATATCATGTGAATCTCCTCAGCACTCAAGCCATCTATTTTACGCCTTCTTTTATAAGGAGGCAATAATAATCAAACCGTGCTAGGCCTCTCTGCCGGTGCTGAGGGAAAGACGGCCGAGGCAGTGCGGGGAGGTAGCGTAGCTGAAGATGGTGCGTGTAACCATTGTTCTCCCAGCCGTGGACAATGTCTAGCCTCCCCCTCTCCCCTCACACCCCACATCCCATCCCGCACACAACCCTCGTCCGTGAGGCCCCTTTCTTTCGCCCAGGAATAACTGAGACGGTAATAAAATAAACAACATGATCTTTTGTTTGCCCTACAACGCTCGCAGTGGAGTCCATCTTTCCTGCCCCAAGACGCGAGCCTCCAAGAGTGGTAGATGCTTATAAGTTTACAGCCAGAAAGAAGTAAGATGAGAGGGAGGGGTTATGAAGATGGGTGGGAGGTTCATGAAGTAAGACTGGAGAGTCATGAAGCAAGACAGGAGGGTCATGAAGCAAGATAGGAGGGGGGTCATGAAGCAAGATAGGACGGAGGGTCATGAAGCAAGATAGGAGGGAGGGTCATGAAGCAAGATAGGAGGGTCATGAAGCAAGATAGGAGGAAGAGTTATTAACTTAGGATAACCAAATAAAGCCAGACATTGCGATTTACTTCTAATCTTGTCCAATTTGATTAATAAAATTGGCACATAATAACGTACACAACGTAACATCAAGAGGTTGTTTCCTTGAAGGAAAACACATCAATACTAAAGGTTTAAAGCTGACCAGAAGATTCAGTTTCCTGTTATTGCACACTCCAACAAAATTCGTGCAACACAGCCTAAACCCATGAAATATTCCATCTGTTTCACACGATGTATCAGCCATTGAAGATTGATGCTGTTCATAATGTTATATTTTAATCGGAGGAAACCCCTAAAGCTGTAGGGGTCATAGAGCGCCTGTGGAACAAGCAGCATTCAAACTCCATCCAAGGAAGGGGAAGATGAGTCCAGTTCCTTGGATCAAGAGCCCCTCACTAGCATCAAGGGAAAAATAATACAGTAAGATTAAATAATACTATGATATTTCGATATTAATAGCAGCAACATGACATCTTCACTATTAAAACCAACTTTCTGAGTATGACACATCAGTGTTGAAATTCTGGAACCATTCAGAGGCGACTGTCTCCACCCATCACACGGAAATATTTTAGAATGGCCTCTATGTAGCATTGTGTGTGGGACACCCATAAATAGTCCCATAATTTATGTTCAAGATACTTTATACAAATCTTGAAAATTTGGAGACGATCGAATAAGGCATATTGAGTAATAAACGAAATGTGTGAGAAAGCAAAAGAAAATGTTATTGTGAATTTCCCGACAAAAAAAATGAGTCTCCTCCTTAAACCTAAACACAAAAGATTTTTATTTTCTTCCAGTTTACTTTTTTAATTTTTCTAAAATTTTTCTACAACCCTTTAAGAAAAATATTTGATTTTCATTAAAAAAAATGTAGAATTAGCAGAATTAATTGGCAAATTGGCACCCACACATTCCAAAATTAATACAAAAATATTTCTGTTAAGGCACACCAGCATTTAAATTTGAGGCTGATCAGACGAGGCTTTCTTTAGTTATTACACGAGAAACCATTTACTTTATAAAATGGTAAATTGAAATTTATATAACTGAAAGTGAAAGACAAGTTGTGTTACCTAGCATAAAAATGGATACAATTATAACTATAATTTTTAAAGGGGTGGAGGAGTAAGCCAGCGGAAGGCCTCGGTCAAATGACCAAAAGCTCCAGCTGCGGGTCATCATATAACTAAGACCCGCGTCAGGAAACACTTGTCATGTTTCCTGACGAACCTTATACATACAAGTTGTGTTACGAGATAACCAGTTATCTCTATGATTAAGACTTGTCAGGAGACACTTCTCTTGTCTCATCAATATTATAACATCAAAAAACTGTTTTTATATAGCCCATCAATAGTACAAGTTTGAAGCCGAGCAGCAAGGTCATGTCCAGTAACTGATCTGATTCCAACGATTCTAAGTTTTTTTATATCTTTCAAATTTCGCAGCTCCTGGGACCGAACTTACGGGTTATCTGCCATATTACAGATGCATCGGTAATATCTTCAAGTCAATAATATTGTTAAACTAGCACTAAGATAGTTACTATCCTGGCACTAAGATAGTTACTATCCCGGCACTAAGATAGTAACTATCCTGGCACTAATAGTTACTATCCAGGCACTAATATAATTACTATTCTGGCACTAAGATAGACTATCCTGACACTAAGATAGTTATTATCCCGGCACCACGATAGTTACTATCCTGGAACTAAGATAGTTACTGTCCTGGCGCTGTAGTTACTATCCTGGCACTAAGATATTTACTATCCTAGCACTAAGATAGTTACTATCCTGGCACTAAGACTAGCCCGACACTAAGATAGTTACTATCCTGACACTAAGACGCATCAGACATTCAATATTTATTTAATGCAGTTTAACGGGAATAAATATTTCACAGCACTTGACACCCACGATGGTCAACGCTGCTCCTTCACACTTGACACCCACGATGGTCAACGCTGCTCCTTCACACTTGACACCCACGATGGTCAACGCTGCTCCTTCACACTTGACACCCACGATGGTCAACGCTGCTCCTTCATACTTGACACCCACGATGGCCAACGCTGCTCCTTCACACTTGACACCCACGATGGTCAACGCTGCTCCTTCATACTTGACACCCACGATGGCTCAACGCTGCTCCTTCACACTTGAATTTCACTCTCCGTTGTCGTCGTATTTTTTGGCACCTTTTTTTTTTTGAATGTTTTAAGCCATTCCAGGATGTTGGGAGTGACCTTGAACAACTTTTGTCATAGTGTATGTGAACATGATAGTTATTCCAGGAATCTGTTCGAGTTATCAGGAAAATTAAATCGAAAAATTGGAGGTAAAAATGAGAAAAAAATCAGGCATTACTACTACTACTACTACTACTACTACTACTACTATATACTACTACTACTAATAATAATAATAATAATAGTAATAATAGAAAATATTTCTTAAGCAACCAGTTCATTTAGCAAAGAAACATTATTCGCTATTTTTAATGTATTCGTTGTATATAACTTTCTGCATCTTTAATCACTATTTACGTCTAATTCAATTTCTATATCTATGCAAACAAAAAACTCATAATAATGTTACATGTATTACTCAAATAAAAGTTTTAAAAATTTCCGTTGACGGATTTATTAAAAGGGGGGTGGCAGAGGAAGGAAAAAAGTACAACTCCAAAAGAAATCTCTAAAAGTTTAAATTTATTCTCTTCAGATATAAATCCAGATCTGCTTTAGTTAATCCTTTTGGGGGCTTAATTACTAGGCCTTTTCTGTATCCATATATGCTCTTGCGCTACCCTCCACAGGTTGGATATGGGGTGCACAATAAACTAGCCGCTTCGGCGGCAAAATCTAAAATCAAATCTCTTAATCGAGGATGAGGCGGCCCCGGTTAGCACCGATGCTCCCTGTATTTTACACACATACATTTTTTCCAGTAGGAAAACCTTTACTGCTTATCTGAGGGAATCGTGCAACAGAAAGGTGGAACCACTAGGCTACTGTCACATGTTCTTCGTAAAAAGAAAAGAACTGAATGTGGCCAATGTTAAACACGACTTATGCTTGACGAGTTAAGGTGAGAAAGATTAACTTGATTGTAGTGGGGAAAAAAAAACTACAAAAACTGAGTTTACATTCTTGAAGAAAAGGAAGTTGGGGATTGCTGTTTAGTAACCCCTTCCCCATCCCGAGGTTTGGGTAAACGTATTAAATACAAGCCAGGCAAAGGGCTTTCCAAGATGGTCAAAAAAAAACAGAGGGAAATGAAGGAGGGAGCGTTAGGGGGGGCTAAAAATGTAGCGAGGCACAAGCCCCAAAAAAAAAAAAAAAAATGTTCCAGATTTATTGCCTTTCCAGGGTGGTGGAGAGATATATACCACTGAAGTGGAGGGGGAGGAGATATTACCAATGTGGTTACAATGTATTTTTCCACCCACGTTGAGTTATTTAATTACTTAAGGTGGGTGCTAATATACTAACTATTAAAGATATTTTACAAAATACAAAATAGGGGATATTATGATAAACACGAGTGGGGAAAAAATGTACAGTATTACCCACATGGTAAAAAAAAAAGTTAAAATAAGCAATAATAGATAAAACAAAAGGTGAGGATAACCAATCCAGTGTAATAGAAACTATTACTTTACACAGTAACGAAAACATACCCAAAAAATATCAGAACAGGGGAGTAAAAAAAAGATGTTGAGGTTCTTGCAGCTTACGTGGGACTTAAGGGCTACTTTGTTGTACACTTGGTAGGGCATATTGGAAACGTGGGGGGGGGACTTCCGCGTGAACATTACATTGATAGGAGTATACCAATAAAAAGCACGGATTTTTTACCAATCATTATATGGTAAAAACCAAATATCTTCCTCGTTTACGCTGGAAATTGGAAGAAGGGCCTAAGTGCCCTAAAAAAAACAAACCACACCAGTTTACTTCCGTTAAGGAAAGGGGCTGGCATTTAATCTTACGGGACAATGCTTAGAAAAAAAAAAAACATTGCGTTTTAATTTTTCTGACGCCCACCAGGACCTGTTCCTAAGTTTACGGTCGTTTTTCGGGCCTAGAGAGGCTTTTTATTAACTTTAATAAAAAAAACCCCTAAAACAGGTGGAAAAAAAAACATTCGTGGTTTGGTTTTATTTTTTTTGCAGGCACCTGGTGTTGCGCTGGC
Source organism: Cherax quadricarinatus (assembly GCF_026875155.1). Classification (NCBI taxonomy): domain Eukaryota; kingdom Metazoa; phylum Arthropoda; class Malacostraca; order Decapoda; family Parastacidae; genus Cherax; species Cherax quadricarinatus. Next base: position 35,840,277 of record NC_069410.1, read on the forward strand.
ACGGAACCAGTTGGCCTGGGCACTAAACCAAGTTTGCCTGGCACCGACCATTTTGCCCCTGGCCACTTCTAAATAAACCAATGCTGGCCTTGGCACGAACCAAGGCTTGGCCTTTAAGCCACTAAAAAACCAGGGGGCTTTTTCATGGCCAACCGACCTTACCAGTGAAGGCACTATGATTAATTATCCATCCCATATGTGGAAGGCTTGGACCCGCACCCATGTATCAAACTTACCTAAGTTTTTTTACCACTTATAACCCCACTTTGTTTTGTGAAGGTTTGAAAAGGCCCACCATATATAACCCCACCCTTAAAGTTACACTTAAATATCCCCACTTGTGATGATGGATACTGATATATTAGACTCCCAGACTGGGGAACGGGGGGGACTGAATTACCCTCAAAATTCTCATTCTTCACCGTTCTTCTTCTGTATTTGACTGGAAAGGAAAAACCACCTGGGCTGTCGGAACCTTGTTTTTTATACAATAAAAGATTTCCCAAAAGTTTGCACCAGGTTGTCTTAAATTTCAAAAAAACTTTTTTTTTCGTTTAGTAAAAAAAAAACCAATTTTACACTCAACCCCCGCTATAAAATTACGCGGAAAACCCTTTTTCGCGTAAATTAATTACCAATTGATCGCTGTTCACAAGTTTTTATGAAAAAAAAACGTAAAAAACAATTGTGAGGGAAGAAAAAAAAAAAAACAGGAGTATCCTTTCGGGGCATTACCTGATTAAAATTAACGTTAAAGTTAAATCTAAAAAAAAAAAGTTCTTGGGTTTATTAAGTTGAAATAGTTGGGACACTTATGGTTGAAATAAATGGATAACTTTATTTTAAAGAGGTTTACAACCACTCAGGGAGGAATCTGGAAAACATTGAAGTAAACTTTGTGGATTACCAACAGCGTTGTTTGTTATTAAAAAAAAGGGGTTTGCAGGAAGTCCAACCAAAAACAGTTACCACAGGGGATCGCTGGAAAAAAAAAAAAAACCACGTAAAAAACAAAATCTTGTTCTAATTTTAACGTAAACTTAATCGGGAAAGAAAAATAATCACGTTTTCTAAGGGGCTTTGCCAAGTTACTGTGCAAGGGGCCTTGAAAAAAAAATAAAAAAAAATGCACGCGGACTTTACCAAGTTAACCAGGGGACTTTACCAAAAGTAAGGGGAACTTTACCAAGTTTTTACAAATCTGTGGGGTTATTTTTTCCCATTTACCAAATTGGCTATTATTCAGTTCGGATGTTGTATTTGTGAAGAATGTCTGGGGGGGGTTGGAACCTGTGTGCATTCGTAAACAGAAAAAAAAATAAATAAAAACAAGGACACATTGTCAAACCATACAAGAGGGAAAAAAAAATTCGTGACTGGGTGTTACCGCGAAGGGGACAATTCTCCAAGGGAGGACTGCCCAAGTGTTCTCTCAGATGTTCACCATTTCCTCTCGGGACAAGCATCCAACAAAAAAAACGGTTACCAGGCTTTTATTTCTTCATTCCCACGATCAGTGGGGATTAAATTCTGATTGAGGAACATACAGAGTGATTTAGGGGACGATTGTTATTGCCCTCGTGGGGGGGTATTGATACGTAGGTGGACGTGAGTTTTTATTATTCAAGGTGACGCAAGTATTGATTACTTTTCAGGTTTGACCCCCAACGAGTATGATTTACCTCGGTGGAGCGAGTATTGGATTTCCTCAGGTGACGCAAAGTCATTGATTAACTCAGGTGACGCGAAGTATGATTATAAGGAGCCAAATTATTGGATTATCCAAGGTGGGAAACGGCCGAGGTTATGATTACTCAGGCGGGACGCGTGTATGGATTACTTTCAGGTGACGCGAGTATGGATTACTTCTGGTTGGACGTGGAAGTATTATTATTTTTTCAGGTGACCGGCATTATGGATTTTACTCAGGTTGGAACGCGAGTATGATTTTTTACCTCAGGTGAAACGCAAAAAAGTATGATTTACTCAGGCGACGCGTGTATGATTTTTTACTTCAGGTGGGGACGGCGGAGTTATGATTTGACTTTTCAGGGCGGGACGGGGTATGGGATTACTTTCAGGTTGGACCGTGAGTTATTATATTTTCAGGTGGGGACCCGCCAAATTATTGGATTATTTTCAGGTTGGACCGCGAAGTTATGATTTACTCAGGCGACGCGAGTTTAATGGATTATTTTCAGGTGACGTGAGTAATTTATTATTTCAGGTGACGGCAAAATTATTTGGATTTTAACCTTCAGGTGACGCGAAGTATGAATTTATTCAGGTGGACGGCCAAAAGTATGATTACTCAGGCGGGACGCGTTTGTATTGATTATCAGCGGTTGACGGGAGTATGAATTAACTCAGGGTTGACGCGAGTATGATTACTGGGTGACGGGGTATGGATTACTTCATAGGTGGGGAAAGCAATATTTGATAACCTCAGGTTGGGGACGGGCGAGTATGATTTCTCAGGCGACCGTGTATGATTATCAGGTGACGCGAGTATGGATTTTACTTTTTCCAGGGTGAAGTGAGGTATTAAATTATTCAGGTGGACCGCAAAATTATGGATTTACTCCCAAGGGGGGGAACGCGGTATGAATTTACTCAGGTTTGGACGCAAAGGTTTTATGGATTACTCAGGGCGGGGATCGCGTGTATGAGTTTACTAGGGTGGGGGGGACGCGAGTATGATTACTCATGGCGACGCGAGTTGATACTCAGGGTGGACGCGGGTAATGATTACTCAGGTGACGGAGATTGATTACTTCCTGGTTTTTTAAAGTGGCACTGTTCTTGTTCAACGGAAAAACCTCGGCTTTGGGTGAGAAGCATCAACTATGTTGAGTGGCCGTTCTTGTTTGTCTGTATGGGGAGTTCGTCTCCTGAAGTGGCAGGGTTTGAGAACTAGTAAACAGGTTTTCTACGTCTCTAAGGTGATAGCTCTGCAGTCTCTGAGCGGCAAAAATACTAATGCCTCTAAAAGTGTGGCCTAGTTTTTGAGGGTCTCGGAGTATCATTCGGGACCCAGAATCCATCACCCACAATTTTATTTAACCTCATCTGAACAGAGTCGCCCAAAATTCATTTTTTCTTTGAATCCACTTTTTTTGCCAGCCCACAACTCTGATTTTTTCCTGTGGACTGGTCGCGATCCAAAAGCTTCACAGCTACAATTTGGTTAAAAACAAAGGAAATGGGTACCAGTTTGGGGAAGGGTGCATCTTTTTCAGAGGAGGATAAGTCCTCATACTTAAGTTCTGTCCACTTTAAAGATGGCAAGTCCCTTTGGAGCTAAGTTTTTCCTTCCTCCCCAGGAGGTTTAAATACGGCTCAAGGGTAGTTTAAGACCTTTCAGAGGTTAAGTCCGTAGGAAAGCCTCACCGTGGTTAATGGGAACCCTCTTGAATGTTTTGAAAAGCGGAGTTCCTAGAAAGACTACTCAGAGTACTGTTTTAGCCTTCTTGCTTTCTTAGTGTCTCAGAGGACTACCAAGGCAGTAGTTGGAGTGGCTAGGGGCAGTTTTGTCCACAAAAACCGGGGAGGAAACCGTGGTTGAGTTTCGGGGCTGCAGTGGAAGGGTAGGGGGGGGAACGTTAGGAATATCTCCCTTACACTTATTGGCAAAAACCAACTATTCCACTATTGGGCAATGTGGTCCGTGGATGCCCCTCTGGGAGAAAAAAAAAAAAAAAAAAAACAGAAATGCAGTGTAATATAAACACAGATGCCAAAAGCCTTTGACAAGTGCGAATCATTTGTGGAAATAGAGCACAAAAAAAAAAAAATACGGTTGTAAAGGAATAACTGGTAAAAATGTGGGGAGTGTGGACTTCAAACTTCTAAAAACCAAAAACTGAAAAAACACCAAAGAGTTAGTTGGTAGAAAAAAAAAACATAGTTAATTCAAAAAAGGCTTTTGCCATAGTGGGAAGCTTGTGGTTACACAAGGACAGTGCTCGCCCCCCTCTGTTTTCCTTTCATCCTCGTATCAGGGGACCAGGAGGGGGACCGTAATCCACAAACGCAGGTGTCACCAAATCCCAAACGGATTAATAGGAATATGCATGAAGGGATGCGTCTATAGAGGGACTGGTTTAAACTCCAAATTAGATTTATAAACCCAAGTTTTCCAAAAAAAACGGGCAGGCGGGGAAAAAAAAAACAATTATTATGTTCAAATGAAGACCCCCAAATTCCAATACTCCGGTTTTAGAAAAAAATTTGGAGGTAGATAATAAATTAGAATCTGGAGGGTATTTTACTGCAAAAAAATCTGATCATACAATAGAGCGAAAAAAAAAAAATAAACGTGAGGGGACCTGGGGGGTGGTAAAATGTAATGAGGTTCTTCCCAACTTTTCAAAGGATGAAAACAAAACCAGTGTCACAATGGGAACAACTTGCCCCCCCCCCGCAAAAAATTGGATAGTATGGGATAATGAGAAGTTCAAAAAAACAAAAAAAGGGAGGATACCAAGGCCAATGATGATCTTTTTCCAAATCACTTGTTCTCTTCTGGCTGGGATACTGCTGCGTACATTAACCATCTCCGTTCAAAAAAGGCAGGTGAAAAATTTTGCAAAATCTAGAGAGAGTTTACAGGAAGCCACTTTTACTGCAATGTAAAGTTCCATCAAAAAAAAACACTCTTAATACTGCGGGAAAAAAAACGCCCTTGAAGCCCATTGACTTGTTAACTCGCTGGAATGCCAGGGCGAGGAATATTTTGCCATAATCTACACCTTGGGAAAGAAAAAAAAAAATCCCTAAAGAAGTACGGTTCCGAATCTACACCACACAAAATCAATTCCTATGAAAAAGCTAAAAGGGGACTGGGGGGCAAGCGGTGCAAATTTACCCCCAATGAAAAAAAAAAAGTTAGGGCGGTTTCATTTGTTACCCCCAATGAGGGGGAAAAATACCCACAAAGGTCGGGGCCCAAGGAACTGTTCCAAAACAGGGGGCTCCCACCCATGCATAATGGGGAAAATTTACCCAATTAGGGGCCCCTTGGCTGCCTTTAAGGAGGGAAGGCTGGACAGATAACTTAAAAAGTTCGGTTGCGATAGACGGGGGCTGTTGTTCGTTCGTGGGACTACGTGGGGGGCCAGCGTAAAAAACAGCCTGGTTTGGAACCGGCTCTGAAATTTCCACGGGTGGGGGCCTTGGGTCTTGGGGGGGGGGGGGGGGGAGGGACCGGGCCGGCGGGGAAAGCGGTTGAATCCCCCGGGAAAAAATTACCCCTCCAGGTAGGAACTCCAGGGCAAAAGTAAAAAAACCTCCTGTTTGACGCCCAAAGCAGTTTAAATAGGTACGTAGGAATTTTCTGCTCTTCTTCAATGGGAAAAATTAAGTCAACTGACTTTGTTTGGAGGTTATTTCTTTGGGGGTAAATTTACCCAACCGTTGTTTACCAGATAAAAGAATTAATTGTATTTTATGTATTACCTGTACATAAAAACTTACTTGTTGTGGTTTGTATCTATGGAAAAAGGAACCCCAAAAAACCCCAGTATCCTCCCGTCGGCCCAGGGCCCAAGCTTCATCTGGGGGGGTTTTTAGCTGGTCAATTTTCAGGGCTGTTGTTTGCTAAAACGGGCTCGCTGGGCGCATATATCCATCACAGGCCCTGGTTGATCTGGCCACTTGGTTGAGGTATTGTTCAACGGAAAGGCCCCTGCTTATAACCTGGTCTTGGTTTTTAAAAATTTTTTCTTTTTCGTTATCCTCTCCAGTTATTTTGTTTTTTTTTAAAAGGTGGTATTGGGCCCAATGTTTAGTGTGTCCAATTGTTTGCAAAGACAAGCCAAAAGATAGGAGAGGAAAAATTTCTTTGAGCGGGCAAGGGGGCAGGAAGGGGTAACCAAATTGGGGCGGGCCGCCCATGGGTTTAGCTTCTGCTGCTCGGGGAAAAAATTTTATCCTATTGTTGTTGTCTTGGGGCCAACATGCATTAAAACTCCCTGGAGAAGCACGACAGTGCGAAGTTCTAGAGCTAAAAATAAAATTTTCCATTCCCATTTTGTGCCTTTGTTTCTGCACTGGATTAAAAAGGATTATCGCGTTATTTTGGCCGATTTGTTATTGCAATATATTTATATATTAAATTTACTTAATATTGATATAAATTATTATATATATATATATATATATTTATAATATATTTAATATATATATTAATGGTCGTTGCCGGAATAGGGCTGGAAAACTTGCCAATCTTGGCTTTAAATAGCCCAAAAACGCTTTATTCTTTGGCCCCATATAGGGGGGACAAGGTGAAAATTTAATGTTTGCAATTTAAATTTTCGCCCAAAAAAAATAAATCAAATTTCTGAAAAAAAAACCTAAACGAAAAAAAAAAAAAAATATATTTCAGTGTGTTTTGTTTACTATTTTAATTAATTGTAAAACAAAATTCTAAAAATAAATATTTGTTGGGTTAGGCTAAAAATAAAAATTGTTTCTTGTTATAATAAGGTAGGTAAAGTTTTCTAAGATTTACTTTTGATGCAAAATTAAAAAAAAAAATTTTTTTTAACAATTATTCAGTAATGAAAAAAAAAATATCTTTTCTTTAACCGTATAAGAGGAAAAATTTTAGAAAAGGACTTAATTTTAAATTTTTGAAGTTCTTGTTTAATTGGAACCAGTTTTAAAAACCTAATTCGGGCACGGGACATATATTCGTTGTGGCATATATATATATTATATATTATATATATAATATTTATATATAATAAATATAATATACTATTATATTATAATATAATATATTATTTTTTAAATTATCCACCAACCGGCCGATTTCCCCACCCCAAAGGGCGGGTGGGCCGAAAAAAGAAAAAAAAAAACCTTTCACCATTTCATTTTCAACTCCAGCACTGTTCTTGCCAGAAAGTGTTGCTTTTACACTTACAAGGTTTTTAAACTTTTGCATAACATTTTATAAACAAATCCCCTCCTTCATGAGTTGCAGGGCCACTGTACTTTCCCAATCTCCCAGGGACTCAAAGTCCGGCCCTGCCGGTTTTTCCTGGATCCCTTCAATGAAAAAAAAAAATGTTACTTTGCTCACACTCCCCCAACAGGCACGTTCAAGTATTTTAAAAACCAATTTGTCTTCCATTTCAACTTTCCTATCAAACCCCCACGCTCACGCATGCCTGCCGGAAGTTCAAGCCCCCTTCGCCACAACAAAAAACTCCTTTACCCCTCCCCTTCCAAAACCCTATTTTCCTGGGCCGGGGGACCCCTAACCCCCGCCTTCCTTACCCCACTACAGGGGGGGAAACTGTACACTAAGTCCGGTCAAATACATATTTCGGCGCTCCATTTCTTCTCTTACATGTCCGAAACCCACTCAAAACATAACCTTCCACAGCCCTCTGGGGGGAACAAAACAGTTTTGGGGTTAAATCCGCACCTCCTCCTAACTTCCAACACTCCGAATTTCTTGCATATATTCACCCAACCCACCACATTTGCCCTCAGACAATGGGACAATTTCTTCCATTGCTTTCCAGCCTTCTCTCGCTGGAACAATTCAATTCACCAACGCTTCACCCACCCATATAAAGGAAGCGTTGGGTAAAAAAAAAAAATCCAAAAAAAAACTATTACTCTCATAACATTTCCCTCTTTTGCTCACAAGGGACCAAAGTTTCTTTGGGCTCACACAGGGGGGGGGGGGGGGGGGGACTCTAAGTGACCACTCACTCTTTTTTCCCTCATTTCAATTCTATGGTTTCACCTTTCATTTTCATAGGGGACCATCCGCTGGACACCGTCCCCCATCCCCCAAATATTCTGAATTACATTCACCCCTCCTCCCCATTACTCTCTCCTCCAATCTGATAAATTTCCAATTCTTTTCCATCACCTAAAATCTTTTTGTTATCTTTTTCAATAAAACCTATAGTCTTTCCTGTAATTCCACCTTTAATTTTCTTCTATATGCCCCCCCCCCCCCCCCCCCCCCTCCAAAAAAAATTTCATTCCACCAAAAATCTCTGCCAAAACTTTCTCTTCAGGAATCTCCCAAGAGGGGCAACAGTGTTTCATCAGCAAAGAAGGCCAGCTGTTGACAAAAAACTCCCACTTTTTGTGTGTGATTCTTTATCTTTTAACTCCACGGCCTCTTTGCAAGACCTCGCATTTTATTCTTCTTTAAACAAAAAAAAAAAAACCCCCATCTTATAAAATAATATTTTAAACAACCACGGGATGAAAATTCCCACAACATTCCTTGTTTTCTAAGGGACCTACTTTTAACTGCGGAAAAAAATTTCCCCTCTTTTCCTTACATAACCTTAAAACTTGAAGGCCTCATTCCCCTCGTTAAAAAAAAAAAAAAAAACTCTCAACTGCTTTTTCAGTAAACTTTACCTTCCTAACACCAATACACTTGGCAAAAAACACATCTGCCCCCATTGCCCCCCTATCAACCTGGTGTCATTTACGGCCTTTTCAATTCCTTAAATGCACCCAAAGAACTCTTTTTAAGGCCCTTATCTAAAATATGTTTCACTTATAATGTTTCACTGTAAAAAAAAAAACACCTGGTCCCCACCCACACGCCCTACCTTTCCTAAAGCCTCCTTGTTTTTCATTCTTGCTTATTTCCTATTCTCCGTCTTACTTCTTAAATTCTTTCAATTATAAAAAACTCTACCATTTACACTTTAACCAGGTACCTCAAACCAGGGACTTATTCCCACTATAAAATTTTTTTTGTGCACCCTCTACTTTTATCCCTTTGCCTGTATACTAAGGGAAAACTAATGCATTTTGCTCTTCTGGCAATCCCTAGGTTAACCTTTACCTTTCCATTTACAATTTAATTAAAAATAAATTGGCACCCAAACACTCCAAAAAAAAAAAAACTATATCCCCAACTGCCTTTTAAACATTTATATTTCTTCTTATTTTCCCATCCAATCCCGGCTTTGCCTTACCCCTTTCATTTTTAAACTAACTGCCTCACGAAACCTTTTCCCCCCCACACTCCAACAACTGGGCTTCTTTCCCTCACTCTAAACAAGAATGTTAATTTTCCTCCTTGGCCCTAATTTTTACCGACGAAAAATTCAAAGCTTTTTCCCTTACTTCAATCTAACATTTAAAACAATTTTTCCTCAAAATATTCCTTCCCATTTCTTCCCCAATTACCTCTACCCTTCTCCATTTAATAACTTCCTTTCCTATTTTTAAAAAAACTGACAAATTCCAAATTTGTTCTCTTAGGCTTCTTAACTTGTTATCTCACTCCCAAAAAAAAAAACTTTTTCTTATTTTTCAAAACCAAAAAATTTTGTTGATAAAAACATCTCACCCACTCTCTCATTTGCTTCTCTTTTTACCATTTGGCTTTCAAAACCAAACTCTTTCTTAAAAAAAACTCTTCTTTTCTCATATAGAACTCTTTCCCTCCTTGTTGCAATCACTTCTTACTTTTGTTTTAAAAAACTTTCATATTGCTAACTTTTTCCTCCCTTACTTAACTCTCTTTCATTCATTTCAATTTCCCACCAAAATCCCGCCTCTCTTCCCTTCCTGCACCCAACTTTTCCTGTAAAACCTCACAAAAACTTCTGCTGGAAACCTCTAAACAACTTAACTTTTAAAAAACCTTACCCCAATTCCTCTTTTCGGACCCATTGCTATTACTTCTCATTTAGCCCCATTCTATCTCCAATAGCTTCGGGTTTCGGGTATTAGGCAGTTTTGAAGGGGATATGTTGTGTATCTTTTTATTCGTTTATTTGACTCTATAAAATTTTTGTTTGTGTTTTCTGAAGGGCCACCTCTGGCAAAAAAACAGTTGGATTATGTGGTGAGTGAGGTTGAAAAGTGTTGAATGGATGATGAAAAAGTATTTTTCTTTTTTGGGGGGGTTTTTCTTTTTATTTGGGGTTCACCCCTTGCCTCGGTGGGGGGAAGGGGACGGGCCGACTTGTTGATATATAATATATATTATTACTATTATATAGATATTATAATAATATATATTATATAATAAAATTATATATTTTATTTTTTATATATATATATGTTATATATATATATATTGCAACCCACGGAAAAGGGGCCTAGGAGGTATTCATTTCAAACTTCCCCCTGTGATTTGGCGGCATTTACATTTAAAAAATTTAAAAAGGAAAAAAAAAAACTTCATTAACACACACCAAAAAAAGGGATTACAACCTTCGGGTATAGATCATGTGAAATCTCCTCAGCACCTTCAAGGCCATCTATTTTTTACGCCCTTCTTTTATAGGAGGGCAATAAATAATCAAAAAAAAAAAACCGTTGCTAGGCCTCTTCTGCCGGTGCTGGAGGGAAAAGGACGGGCCCGAGGCAGTGGCAGGGGAGTGGGTAGGCGGCAGCTTGAAGGGGATGGTGCGGTGTAAACCCATTGTTCTCCAGCCGTGGACAATGGGTCTAGCCTTTTCCCCTCTTCCCCTTCACACCCCACCATCCCCAAAAACCCGCCAACAAAACCTCGGTCCCGTGAGGGCCCCCTTTCCTTTCCGCCCCAGGGGGGAATAAACTGAGGGGACGGGGTAATAAAAATAATACCAAAAGACATGAATCTTTTTGTTTTTGCCCTTACAACGCTCGCCTGTGGAGTTGTCAATCTTTTCCTGCCCAAGGAACGCGAGCCTCCAAAAAGGAGTGGTAGATGGGGGGCTTATAAGTATACAGCCAGAAAAGAAGTAGATGAGAGGGGAGGGGTTTATGAAGGATGTGGGTGGGAGGTTCATGGAAAGTAAAGGACTGGGAGGTCATGAAAAGGCAAGAAGGAGGGTCATTGAAAGCAAGAATAGGGAGGGGGGTCATGAAGCAAAGTAAGGGAGGGGAGGGTTCCTATATAAGGCAGATAGGGACGGAGGGTCATTTGAAAAAAGGCAAAAAATAATAGGAGGGGAGGGTCCATGAAGCAAAGATAGGAGGGTCATGAAAGGGCAATGAATAGGAGGAGGGAGTTATTAAAACTTAGGGGATAACCAAATAAAAGGCCAGACATTGCGAATTTACCTTCTAAGTTTACTTGGGTTCCAATTTGATTAATAAAAAATTGGCACATAAAATAAAAAAAAACGTTACCACAAAACGTAAATTTCAAGAGGTTGTTTCCTTGAAGGAAAAAAAACACATTCCAATTTACTTAAAAAAGGTTTTAAAAAGTGGAAACCAGGAAGATTTTTTTCAGTTTCCTGTTAATTGCACCACTCCAAACAAAAAAAATCCGTGCAACCACAGGCCCTAAAAAACCCCCATGAAAAAAAAAAAATATTCCCAATTCTGTTTCAACCACGGATGTTTAAAAATTTCAGGCCATTGAAGATGGATGCTGTTTATAATGTTTATAATTTTTTAAATTTTCGGGAGGGAAAAACCTAAAAAAAGCTGTAGGGGTTCCATTTAGAGCGCCTTGTGGAAACAAAGCAAGATTTCCCAAAAACTATCCTCCAAGGAAAAAAGGGGAAAAGAAGCGAGTTCCAGTTCCCTTGGATCAAGAGCCCCTCACTAGGCATCAAGGAGAAAAAAAAATAATACAGTTAAGATTTTAAATTTAATACTATGGGTTATTTCCGATATTAAATAGCCCAGGGGGAAAAAACATGGGACATCTTTTCACTAATTAAAAAACCAAAAACTTTCTTGAGGTTATGGGGGACCACATCAGTGTTTGAAAAAATTTTTCTGGAAAAAAACATTTCAGAGGCGGGGACTGTCTCCACCATCACAGGAAAAATATTTTAGAATGGCCTCTAATGTTTTAGCAATTGTGTGTTGGGGGACCAACCCATTAAAAATATTTTCCATAAATTTTATGTTCAAAAAGATTTACTTTATTACCAAATCTTGTGAAAATTATGGGAGGACGATCGAATTAAGGGCATATTGGAGTAATAAAAACGGGAAAAAAATGTGTGAGAAAAGCAAAAGAAAATGGTTTTAGTGTTGAATTTCCGACAAAAAAAAAAAATGGAGTCCTCCTCCTTAAAACCTAAAAAACACAAGATTTTTAATTTTTTCTTCCAGTTTACTTTTTTAATTTTTCTAATAAAATTTTTCTACAAACCCTTTAAGGAAAAAAAAAAAAATTATTTGATTTTTCATTAAAATAAAAAAAATGTAGAATAGAAATTAGCAAGGAATTTAATTGGCAAATTGGCACCCCCCAAAACCATTCCAAAAATTAATTAACAAAAAAAAAAATATTTTTGTTAAGGGCACACAAGCATTTAAGGTTTGAGGGGCCTGATCAGGGGACGAGGCTTTCTTTAAGATATTTAAACACGGAAAAAAACCCATTTTATTTATTAAAAATGGTAAATTGATATTTATTAAACTGAAAAGGTTGAAAAAGGGACAAGTTGTGTTACCTAAGCATAAAAAAAAAATGGATTTACAAATTAATAAACTATATTTTTTAAAAAAGGGGGTGGGCGGGGGAAGTAAGCCAGCGGAAGGCATCGGTTCATCAAAAAATGGAACCAAAAGGGCTTCCAGCTGCGCGCGTCATTCATATAAAAAAAAAAACTAAGAACCCCCGGTCAGGGAAAAAACCCAACTTGGTCAATGTTTTCCTGGACGAAAAAAACCTGTATTAACATACAAGGTGTTGTTTACGGAGAATAAAAAACCAGGTTATTCTCTCTATGATTAAGGATTGGTCAGGAGACCACTTTTCTTGTTCTCATCAATTAATAAAAACATCAAAAAAAAACCTTGTTTTTTATTATAGCCAAAATCAAGTACCAAAGTTTGATGAAGCCGAGCAAAAGGCAAAGGGGTCATTGTCCCAGTATGATCTGGATTCCAAACGATTTCTAAGTTTTTTTTAATATCTTTCAAAATTTCCCCGGCAGCTTCCTGGGGGACCGAAAAAAGCTTAACGGGTTATCTGCCATTTATTACAGATGCCCAATCGGTAAAATATTCTTTTCAAGTCATAATAATTGTTAAAAAAAAACTAGCCACTAAAGATAAGTTACTATCCCCTGGGCACTAAGATAGGTCACTAATCCCACACCAGCTGCACTAAAAAGGATAGTTTACTATCCTGGCCACTAAGATAAGTCCCACTATCCCGGCCGCTAAGATAGTTACTATCCCGGCCACTAAGAATAGTAAAAAAACTATCCCTGGCAACTATATAGTTTTTATTTATCCAAGGCACTAAAAGATAGTTTTACTATCCTGGCACTAAAGATAGGCTTACTTACCCTGGCCCACTAAAGTTACTTATTCCTGGCCCACTAAATATAATTATAACCTGGCCCACTAAATTTTAATTTTTACTATCCTGGCCCACTAAGATTAAGTTAACTTATCCTAGCACTTATGATTTCATTATTATTTTCTGGCCCCACTAAAGATAGGGGGGGGGGGGGGGGACTATCCTGGACACTAAAAGATAGGTTTATTATCCGGGGCACCACGATAGTTACTATCCCTTGGGAAAAACTACAGATAGTTAACTGTTCCCCTGGCGCTGTAGTTACTAAATCCTGGGCACTAAGATTATTTTTTACTAATTAAGCACTAAAAGATTTTGGTTACTAATCCCTGGCCACTAAGATAGTTTACTAAGCCCAGGGGACACTAAGATAGTACTATTTTTCCTGGAACCCCCAAATTAAAAGGCGGCAAATCCAGGGGGACATTCAATATTTATTTTTTAATGCAGTTTAGACGGGAAAAAATATTTCACAAGCAACTTGACCCACGATGGTTCAACGTGCTCCTTCACAAACTTGGACCACCCCACGATGGTCAAAACCGGCTGGCCCCTCCTTTTCACCACTTGACACCCACGATGGTCATAACGCTGCTCCTTCACACTGACACCCAACGATGGGGAAAAAAAAAAAAACGCAGCCTGCTCCTTTCATACTGACACCCCACGATGGGCGGCCAACGCTTGCTTCCTTCCACGTCTTGGGGGGACCACCCCAACGATGGTCAAAAAAAACGTAGCTCCTTTCAATTTTTACTTGGACACCCACGTGGCCCAAACGAGCCCCCACCCCCCCCTTTCCACCACTTGGGAAATTTTCAACTTCTCGTTGGGTCGGTTCGTAATTTTTTTTGGACACTTTTTTTTTTTTTTGGAATGTTTTTTTAAGGGGCCATTTTCCAGGGGTGTTGGGAGTGAAAACCTTGAAAACAACTTTTGTTTCTAGTGTATTGTTGAAAACATGATAGTTATTACCAGGGAAATATGTTTCGGAGTTATCCCAGGGAAAAAAATTTAAATTCGAGAAAAAAAAAATTGTGTGTAAAAAATGAGAACAAAAAAAAAATCAGGCAATTTTTACTAAACTACTTACTTTTACTTACTACTACTACTACTTATACTACTACTATACTACTAATAATAAATTAAATAAATAGTAATAATAGAAAAATTTATTTTTTTCTTAAAATAAAGCAAAAAAAACCCAGTTCATTTTAGCAAAGACAAAACCATTATTCGCTATTTTTTTTAAAATGTTAATTCGGTTGTAGATATTACTTTTCTGGCGCCATTTCTTATTCACTATTTTACGGTCTTAATTTTCCCAAATTTATATATCTTTTGCAAAGCAAAAAAAAAATCATAAAATAATGTTACATGTATTACTCAAAATAAAAAGTTTTAAAAATTTTTCCGTTGGACGGGGAATTTATTAAAAAAAAAGGGGGGTGGGCAGCAGGAAGCCAGAGGAAGGAAAAAAAAAGTACAAAACTCCAAAGAACATCTTCTAAAAAAGTTTTAAAAATTTTATTTCTCTTTCAAGATATAAAAAATTCCAGAATCTGCTTTTAGTTTAATCCGTTTGGGGGGTTAATTTTTACTAGGCCTTTTTCTGTATTCCATATATTTTGCTTCTTGGGCCCGCCTTAACCTTCCATCAGGTTGGATTATGGGGTTGGCACAATAAAAAAAAAAACTAGGCGCTTGGGGCGGGGGCAAAAATTCTAAAAAATCAAAATCTCTTTAAATCGAGGATTGAGGGCGGCCCCGCGTAGCAACCCGAGCCTCCCTGTCTTTTACAACACAATAATTTTTTTCTTCCAGTAGGGAAAAAAAAAACCCTTTTAACTGCTTATCTGAGGGAATCGTTGCCTGAACAGAAAAAAGGTGGAAAAACCATAGGCTACTGTTTCAACATGTTTCTTCGTTAAAAATGAAAAAAAAGAAAAAAAAAAAACTGGGAATGTTGGGCCAATGTTTAAAAGCCAACGGGGGACCCTTTATGCTTGACGAGTTAAGGTGAGAAAGATTAACTTGATTGTAGTGGGGAAAAAAAAACTACAAAAACTGAGTTTACATTCTTGAAGAAAAGGAAGTTGGGGATTGCTGTTTAGTAACCCCTTCCCCATCCCGAGGTTTGGGTAAACGTATTAAATACAAGCCAGGCAAAGGGCTTTCCAAGATGGTCAAAAAAAAACAGAGGGAAATGAAGGAGGGAGCGTTAGGGGGGGCTAAAAATGTAGCGAGGCACAAGCCCCAAAAAAAAAAAAAAAAATGTTCCAGATTTATTGCCTTTCCAGGGTGGTGGAGAGATATATACCACTGAAGTGGAGGGGGAGGAGATATTACCAATGTGGTTACAATGTATTTTTCCACCCACGTTGAGTTATTTAATTACTTAAGGTGGGTGCTAATATACTAACTATTAAAGATATTTTACAAAATACAAAATAGGGGATATTATGATAAACACGAGTGGGGAAAAAATGTACAGTATTACCCACATGGTAAAAAAAAAAGTTAAAATAAGCAATAATAGATAAAACAAAAGGTGAGGATAACCAATCCAGTGTAATAGAAACTATTACTTTACACAGTAACGAAAACATACCCAAAAAATATCAGAACAGGGGAGTAAAAAAAAGATGTTGAGGTTCTTGCAGCTTACGTGGGACTTAAGGGCTACTTTGTTGTACACTTGGTAGGGCATATTGGAAACGTGGGGGGGGGACTTCCGCGTGAACATTACATTGATAGGAGTATACCAATAAAAAGCACGGATTTTTTACCAATCATTATATGGTAAAAACCAAATATCTTCCTCGTTTACGCTGGAAATTGGAAGAAGGGCCTAAGTGCCCTAAAAAAAACAAACCACACCAGTTTACTTCCGTTAAGGAAAGGGGCTGGCATTTAATCTTACGGGACAATGCTTAGAAAAAAAAAAAACATTGCGTTTTAATTTTTCTGACGCCCACCAGGACCTGTTCCTAAGTTTACGGTCGTTTTTCGGGCCTAGAGAGGCTTTTTATTAACTTTAATAAAAAAAACCCCTAAAACAGGTGGAAAAAAAAACATTCGTGGTTTGGTTTTATTTTTTTTGCAGGCACCTGGTGTTGCGCTGGCACGGAACCAGTTGGCCTGGGCACTAAACCAAGTTTGCCTGGCACCGACCATTTTGCCCCTGGCCACTTCTAAATAAACCAATGCTGGCCTTGGCACGAACCAAGGCTTGGCCTTTAAGCCACTAAAAAACCAGGGGGCTTTTTCATGGCCAACCGACCTTACCAGTGAAGGCACTATGATTAATTATCCATCCCATATGTGGAAGGCTTGGACCCGCACCCATGTATCAAACTTACCTAAGTTTTTTTACCACTTATAACCCCACTTTGTTTTGTGAAGGTTTGAAAAGGCCCACCATATATAACCCCACCCTTAAAGTTACACTTAAATATCCCCACTTGTGATGATGGATACTGATATATTAGACTCCCAGACTGGGGAACGGGGGGGACTGAATTACCCTCAAAATTCTCATTCTTCACCGTTCTTCTTCTGTATTTGACTGGAAAGGAAAAACCACCTGGGCTGTCGGAACCTTGTTTTTTATACAATAAAAGATTTCCCAAAAGTTTGCACCAGGTTGTCTTAAATTTCAAAAAAACTTTTTTTTTCGTTTAGTAAAAAAAAAACCAATTTTACACTCAACCCCCGCTATAAAATTACGCGGAAAACCCTTTTTCGCGTAAATTAATTACCAATTGATCGCTGTTCACAAGTTTTTATGAAAAAAAAACGTAAAAAACAATTGTGAGGGAAGAAAAAAAAAAAAACAGGAGTATCCTTTCGGGGCATTACCTGATTAAAATTAACGTTAAAGTTAAATCTAAAAAAAAAAAGTTCTTGGGTTTATTAAGTTGAAATAGTTGGGACACTTATGGTTGAAATAAATGGATAACTTTATTTTAAAGAGGTTTACAACCACTCAGGGAGGAATCTGGAAAACATTGAAGTAAACTTTGTGGATTACCAACAGCGTTGTTTGTTATTAAAAAAAAGGGGTTTGCAGGAAGTCCAACCAAAAACAGTTACCACAGGGGATCGCTGGAAAAAAAAAAAAAACCACGTAAAAAACAAAATCTTGTTCTAATTTTAACGTAAACTTAATCGGGAAAGAAAAATAATCACGTTTTCTAAGGGGCTTTGCCAAGTTACTGTGCAAGGGGCCTTGAAAAAAAAATAAAAAAAAATGCACGCGGACTTTACCAAGTTAACCAGGGGACTTTACCAAAAGTAAGGGGAACTTTACCAAGTTTTTACAAATCTGTGGGGTTATTTTTTCCCATTTACCAAATTGGCTATTATTCAGTTCGGATGTTGTATTTGTGAAGAATGTCTGGGGGGGGTTGGAACCTGTGTGCATTCGTAAACAGAAAAAAAAATAAATAAAAACAAGGACACATTGTCAAACCATACAAGAGGGAAAAAAAAATTCGTGACTGGGTGTTACCGCGAAGGGGACAATTCTCCAAGGGAGGACTGCCCAAGTGTTCTCTCAGATGTTCACCATTTCCTCTCGGGACAAGCATCCAACAAAAAAAACGGTTACCAGGCTTTTATTTCTTCATTCCCACGATCAGTGGGGATTAAATTCTGATTGAGGAACATACAGAGTGATTTAGGGGACGATTGTTATTGCCCTCGTGGGGGGGTATTGATACGTAGGTGGACGTGAGTTTTTATTATTCAAGGTGACGCAAGTATTGATTACTTTTCAGGTTTGACCCCCAACGAGTATGATTTACCTCGGTGGAGCGAGTATTGGATTTCCTCAGGTGACGCAAAGTCATTGATTAACTCAGGTGACGCGAAGTATGATTATAAGGAGCCAAATTATTGGATTATCCAAGGTGGGAAACGGCCGAGGTTATGATTACTCAGGCGGGACGCGTGTATGGATTACTTTCAGGTGACGCGAGTATGGATTACTTCTGGTTGGACGTGGAAGTATTATTATTTTTTCAGGTGACCGGCATTATGGATTTTACTCAGGTTGGAACGCGAGTATGATTTTTTACCTCAGGTGAAACGCAAAAAAGTATGATTTACTCAGGCGACGCGTGTATGATTTTTTACTTCAGGTGGGGACGGCGGAGTTATGATTTGACTTTTCAGGGCGGGACGGGGTATGGGATTACTTTCAGGTTGGACCGTGAGTTATTATATTTTCAGGTGGGGACCCGCCAAATTATTGGATTATTTTCAGGTTGGACCGCGAAGTTATGATTTACTCAGGCGACGCGAGTTTAATGGATTATTTTCAGGTGACGTGAGTAATTTATTATTTCAGGTGACGGCAAAATTATTTGGATTTTAACCTTCAGGTGACGCGAAGTATGAATTTATTCAGGTGGACGGCCAAAAGTATGATTACTCAGGCGGGACGCGTTTGTATTGATTATCAGCGGTTGACGGGAGTATGAATTAACTCAGGGTTGACGCGAGTATGATTACTGGGTGACGGGGTATGGATTACTTCATAGGTGGGGAAAGCAATATTTGATAACCTCAGGTTGGGGACGGGCGAGTATGATTTCTCAGGCGACCGTGTATGATTATCAGGTGACGCGAGTATGGATTTTACTTTTTCCAGGGTGAAGTGAGGTATTAAATTATTCAGGTGGACCGCAAAATTATGGATTTACTCCCAAGGGGGGGAACGCGGTATGAATTTACTCAGGTTTGGACGCAAAGGTTTTATGGATTACTCAGGGCGGGGATCGCGTGTATGAGTTTACTAGGGTGGGGGGGACGCGAGTATGATTACTCATGGCGACGCGAGTTGATACTCAGGGTGGACGCGGGTAATGATTACTCAGGTGACGGAGATTGATTACTTCCTGGTTTTTTAAAGTGGCACTGTTCTTGTTCAACGGAAAAACCTCGGCTTTGGGTGAGAAGCATCAACTATGTCTGAGTGGCCGTTCTGTATGTCTGTATGGGAGTTCGTCTCCTGAGTGGCAGGTTTGAGAACTAGTAACAGGTCTACGTCTCTAAGTGATAGCTCTGCGTCTCTGAGCGGCAACTATGCCTCTAAGTGTGGCAGTTTTGAGTCTCGGAGTATCATTCGACACGACCATCACACATTATACTCATCTAACCAGAGTCGCCCAAATTCATTTTATCTTGAATCACTTTTTTCCCCTCTGTCCTGTGGACGCTCGCGATCACATTTAACACGCTAATGCTGCCTCAAAGTCAATCAAATTCACCAATTAATTACCATTGCATATAGCGCAAGAGTAATATAAATGCAAACGGCGGTTCGAGTGCTCATACCGTCTTGATGGGTTCCCTTTGAAAGCATTTTCCCTCTCCCACTGCAGTAATCTCATTCAGTCGGCACTTGGATGAGCTTAATCTACATATATTACTGACAGTGCTCATGGGTGTTCCTCCGGGCATGAAAGGGTTCCTCCATGCACACTTTCTCCCGTTATATGATGTACGTGTTACTTCGTGATGTAGGTGTTACTTCGTGATGTAGGTGTTACTTCGTGATGTAGGTGTTACTTCGTGATGTAGGTGTTACTTCGTGATGTAGGTGTTACTTCGTGATGTAGGTGTTACTTCGTGATGTAGGTGTTACTTCGTGATGTAGGTGTTACTTCGTGATGTAGGTGTTACTTCGTGATGTAGGTGTTACTTTCTGATGTAGGTGTTACTTCATGATTGGGTGTTACTTCGTGATGTAGGTGTTATTTTTCTGATGTAGGTGTTACTTCGTGATGTAGGTGTTACTTCGTGATGTAGGTGTTACTTCGTGATGTAGGTGTTACTTCGTGATGTAGGTGTTACTTCGTGATGTAGGTGTTACTTCATGATGTAGGTGTTACTTCGTGATGTAGGTGTTACTTCGTGATGTAGGTGTTACTTCGTGATGTAGGTGTTACTGTGTTATATGGGTTTTCCTCCAAGATTTCGTGTCTTCGTGCCTGTCAACACATTCCCACACAAAGATACCCGCGCCATATAATTCCTGTTAAAAACTTAAGAGGTACGTAAGTTCCACCGTCTTCTGAAAACACGTTCATTTTTCCACACTATAATCTACCTCGTCCATAATTACTATCACATTTGCTTTGTTTCGTAAAGTGAAGTCCAGGAGCTTTCTTTAATTCATGGTATAACTTAACAAATCTTTGAGGACAATTGTGTTGCTCTGAGCTTCAGAAACAAAGCAAATGTGATAGTAAGTATGAACAAGGTAGATTATAGTGGAAAAATGAACATGTTATTGGAAGATGGTGGAACTTACGTACCCATTAAAGTACACTTGACTCTGACAAGGTTGCTTATGAGTACAGGTTACCTGAAGATCACGTGGAGGTTACCTGGTTGTCTAAAGATCACCTGGAGTTTACCTGGTTATCTGAAGATTACCTGGAGGTTACCTCGTGTCGTTTCCGCAGGTCAGCTCCCCCGCGTCCCGGTCCTGGTCCAGACCTCCTGTTTCCTGGCCTGGTCAATTAGGCCAGCATATTAGCAAATCTCATATATTTCATATAATTCCATGACCATATTTTAAAGCAAGAGCAAAGACTTTTTTTCCCTGATATTGTATAAGTTAGTAGAACATTCCAAAACATCTTTGTGGAAGAGTTATGGATATAAATATACAGTTTCTTGGGCTGACGCTGGATATTCTTCCGCTAGTGAGGATACAGAGCTACGACGGAACAATCCACCACAAAATTTGACCTAATGACGAAGTTTCGGTATCTGATGCACAAGACGAATCGAAACTGTGTCCCCAGTGCGGGTTTTTCAGAGGTGACGTGTTTACCCTCAGAGAGACCACCTGGCTAAGATACCGGAGATAAAACAATGTTCTCTTGTGGAAGAGAAGTCTTTAATGATTATAATCATAACCATGTTGTTTAAAGGGGTGGACCGGTAAGCCAGCAGAAGGCCTCTGTCAAATGACCAAAAGCTCCAGCTACGGATCATTATACGACTAAGACCAGTGCCAGGAAACACTTGTCATGTTTCCTGACAAACCTTACCTAACCTTCTGTCATGGATCACGATAACCATCAGTTGTGTCGTCAAAACTACAATGCTGATATAACTTGACTATTGCCAGGAAATTTAGAGGATAAAGCTAGGCTACTTCAACCATTGTTCGTGAGCTGGGTTCAAGACCTTGTTTCCGATAGGCTATGTTGGCTTCCACTGAAGAAGAAACAAACCAGGGTGGGTGGGGTTTGAAACCACGGCGAGTGAATCCTGGGTTCAACCACCACCCGTTCCCTGGTTTGTTTGCAATCCTGTTATTACGGTTTTGTGAGTCAAAAATAAAGATGATTTAAATCTATTTTTATCGTATTTTTTTTTTACTTAAGTTGTAAGCGTTTCAGCTGGATGAGATTTTTACATTGTAATTTTTGACAGACACGTAGTAATATGTAACGTGAAGCGTATTCCTCAAACCTCAAGTAATGAATATGCCATCTTTGTATTATAAATGTAACTTGTAAGCCTTGTGTAAAAAATACACTGATAATTATATATATATTTATATATATATATATATAATATATATAAATATATATATTATATATATATATATTATATATATATATATAATATATATAGGGAGGTAGCACTTCTAGAACTGTCCTGGGGACCCTCATCCTCAGTGAAAAGAATAAACTTGCTTCAGGGAAAACTCAAGGTTCTCCCTGAAGCTGTTTGAGAATTTTCTCCTACCACCCCCCTATATTTGATACATATTTTATTTAAAGACAAAATACATTGACAAAACATTCTCAAAAAAAATATATATATATATATATAAATATATAAATATATATATAAAATTATATATATATATATATATATATATAAATATATATAATAGGTAGTAGGTTGGTAGACAGCAACCACCCAGGGGGGTACTGCCGTCTTGCCAAGTGAGTGTAATTGTTTTACATGATGGTAGGATTGCTGGTGTCTTTTGTCTGTCTCATAAATATGCAAGATTACAGGTACGTCTTGCTACTTCTACTTACACTTAGGTCACACTACACATACATGTACACGTTTATTTATATACACTCATCTGAGTTTTCTTTGATTATCTTAATAGTTCTTGGTCTTATTACTTTTCCTTTTATATCCATGGGGAAGTGGAATAAGAATCTTTCCTCCGTAAGCCATGCGTGTTGTAAAAGTCAACTAAAATGCCGGGAACAATGGGCTAGTAACCCCTTTTCCTGTAAAGATTACTAAAAAGAATAAGAAGAAGAAAATTGTCAAAGTGGGAAGTCTGAATGTGCGTGGATGTTGTGCAAATGAAAAAAAGAGATGATTGTGGATGTTATGAATGAGAAGAAGCTGGATGTCCTGGCTTTAAGTGAAACAAAGCTGAAGGGGGAGGGAGAGTTTCAGTGGAGAGGAATAAATGGGATTAGGTCAGGGGTTTCAAATAGAGTTAGAGCTAAAGAAGGAGTAGCAATAATGTTGAAGGATAAGCTATGGCAGGAAAAGAGGGACTACAAATGCATAAATTCAAGGATTATGTGGAGTAAAATAAAGATTGGATGTGAAAAGTGGGTTATAGTAAGCGTGTATGCACCTGGAGAAGAGAGAAGTGTAGAGGAGAGAGAGAGATTCTGGGAAATGTTGAGTGAATGCGTGGGGAGTTTTGAATCAAGTGCGAGAGAAATGGTGGTTGGGGATTTCAATGCTAAAGTGGGTAAAAATGTTATGGAGGGAGTAGTAGGTAAATTTGTAGGTAAAAATGGGGAGCCTTTAACTGAGCTATGTGTAGAAAGAAATTTGGTAATAAGTAATACATATTTTATGAAAAAGAGGATAAATAAATATACAAGGTATGATGTAGCACGTAATGAAAGTAGTTTGTTAGATTATGTATTGGTGGATAAAAGGTTGATGGGTAGGCTCCAGGATGTACATGTTTATAGAGGGGCAACTGATATATCAGATTATTTAGTTATATCTACAGTTAGAGTAAGAGGTAGATGGGAAAAGAGGAAGGTGGCAACAACAAGTAAGAGGGAGGTGAAAGTGTATAAACTAAGGGAGGAGGAAGTTCGGGCGAGATATAAGCGAACTATT